>OY744529.1:9978272-9982676 GCA_963556195.1 Sepiola atlantica
CTATTTTTCTCATCTTGATTATTCAGACCATTTTTCTCATCTTGATTATTCAGACAATTTTTCTCATCTTGATTATTCAGACTATTTTTCTCATCTTGATTATTCAGACCATTTTTCTCATCTTGATTATTCAGACCATTTTTCTCATCTTGATTATTCAGACTATTTTTCTCATCTTGATTATTCAGACTATTTTTCTCATCTTGATTATTCAGACTATTTTTCTCATCTTGATTATTCAGACCATTTTTCTCATCTTGATTATTCAGACCATTTTTCTCATCTTGATTATTCAGACCATTTTTCTCATCTTGATTATTCAGACCATTTTTCTCATCTTGATTATTCAGACCATTTTTCTCATCTTGATTATTCAGACCATTTTTCTCATCTTGATTATTCAGA
The DNA here is from genome assembly GCA_963556195.1 of Sepiola atlantica. NCBI lineage: Eukaryota > Metazoa > Mollusca > Cephalopoda > Sepiida > Sepiolidae > Sepiola > Sepiola atlantica. The sequence continues at coordinate 9,978,678 of OY744529.1, forward strand.
CCATTTTTCTCATCTTGATTATTCAGACTATTTTTCTCATCTTGATTATTCAGACTATTTTTCTCATCTTGATTATTCAGACCATTTTTCTCATCTTGATATTCAGACCATTTTTCTCATCTTGATTATTCAGACTATTTTTCTCATCTTGATTATTCAGACTATTTTTCTCATCTTGATTATTCAGACCATTTTTCTCATCTTGATTATTCAGACCATTTTTCTCATCTTGATTATTCAGACTATTTTTCTCATCTTGATTATTCAGACTATTTTTCTCATCTTGATTATTCAGACTATTTTTCTCATCTTGATTATTCAGACCATTTTTCTCATCTTGATTATTCAGACCATTTTTCTCATCTTGATTATTCAGACCATTTTTCTCATCTTGATTATTCAGACCATTTTTCTCATCTTGATTATTCAGACCATTTTTCTCATCTTGATTATTCAGACCATTTTTCTCATCTTGATTATTCAGACCATTTTTCTCATCTTGATTATTCAGACTATTTTTCTCATCTTGATTATTCAGACTATTTTTCTCATCTTGATTATTCAGACCATTTTTCTCATCTTGATTATTCAGACCATTTTTCTCATCTTGATTATTCAGACTATTTTTCTCATCTTGATTATTCAGACTATTTTTCTCATCTTGATTATTCAGACTATTTTTCTCATCTTGATTATTCAGACCATTTTTCTCATCTTGATTATTCAGACCATTTTTCTCATCTTGATTATTCAGACTATTTTTCTCATCTTGATTATTCAGACTATTTTTCTCATCTTGATTATTCAGACTATTTTTCTCATCTTGATTATTCAGACTATTTTTCTCATCTTGATTATTCAGACTATTTTTCTCATCTTGATTATTCAGACTATTTTTCTCATCTTGATTATTCAGACCATTTTTCTCATCTTGATTATTCAGACTATTTTTCTCATCTTGATTATTCAGACTATTTTTCTCATCTTGATTATTCAGACTATTTTTCTCATCTTGATTATTCAGACCATTTTTCTCATCTTGATTATTCAGACCATTTTTCTCATCTTGATTATTCAGACTATTTTTCTCATCTTGATTATTCAGACTATTTTTCTCATCTTGATTATTCAGACTATTTTTCTCATCTTGATTATTCAGACTATTTTTCTCATCTTGATTATTCAGACTATTTTTCTCATCTTGATTATTCAGACTATTTTTCTCATCTTGATTATTCAGACCATTTTTCTCATCTTGATTATTCAGACTATTTTTCTCATCTTGATTATTCAGACTATTTTTCTCATCTTGATTATTCAGACTATTTTTCTCATCTTGATTATTCAGACTATTTTTCTCATCTTGATTATTCAGACTATTTTTCTCATCTTGATTATTCAGACTATTTTTCTCATCTTGATTATTCAGACCATTTTTCTCATCTTGATTATTCAGACTATTTTTCTCATCTTGATTATTCAGACTATTTTTCTCATCTTGATTATTCAGACTATTTTTCTCATCTTGATTATTCAGACCATTTTTCTCATCTTGATTATTCAGACCATTTTTCTCATCTTGATTATTCAGACTATTTTTCTCATCTTGATTATTCAGACTATTTTTCTCATCTTGATTATTCAGACTATTTTTCTCATCTTGATTATTCAGACTATTTTTCTCATCTTGATTATTCAGACTATTTTTCTCATCTTGATTATTCAGACCATTTTTCTCATCTTGATTATTCAGACTATTTTTCTCATCTTGATTATTCAGACTATTTTTCTCATCTTGATTATTCAGACTATTTTTCTCATCTTGATTATTCAGACTATTTTTCTCATCTTGATTATTCAGACTATTTTTCTCATCTTGGTCGTTATATTCACAACGTTTCAGCCGATATAACCTTCAACTTTCTTTAGGTGTAACTTTCCGAACTTAGGAACCTTTATCTCGAACTCAAGAAGCTAACAATCAGTTCGAAGTGACAGTCTTCTGAAGATTAAAGGTTCAATCCTTGGTATAGGCGCTAATAACTAAGAATAATTTAATAGTTAATTAACACTTCTACCTGATCATGGCTGACGGAACGAAGACAATCTACCATGGTGGATTAAATAAAGGGTTCAGTTCGATATTTTGTATAGGTTTCCAAGTTTGAAAAGATGCACCTAAAGAAGGTCGGAGGTTATATCGGTCGAAAAGTTGTGAAAATGACAAGATGAGAATAGTAGTTCTAATAATCCAAATTATCAATCCTCATGTCAAAATTTCGAAGAATTGATTTTCTTATGATGTGTCCATTCAACCTATATATTATATATATATATATATATATATATATATTGTTCACATATACGGCATAATCACGCTGACACACAAGTGTTCGATAGATCACCAAAGTTAAGCAACATTGAGCCTAGTCAGAGTGGAGGATGAAAAGTTAGATCATGAACAATGTTTTTTTCCTTCATGTTTAATGGCACATCAACCCTTTTTAGGTTATTTAAGGTGGAAAGATATTAACTATTAAAACGATTCATGGTATGCCATGAATTGAACACAAGTTTCTATTTTACCCATAGCTGTGAAGGAACCGCAACTTCATAGCTTTCCTGACAGTATTAGTGTGTAAATGGTTGGTTTGATTGTTGAGTTTCACTACCTGTCAGCCATCCATGGATCATTTTATGTCAAAAGCATACATGTTTTGCTGTGCATAGGTGAGGATGGCCAAGTGCGAGTTGACTCCATGCTTTGATTTGATTTTCATTTGATTATGTCCATGATGATGATGACGATATCCAGTAGTTCTTGGTTTTCCCAGTCAACCATCTTGAATTAGGACTGCATGTGTGTCGACAAGCGACAAAAGCTTATCAAAGACATAACACTTTTTATGGTTCACAGGTTTATTTATAATTCTGAAAACAGAAAGAAGTGAACCGTGGTTGTTTAAAGTATCCCAACTTTCCCTCTGACGAAACTGGGAGGCGGTGTTCCTTCCGACTGCTGAAGCATGTCTGACCCTGGCAAGATCCAGCAAAAGACAGAGAAAGATAGATGAAGGGGAAGGAACCTCATTTTTCTTTTCATTCTGACACCACTTCCTATGACTCGGTCGTCAACTGGCTGGAAGGAAGATTCGACAGCCTGCCTTTCATCCGATTGCAGTAACTACTGAAACAAACAGAATCCTTCCAGTTGGTGTGTAGGGTGCGATTGGCCCTTGCTTCCCCCCACCAACTGTGAGGATTCTGTTCGTATCACCTCTCCCCATTCTGCAACATATGTATACAATTTGTTTTGTAGATTCATTTGTTTTATAGACATATATTTTGTAAACAAATTATCTATAAACGATAGATTCTATTTGACTCATAGCTGGGACCCTGATAGGTACTACCACACCGGGTCAGAATGAACCTGGAGTAGTGGTGACTCCACACTAAAAAGCTCTCAAATGGGGCCCTCATTACTGGATGCAGTTTTTTGTCACACCCAGAACGTTTTTTTTTTTTTCCGGGGGGGGGGGGGGGGTTGAGTAGTTGATAGAGTTGGGAAATATAGTATTGATTTACTCCTCTCCAGGAGTTAGGCACAAGGCCAGTTTTTATCTTACTCCCACAAGTAAGATGTGACCCAAGGTCGGGTCGGGAAAGTGGGGTTTAAAAATTGCCCGGGCAGCCCCGTCGGCATTCCCCGGTAGGAGCGCCTCAGGCAGTAAGCAATAAACTTACTCCTCCCCAAAGAGGGGTGGCAAAGCCTGGGAGGGTGGACCTCCTAGAACTGCACAGGATTGACCCATAGACCGGTGTACATCAAGCCACGAAGGGCAAGACAATACCAGTCTATGGGGTGCAGTATCCATCGGAACAGATACTACACTTTGATCTTAGCCAAATTAGGAAATATAGTAGGCAGAAAAAAAAGAAAGAAAGGGCTTGAAAAGGTGCATTTCAGGGTGGTGGGTCATAATAGAAGCGAACTTC
>OY744529.1:9982876-9992876 GCA_963556195.1 Sepiola atlantica
CGGCATAATCACGCTGACACACAAGTGTTCGATAGATCACCAAAGTTAAGCAACATTGAGCCTAGTCAGTGCAAGTACCGACACCTTCCTGCAAGAACTGCAAAGCCTAACGTCATCACTTTCTCTGACCGGGATATACATGTGACTGGGAACCGCTAGTGAATTTAACATTCCCTAGAAACTTCCTCCTTAGGATTAAGCACGCTCAACCCTCCTAAGCTGAATTGCGCTTTGTTTAATTTTTTTTCTATTCAACCTGTGGGTTTAGCAGTTAAAATGAATTAATTTGAACCTTAAGCATGACAAACCGATCAATGGGTATAGTAAGAAGAAAGAAAGAAACAGAAAGAAAAAAGTCTCATTATGGAAATAGAGTGATGGATTTATTTCCGAATTCATTTCAGATGGTGAAGGGGTGTATAACTTAATATTTTCTTTCTTCCTTTCTCTAAACACTTGCAATGGTTTTGTTCAGCATTTTTTTTTTTTTACTTGCTACCTTTTGCATGATGGGACAGATATTTATATAGATACAAATCGATACACATTGGTCTTTATTACAGAGTGGAGGATGAAAAGTTAGATCATGAACAATGTTTTTTTCCTTCATGTTTAATGGCACATCAACCCTTTTTAGGTTATTTTAAGGTGGAAAGATATTAATTATTAAAACGATTCATGGTATGCCATGAATTGAACACAAGTTTCTATTTTACCCATAGCTGTTCAGGAACCGCAACTTCATAGCTTTCCTGACAGTATTAGCGTGTAAATGGTTGATTTGGTTGTTGAGTTTCACTGTCAGCCATCCATAGATCATTTTATGTAGAAAACATACATGTTTTGCTGTGCATAGGTGAGGATGGCCAAGTGCGAGTTGACTCCATGCTTTGATTTGATTCTTATTTGATTATGTCCGTGATGATGATGACGTTATCCAGTAGTTCTTGGTTTTCCCAGTCAACCATCTTGAATTAGGACTGCATGTGTGTCGACAAGCGACAAAAGCTTATCAAAGACATAACACTTTTTTATGGTTCACAGGTTTATTTATAATTCTGAAAACAGAAAGAAGTGAACCGTGGTTGTTTAAAGTATCCCAACTTTCCCTCTGACGAAACTGGGAAGCGGTGTTCCTTCCGACTGCTGAAGCATGTCTGACCCTGGCAAGATCCAGCAAAAAGACAGAGAAAGATAGACAAAGGGGAAGCAACCTCATTTTTCTTTTCATTCTGACACCACTTCCTATGACTCGATGGTCAACTAACTGGAGGGAAGAGTGGACAGCCTGCCTTTCACCCGATTGCAGTCACTACTGAAACAAACAGAATCCTTCCAGTTGGTGTGTGGGGTGTGATTGACCCTTGCTTCCCGCCACCAACTGTGAGGATTCTGTTCGTATCACCTCTCCCCATTCTGCAACATATGTATACAATTTGTTTTGTAGATTCATTTGTTTTATAGACATATATTTTGTAAACAAATTATCTATAAACGATAGATTCTATTTGACTCATAGCTGGGACCCTGATAGGTACTACCACACCGGGTCAGAATGAACCTGGAGTAGTGGTGACTCCACACTAAAAAGCTCTCAAATGGGGCCCTCATTACTGGATGCAGTTTTTTGTCATACCCAGAACGGTTTTTTTTGGGGGGGAAGGGGGGGGGGTTGAGTAGTTGATAGAGTTGGGAAATATAGTATTGATTTACTCCTCTCAAGGAGTTAGGCACAAGGCCAGTTTTTATCTTACTCCCACAAGTAAGATGTGACCAAAGGTCGGGTCTGGAAAGTGGGGTTTGAAAAGCCAGCACCCGAGAGGTGAGCACTCTGGCTATTAAAAATTGCCTGGGCAGCCCCGTCGGTAATCCCGGGTAGGGGCGCCTCAGGCAGTAAGCAATAATCTTACTCCTCCCCAAAGAGGGAAGGCGAAGCCTTGACTTCCTAGAACTGCACAGGACAGACCCAAGATGTAACCCAAGGTCGGGTCGGGAAAGTGGGGTTTAAAAATTGCCCGTGCAGCCCCGTCGGCATTCCCCAGTAGGAGCGCCTCAGGCAGTAGGCAATAAACTTACTCCTCCCCAAAGAGGGAAGGCGAAGCCTTGGAGGGTGGACCTCCTAGAACTGCACAGGACAGACCCATAGACCGGCGTAAATCAAGCCACGAATGCCAAGACAATACCAGTCTATGGTGTGCAGTATCCATCAGAACAGATACTACACTTTCATCTTAGCCAAATTGGGAAATATAGTAGGCAGAAAAAAAGAAAGAAAGGGCTTGAAAAGGTGCATTTCAGGGTGGTGGATCATAATAGAAGCGAACTTCTTTGCCCAAGAAGATTTGAAGCAGTTTAATGTTGTGTCCGGGGAAAAATTATAGTAGACCCTTCTCAACTCCAGGTCAGAGTGGATCTAAGAGTAATGATAACTAAGAGGGCAGCCCCGAAGAGGGGCATCACCACGAGATGCACATAGAACCAAACGGATTTGAACTCAGAATAGCCAATTTTATAGCCTGTGATGTTATACATTAGACCAATAATGCACCACCCTCTCCAGTTTTATTAAATAAAGAATAAAATTATACTCATACTTTTTAATGCTTTGAGGCTCAAAGTTTGCAAATGCACTGACAAGTTTCACCTGCTCATATTCTGAGAGCGGCCACAACATTGCGTTTCAATAAACACCTGTCACATGAAGAACCAGAGGCAATGTCTACTGAATGAACACATGCCATTGAATATCCACTCTGAGGGGTTAATACTTGAAATATCTTTATGGCTCATAGGCTTAATATGCATATATACATGTATAAAAACAAGAACAAAGTTTTCTGAGATGTGTACATTCTATCTGCACATTCGGTGATGGCAATTTTTTTTCAAGCTTATGCTATTTTAAATTTAAGTATGACAGACTGACGAAAATGCTATTTCAAATTAAAGCATGACAGACTGACGAAAATGCTATTTCAAATTTAAGCATGACAGACTGACCAAAATGCTATTTTTAATTAGAGCATGACAGACTGACGAAAATGCTATTTAAAATTAAAGCATGACAGACTGACGAAAATGTTATTTCAAATTAGAGCATGACAGACTGACGAAAATGCTATTTAAAATTTAAGCATGACAGACTGACGAAAATGCTATTTCAAATTAGAGCATGACAGACTGACGAAAATGTTATTTCAAATTAGAGCATGACAGACTGACGAAAATGCTATTTCAAATTAGAGCATGACAGACTGACGAAAATGTTATTTCAAATTAGAGCATGACAGACTGACGAAAATGCTATTTAAAATTAATGCATGACAGACTGACAAAAATACTATTTCAAATTAGAGTATGACAGACTGACGAAAATGTTATTTCAAATTAGAGCATGACAGACTGACGAAAATGCTTTTCCAATCTAAATGTGACACACTGATGAAGATGTAAAATTTAAGCATAATAGACCGGCAAAAATGATATTTCAAACTTGAGTATGACAGACTAACTGACAACAGAGACTGACCATCAGACAGAACCTCAGAACGTTTTCTGTTAAGGAATGCTTGAATGCACCTAAAATCATCGTGCGGACTCCCTTGAAATCTGGTCCCTATCAGAGTAGCCATGCTGCAGTGAAAATATGCCTTGTTTAGCACGAATAAAAAAAAAAGATGCATCGTTTCAATCTGCAAATTGAACAATGAAAATGTTATTTTAAAATTTAGCATGACAGAATGACAAAAAATTTATTTCTAATTAAAAAATGTCAGACCAACGAAAACGTTATTTGAAACTTAAGAGTCACAAGTTGACTAACGGACAGAGCCTCTTATATCTAATGCTTAGACACATCTAAAAATATATGCTTTTAGGTAATCTGAACTTTCACTGATAGAAATGATATTTAAAACTGAAGCACGACAGACTGACCGAGGCTCTCATATAGATGCAAGGACGCATCTTAAAATGGCAAGAAATATTAGAGGACGCTTCCTCATGAACAATATTTGAATATCTACGAGGCGAAAGGTTACACTTTGCCAGGTTTATTTCTGCACTTATTGAAAGGCCCAAAACAAACAGATTTACAAAATATAAAAAACTATATGTAAATTCCTGTGGACATTTCTGGCGCATGAGGAAGTTTTTTTTTTTTTGCAAAGACCATCTGTTTGTACAGTGAATATTTGACGACATGGGAAGAAGAAAATATAAATATATTAATTAATTCACATAAAATATATATATATATATATATATATATATACACGTGTGTATATATCTTCGGGTATATATATATATATGTGTGTGTGTGTATGCATATATTCATAAATATATACACATTATTTATGTATACATATAAATGTGTGTATATATATGTTTATGTGTGTTTATATACATATATATGTGTGTGGATGTAGATATATATATATATATATATATATATATATATATATATATATAAATATATATATATATATATGTATGTTTATACATATATGTGGGTGTGTACGTAGATATACTATACATATATAAGTATAGATATAAATGTGTATATATTTTTTTTTATATATATATATATGATATATACATATATAAGTGTGTATGTATATATACATATGTGTATATATGTATATATACATTAGTATATACACAAATAAATATATATATACACATTTATACATGCATATACATGTATGTTTATATATAAATGTATATGTATGTATGTATATATATATTAGAGATGGGCGGTTTTACCGAAAAACCGCGGTTTTTCGGTTTCGTCTCCATACCGAATACCGAATCGGTTTTTTTTTTTAAACCGTAACCGTTCGGTATTGTGTTTTTACTACAGTAAGCCACCATATACAAGGAAACACGGTTGAAAAGATTTTCCGATTTGAATAAAATTGAATATTACCAAAAAATGTTATATTAGTAAGAGGACAGATTGAACAAATATATTACTGCAATTACTGCTATAAACACGAGGCGATTTTTGTTTATTTTCATTCTAGAACGAATTTTAAACATTTTAAAATATGAATATAGAAAATGTTGTTACATTTTTCGTACCCAACTAGTAAATAAATTAATCTTTCATCTTTTTTTATGCATTAAAATTATAATTGTACGTTGTTTTGTCTTTCGGTAATAGTAATTTTAAATTATCTTATCCTAAAAAATATTGTCCTTTTTTTGAGCGAAAGTCAACAATGGCTACTAGTATTGCTGATATAACAATCAATCAGCAGCAGCGTCTTGTAAAAAAAGATAAAAATACTTTTTAAAAAAGTTAATCCTATTTGGTTCTTTTATAAAAAATACTTTAAAAAATACTGGTTTTCACTCAACTTTCGAACTTCTAGTAGTAATGAATTTCTAGTCGCCAATTTAAAAAAAAAAAATTAAGATTCTACTTTTTTAGGCGATTACGTCTTAAAGTCTTGGCGAAAAAAAACAAAAAAAAACAACAAAAAATAGTTTAGAATTTAGAGTGGGGGATCAGTTTCGCATATAAATTTAATGTAAAATGATCTCCGATTTCCCGGGCATTCTTGCCTTTTAGTGAAATTTATAAAATAAATAATTACTCTACCATTAACTCTAGGTACGACTAACAAGCCCACCTCCTAAAAATGCTATCTTGAACGTATCGTACCATTAACCTTAAATATGAGTGGCAAGCCACTCCTAAAAAACTCCCTTAACTCTAACACTAAGTCCGAATGGCAACCTCCATCCAAAACAAAACCCCTTCCTTAACCTTATCACTAACCCTAAGTCCGAGTAGGAAGCCCTAATCCTACAAAAAAGCCCATTAAAACCACACATAATCGTCTAAAAAAAAAAAAAAAGCAGACGCCCATAAAAAAAAACGCACAGGATTTATTTGCCATAGAAAAAAATTGATTAATGCCCTAAAACGCTAGAATGGCCCGGAAATGGTGAATTATTCTGCATTAAATATATGTGAAACTAATCCCCCACTCGAAATTCTAAATGAATTGTTTTTTTTTCTTTCTGCTAAGTTTTCAGGGTGTTCACACTTAATTGACCCTAGCCCTACCACTAACCTGAAGTTCAAGTGGTAAGCCCCCCTCCTCCCACAAAAACCCTTATAATCGTCTAAAAAAAAAGAAAAAAAAACAAAAAACAAGAAAAACGCACAGGATTTATCTCCCATAGAAAAAATAATTAACTGTCCTAAAACGCTAGAATGGCCTTGAAATGGGGGATTATTTTATGTGAAACTGATCCCCACTTTAAATTCTAAAATAATTGTTTTTGTTTCTTTCTTTTTGCCAAGTTTTTCAGGGTGTTAACATGTAATTGCCTAAATAAAAAAAGTAGAATCTCATATTTTGGGGAGGTAAGGGGGTGAGTTAGCAGAAGGTGTAAATCTACAATAATGCTAAAGAAATCTTGCAATATATTCATTTTTAAACAGTCCTAGTATTAGATTTTAGTTTCTTGTACATAAAATGTATTACAATTCAACTTTGAGTTTTCTAACTTCTTTCTTTTAATGGATTCATGGTATTTTTAAGGTATTGCAGCATATTTATGTGCACTTAGTGCAGATTACTTGGAAACCATTAATTTCTGGAGATTTTCAGTGGCATATTCTGATTCCTTGTACAAAAATACACTTATATGGTAAATTTCATTGCTTAATCTTGTGTTTTAACAAAGATATAACATTTTTACTGAAAAATTAGTGTAAAAAATGTGACGAAACGCATATGGTATTAAAGAGGGGAAAATATCCAATTGTGCGAGGCACAAAAATAGTTATAACTTCCTTATTTTTAGTCAGATTTAAAAAATTTAAAAAGATTCTTTCTTAGATCATCAAGCTCTTTCTATATATGCCATTATTGAGATATTTTAAGCAATTTAAATTTTTTCATGTATATTGCTACTTGTAGGAAGAAATCTTTGTTTACAATTTGTTTATTAACATTTTGAATTTTCAAATGAAAAAGAGAGAAATACGACAGGCAACATGACATCGTATTTTTAGCATAAACTATTTTCAAATGAAAAAGAAAAAATCAAACGCGTTCCGTATGATGTCGAAAATCTATTTGATTCAACTCAAAATTGTAAAATAATTATTTGTTTGTTTCAGAGTTATCTAAAAAAATAAGTTATTAAAATGAAATTTTTAAAAAATACTTGTAAAAGTAAATAAACGAAAAGTAGTGAGTAAGTATAAACATTTAAAAAGAAAAAAAGTAGTTGCCAATGCTAGTGTCACTTTATTCGGATTTTTTAAATTATTTTAAACATTAGGCATTTCATTTACTTTTGAAAAGCCACTTCATACATAAATTGTAATTTCTAGAGAACTATCTCTCAACTATACCGTTTTCTCTCCCAAAAATGGGTTATTCAAAAAGTAGACTATGCAACGATTTATATTTTACTAAATTGTTAATATGGTATTTATTTAGAGTTGACAATTTATTCGAAAGTTTAATTATTAAACTTTAATCCAAGTCATGAATTCTATGACTAAAATTACCTTAAAGCTTAAAAAATGACTTTAGGTGAATTAATAATCTCTACTTTTTTTTTAACCATCCTTCCTTTTCCCTTGGCGCGGTTTTCGGGTGTACTACTAGTCTTTTACGCATGTCTATAAAGTTTTATTACCCTGTCTTAAAAACAAATATTAACCCCAACACGCACCAGTTGACAGAACTTCGAGCACACAAAATGACAGACATCCCAACAGTCAACACCGGCAATTCGAGAAGTATATGGTGTGTTTATTTTACGCGACAAGACACAACGTCTTGCAAACATTTTCACCTATTAAAAAATTAAAATTTTTATCTGTCAAATAATTTTGACAATATTTCATTTTCATCATCATTTTTGCTTAATTTTATTTGTAAAATTATTTTGTTTGTTTAAATAAATTTTCGTTTTTTAATTTCTTGCATTTCTGAGTTATATTTTAGCTTCTGATGGGTTAAAGAATTAGATAGAATGTATATTCAAACTCAGTTTTATTCTTCAGAAATCTTTCATGAATCTTTGGTCACTGTTTTAACGAGTTAACTGTTAAAAAGGTATCAGAACTTTGATTACAACAGTCAACACCTTAAAACTTATGATTCATATCATGGAGAATGATTCAGTCACAAAATTATCGAAACAGTGGCATAATTCAACTAAACGTTGAATAATAACTAATCATCACACAAGAGAATGAATAGCTTCCATAGTAAAAAAAATTTTTTCAACAAAACCGAAAAACCGAACCGTAAACCGAGGTTTTAAGGGAAAAAAACCGAAACCGATACCGAAACCAAAATTTCAAAACCGCCCAACTCTAATATATATATATATATATATATATATATATATATATATATATTAGCAAATACACAAATAAATATATATACACATATATGCATATACATGTATGTTTATATATATATATATATATATTAGCATATACACAAATAAATATATATACACATTTATATATGCATATACATGTATGTTTATATATATATATATATATATATATATATTAGCATATACACAAATAAATATATATACACATTTATATATGCATATACATGTATGTTTATATATATATATATATATATGAAAAATATTTGTTGTTGTTGTTGTTTATTATTTTCGTCTCTTTTCAATCGAGACTCTTCAGCGTAGAAGTCACTATTTTTCAACTCCAATCCAACGTCTTGTTTTAAATATATAATTATACTATAAAATAATATATTGCATACATATTCTTTATTTCCGTATTTATTTCAACATTGCTCAATACATGACCAGAGCTTAGTAGTAGTATAAACATATACTTATGGCAAGTGAGCTAGACAGAAACGTTTGTGTTTGACTCCCAAACGAAAAACATCAGACTAAATACCTTTAGCCTGATGTATTCCTTCTGGGAATGAAACAGAATCGTTCCGTGTAGCTCACTTGCCATAAGTTTATCTTCTACTACATATACATATATAAATAAATGTGTGTACATACATATGTATAGAGATATATGCATGAACAGATTATATACATATATATATATATATAGATATATATGAACATACCTACTAATGGTGTATGCTTTTAAACACATATTGTTGACAGAAGGTAACAACCTATAATAGTTGTGTTTTTTATCAACTTTTCCGCGAATCTCACAATTTTCCTCAGTTTTTTTTAGATATAGATCAGAGAAAACATCCAGATTTGATCGAGTGTTGAGTTATTTATCAACAAATATTCATCATCAGGGAAAACAAGATATCTTCTTAGGAGATTAATATATATATATATATATATATATATATATATATATATATATATATTGGACAATATAATAGAAACATCTTGAAACACCTTGTGAATATTGCATTAATTTTAAAACACCTATAAAAATTGAAAAAAAACTACCAAAATGTTGGTTTCATTTTTTTTATTTATTTATTGTTATTGTTGTCCTGAATTAATTGGTTATTTTTGTTTTAATTTCAGATAGTGCATATTAGTAATACACATTTAAATGAAAGTTCTATCGGATTTCCAAAGAAGGACGACTGTCGGTTCTACTGTAATGGAAGTGACTGAGATGGTGGCCGTATCGAGAGCAACTCTCTCAAAGGGAAAACAAGCCGAAGTTGTCTGAAAGAGATCATAGAGCCTTTGTAAGAATTGTGAAGAAAGAGCACAAAACCATGGCACCCAAAATTAGTGCAGAGCTTAATCATCTGGATAATCCCGTTTAAACAAAAACTGTTCACTAAGCTTCAAAGTGTAGTATCTGTTCTGATGGATACTGCACCCTATAGATTGGTATTGTCTTGGCCTTCGGGGCTTGATTTACGCCGGTCAATGGGTTTGTCCTGTGCAGTTCTAGGAGGTCCACCCTCCCAGGCTTTGCCTCCCCTCTTTGGGGAGGAGTAAGTTTATTGCTTACTGTCTGAGGCGCCCCTACCGGGGA
>OY744529.1:9995376-10038076 GCA_963556195.1 Sepiola atlantica
TTATCTATTTACAACATCAAACAATTGTGCTGATTAACCATCTGTATTAGTGCAATAGGTGTCTGGATACTACCCCTTTATCGGCGGCTGGACTAATGCTATCATTATTCTAACCGCCGATGAAGGGGTAGTTCGAAACACCTATTGTTTCAGAAACTGCTAGCCAGAATGGATAATCAGCACATACTTGTATGATATTATAAATATATAAATATAAATACACATATATATACATACAAATTATTAATTTAAAAACTATACGTTATTTCAAAGGCATACCATGGTTTCATTGACATGGATTGACCTTTCATTGTTTAGAAAAGGACGCTACAAACCACCAAACACTTTATTGATATCTTTTCAACATATCCTTACACACTATATATATATATCTTCTTCATTATTTTAATAATTATCAATATATATATATATATTTTAAAGAACTTTTATTCACCTCAAACAAGGCCTATTGCCGCTGAGACGTATGGGGCTATTGTGTTTAAGGGCCAGATTGATTGGCGCATCCTAAGTGGGGAGTTGTGCAGCAAGATGTTTGTTTACATTACATTTAAATTTATGCATGTTGTGCAGCAAGATGTTTGTTCACATTACATTTAAATTTCTGTATGTTGGACAGCAAGATGTTTGTTTACATTACATTTAAATTTCTGTATGTTGGGCAGCAAGATGTTTGTTCACATTACATTTAAATTTCTGTATGTTGGGCAGAAAGATGTTTGTTCACATTACATTTAAATTTCTGTATGCTCGAACAGTCAAAGAAACAGGAAGCAGAGGGGGGGTGTCATTCCTAAGGTTTGAGAAAGAATCTATTTAAATTAATTTAAATACAGAATGTGAAAATGACTAAAATGACCCCCCCCCACCCACCCACCCACCCCAAAAAAACAGACATAAACAAAAATCATCTTGTCTTTTCATACATTACCACAAACTGGGGGAGGGGGGGGGGCAGATGCGAGCAGAAAAAGTCAACAAGCAGAAAAGGTATTGAAAAGCAGAAAAAAAAAAAGATCTCTGTGAAGTGAGGGCGGACAGAAATTGTCAATGCTAATTTGATATGATACATGCACACTGTCCTACAGTCCTCCACATAGCTTGCCCTATGTCTGAAGGTGGAGAGGGTGGGTGAAAAGGCGGGAACAACAACGCAAGGTAGGAGATGTGCGTTGCGGTGGGGGTGCTTGTTAGAAAGAGAGGGAGATAGAGAGAGAGAGAGAGAGAAGGAGTAAGTGGGTGGCGGGAGGAGGCGAAAGTTGGTCAATTACAAAGGTTGGTGAGTTCAGTCATTTACCCGGCATGATATGAGTCTTCTTGCCCAACAGCAAGTCAGTCTCCATCGCCGATTCCAAACCACCGTCTCCCACCACATAAGAATCAACCAAGCTGTGATGGGTGACAAGGTCTCCAGTTGAGTGAGACTTGTCAGGCACCTAAAAGTCTACAACATATCTGGGGGGAGGGGGAACGGAAACTTAGCATATGGCAGCTGGTTGACTTTATTCTTGTTTTTTTTCTTCATTTTTTTTCTTTTTTTTTAGGGGAAAACATCAAAAATAATATACATTCCAGCCATTCTCATTTACATACTTTGAGACTAGTCTCTGTATCGTCAACATACATTTACAAAACTCTGTCTTAGAAAACAACAAAAAAACATGTACTCATAGTAATCAAAAAGATTTTTTGTGAAGGGAAGCAATATATATATATATATATATATATATATATATATATATAAGGAACAGGAAAATAAAGACATGATGTATACCTTTAAAGCAAAACCTATCATGAAAAATTTATTCTAGATATATGAGATAGAGCAATTATATAAACAAGCCATGACTTAAGGAAGGAATAATACATTTCTTTTATTTAAAACCTTGTTTTAAGCAACTGATGACTTAATAGATATGGTATTTTGCACGATTTTTATTTTCATCTTTTACTTGTTTTATATATATACATATATATATATACATATATATATATATACATATATATATATACATATATATATTTATAAAAATAGAAAGATGAATGAAAATAAATATATTATTATAAGAATAATATCTAACCTTTATTTACTAATTTGAATTAAATTAACAAAAATAAATATAATATATTCCACACGTTTAAAATTTTTAAATATAAATGGAAAAAATTAATAATTAGATAAACGAATATAATAATACTCATTCAATATAAAATTCCACCTCATCATAAAACAATATATATATATATATATATATATATATAATATATAATTTAAGGAACAAGAGAATAAAGACATGATGTATACCTTTAAAGCAAAACCTATCATGAAAAATTTATTCTAGATATATGAGATAGAGCAATTATATAAACAAGCCATGACTTAAGGAAGGAATAATACATTTGTTTTATTTAAAACCTTGTTTTAAGCAACTGATGACTTAATAGATATGGTATTTTGCACGATTTTTATTCTCATCTTTTACTTGTTTATATATATATATATATATATATATATATATATATATATATATATATAGTCTAAAGAAGCTTTGAGTCATTTAAAAAAAAAAAAAAAAAAAAAGAAGTAAAATGCAGTTTAAATTCCCAGACAAACTAACTAAATCCAAGGTATTGCAGACTTAACATTCGTTGGAAAATTAATAAATGAAAAAATATAAGTAAAATAAAAAAAATAAAAAAAATAACATTAAAAATTTTTTTTTTTTAATTTAAAAAAAGGAAGGGGTTAATTATCTAAGAGTGAAACAAAAACAGGAGACCTTAAGCGTCTAATATTAACACGGGGATCATCAGCTGTTTACCATGTAACTGTTTTGGAGATTTATATATATATATATATATATATATATATATATATATATATATATATATATATATATATATATAAGTTAGGTATGTGCATATCTCTATCTTAATAAATTATGTATAGGATTCACTCCTAAACAAATTAACCGATCATTATGAATGTTGGAACACAGCATTTAGACGTATATTTAGTTTAAATTAGTTTTATTCAAAGGGTGCAAAAAAAGGGAATTTAAGCCGTTCATGAAAATTCCGACACTCCCGATTTTGGTGAAATTTTAACAATAGGTATTAGTTCTCAATTAATAAATACTCCCCAAATTTCAGGTTATTTGGAGCATTTTAAAGGGTTTTTAAGGGGCATTATATAGCCACAATCTCCCATTTTAAAATTTAAATATATCAGATTTTCACTGAATTTGATCGATAAGCAAGATTCCCTGAATTTCAATTTCTTCTTAAGATTCCTTCAGCTTAAGCCTTAAATTTTAGACATTTTCTAGAACCAAAATCATGTAATAGATTTTGATCACAATTAGAATAAGGATTCTTGACATAAAGTTTAGTATCATTATATCTTGATTTTAATCTTAGTATGGGGACATATATTAAAAGTGGCGCAAAACTGTTCTGTTCGGGGGGGGGGGACGGGTATTTTTCTAGAGTGTATATATTAGCAAATATATACGATACTTCATTGTCCCCCCCCCCCCCCGAAAGAGGAGGTAATGACTGAGAGCATGCTATTATGAGGAACAAACTCTATTCGAGCCACCAAAACAGGAGTTAATGCTTGGGAGGATGATATAACAACAGAACAGATACTAAGCTACCCTCCCCTACCAAAAAAGGAGAAGGTAATCTTGGGAGGATAGTATCATGAGGAAGGAACTATACAGCTTCCCCAAAAGAGGAGGTAATGCCCGGGAGGAATGTATTATTACGAATGAAAATATACTACACTAAAGCCTTGAAGGATCCCCCCACACATCCACCAAAAATAGGAGGTGGTAATAATGAAAACAAAACAGATACTACACTATCATTTAAAAATAAATAGGTGGTAATATTTTGGAAGATTCCCCTATAGATGAAGAAGGTAATGCCTGCGAGTATGGAATCATGATAACAGAACAGATACTATATAACCCCTCCTCTAAAGGAGGATGTAATACCTGGGAGGACTCCCCCTCCTCTTCAAAAAAGAAGTATGTAATTTCCGAGAGGGCTATCTGATGACAACAGAACAGATACTACACTACCCACCCCCATTAAAAGATAATACAATAATAGATTTTATTTTTCATTCATTTAAAAATATCATAAAAATATTATTTTTTTATGGTTCTTGGCTTTTTAGCTAAGATCAAAGTGTTTTTTTTTGTTTTGTTTTTCGTATATAAATATACTCGTATTTATGAAAAAAAAAAAAAAATTCCAACAAATTTTGGGTTATCTTAAGTAGGATGGCACCCTAGTGCAAATGTGGTATTGTGGTGACAGATAATTCTAGTTAAGATTAGGATAGACATTTTTATAACTTTAGACCAAGGATGACCAACGACATCCATTTACCTCACACGTTTGATGGCCTTGTGCCTAATTTGTTTTAAATGTAAATCTTTTATATTTTCTGCAAATAAATAATTCAAAGTGTAGTATCTGTTCTCAGCATCACAACGACAACCAACGTTTTGTTAATGCCTTAATATTAAACCGGAAGTTTTCATGTAAATTACTTCCCTTGAAAATGAAATTCTAAGAAAGCTTTTGGTTATCCTTTTTATTATTAAATTGCTTTAATTAATATTATTATTAATTATAATAATATTAATATCAGCAAAACTATTGCGTATATATAAGACAATATGAAAATGCAAATTACAAATGTATATTGCAGAATATTCATTTATTAGAAACTGTTTATAAAATAAGTATGCAAATTAAGAATACCTAAAGTGTTTGCAGATTACTATATATACAGTATTTCAAAATGTTATGTTGTGCTATACCTGGCACACGCTAGGAAGTAAGTGTAGTATCTGTTCCGATGGATACTGCACCCTATAGATGGATGTCGTCTTGTCCTTCGGGACTTGATTCCACCTGTCTGTGGGTTTGTTCTGTGCAGTTCTAGGAGGTCCACCCTCCCAGGCTTTGCCTCCCCTCTTTGGGGAGGAGTAAGTTTATTGCTTACTGCCTGAGGCGCCCCTACCGGGGAATGTCGACGGGGCTTCCCAGGCAATTTTTAATGGCCAGAATGCTCACCTTCTCGGGCGCTGACTTTTCAAGCCCCACTTTCCCGACCCGAACCTTGGGTCACATCTTACCTTGTGGGAGTAAGATAAAACTGGCCTTGTGCCTAACCTCCTGGAGAGGAGGTAAATAAATACCGTTTTACAATGTTAATATAGTTAGGATAGGTGGAAAAACTTTCTCATTTATTCATTTCTACTCTGGTGCCCCCCCCCCCCTCGACGTAAATTCACTAGACCAACTCGACAATCAACTAAATCCCATCCATTCATTGTGGAGGTCCCCAGATGCTGGAGAGCTTTCTACTCCAATAGCTTCTTTCCTCGTGCTGCTGGCCTCTGGAACTCCCTCCCTGCCCCCTGTTTCCCCGACGGCACTGACATGCAGAAATTTAAAACTAATGTAAACAGACATCTTGCTGCGCAGATTCCAATTTAGGTTGATCTCCCCAAACCTTCTCCCTTTTTTTCTCAGTAGCCCCTTACGTCTACAGTGGCGTCCTGCCTTGTTTGGGGTGAACTATGTTAAAAAAAACAAAAAACAAACATATATAGCCTCAGTGTGGCTAGACATAGTGAAGAAGTCATTTTAAAATGGGTAAAGCGAGAATTTTTACTTTAGCGACATCAGATTCATGAACAATGTTTGGGATCTCATTTGCTTAAATGTGTATGTTTTGCGAAAGGTGATAACGCACGTACAAACATGAAAAGCTTTAACACATTATTATGTAGATACTAGCTGAATTACCCGTCAATTCTGGGTTTCTCAACCTTTTCTTTCTCTTCTGCATGTCTGTTCAAATAAAAAAAAGTTTTTTTTTACTTTAAATTGCAATAAAAACTTTTTAAAAAGTGCATTATTAAGGTTTATGATGATGATTGATATCGGCTAGGAAATAACTGGAACGCTATAATAATAAAAAAAACAATTGTCTAGTGTGAGATTTCAAGATGGCATAAAATATTACAACTGAAGGCGACCGCTTTATCCACATGATCAAACGAAAATATTTTGTCTTTTTAACCTACTTAAAGTGTTTATGAGTTCAATGTAGGAATACATAATGAAAAATCTGTTCTATTTCTTCGCATAGATCTAAAATAGTTCAACTGTCTAAAATAAATATAAAAGACAGTCCCATTTGTAATTTAAAAAAAAAGTATATCAATACATTTTTGTTATAAGTATGTTGTTCGGTCGGTTAATAATAGAAAAGGTCCACATTATTATAAGTATGTTGTTTGGTCGTCTAATAATACAAAAGGTCCACATTATTATAAGTATGTTGTTTGGTCGGCTAATAATAGAAAAGGTCCACATTATTATAAGTATGTTGTTTGGTCGGCTAATAATAGAAAAGGTCCACATTGTTATAAGTATGTTGTTTGGTCGGCTAATAATAGAAAAGGTCCACATTATTATAAGTATGTTGTTTGGTTGGCTAATAATAGAAAAGGTCCACATTATTATAAGTATGTTGTTTGGTCGGCTAATAATAGAAAAGGTCCACATTATTATAAGTATGTTGTTCGGTCGGCTAATAATAGAAAAGGTCCACATTATTATAAGTATGTTGTTCGGTCGGCTAATAATAGAAAAGGTCCACATTATTATAAGTATGTTGTTCGGTCGGCTAATAATAGAAAAGGTCCACATTATTATAAGTATGTTGTTTGGTCGGCTAATAATAGAAAAGGTCCACATTGTTATAAGTATGTTGTTCGGTCGGCTAATAATAGAAAAGGTCCACATTATTATAAGTATGTTGTTTGGTTGGCTTATAATAGAAAAGGTCCACATTATTATAAGTATGTTGTTCGGTCGGCTAATAATAGAAAAGGTCCACATTGTTATAAGTATGTTGTTTGGTCGGCTCATAATAGAAAAGGTCCACATTATTATAAGTATGTTGTTCGGTCGGCTAATAATAGAAAAGGTCCACATTATTATAAGTATGTTGTTTGGTCGGCTAATAATAGAAAAGGTCCACATTATTATAAGTATGTTGTTTGGTCGGCTAATAATAGAAAAGGTCCACATTATTATAAGTATGTTGTTTGGTCGGCTAATAATAGAAAAGGTCCACATTATTATAAGTATGTTGTTTGGTCGGCTAATAATAGAAAAGGTCCACATTATTATAAGTATGTTGTTCGGTCGGCTAATAATAGAAAAGGTCCACATTATTATAAGTATGTTGTTTGGTCGGCTAATAATAGAAAAGGTCCACATTATTATAAGTATGTTGTTTGGTCGGCTAATAATAGAAAAGGTCCACATTATTATAAGTATGTTGTTCGGTCGGCTAATAATAGAAAAGGTCCACATTATTATAAGTATGTTGTTTGGTTGGCTTATAATAGAAAAGGTCCACATTATTATAAGTATGTTGTTCGGTCGGCTAATAATAGAAAAGGTCCACATTGTTATAAGTATGTTGTTTGGTCGGCTCATAATAGAAAAGGTCCACATTATTATAAGTATGTTGTTCGGTCGGCTAATAATAGAAAAGGTCCACATTATTATAAGTATGTTGTTTGGTCGGCTAATAATAGAAAAGGTCCACATTATTATAAGTATGTTGTTTGGTCGGCTAATAATAGAAAAGGTCCACATTATTATAAGTATGTTGTTTGGTCGGCTAATAATAGAAAAGGTCCACATTATTATAAGTATGTTGTTTGGTCGGCTAATAATAGAAAAGGTCCACATTATTATAAGTATGTTGTTCGGTCGGCTAATAATAGAAAAGGTCCACATTATTATAAGTATGTTGTTTGGTCGGCTAATAATAGAAAAGGTCCACATTATTATAAGTATGTTGTTTGGTCGGCTAATAATAGAAAAGGTCCACATTATTATAAGTATGTTGTTTGGTCGGCTAATAATAGAAAAGGTCCACATTATTATAAGTATGTTGTTCGGTCGGCTAATAATAGAAAAGGTCCACATTATTATAAGTATGTTGTTTGGTCGGCTAATAATAGAAAAGGTCCACATTATTATAAGTATGTTGTTTGGTCGGCTAATAATAGAAAAGGTCCACATTATTATAAGTATGTTGTTTGGTCGGCTAATAATAGAAAAGGTCCACATTATTATAAGTATGTTGTTTGGTCGGCTAATAATAGAAAAGGTCAACATTATTATAAGTATGTAGTTCGGTCGGCTAATAATAGAAATGGTCCACATTATTATAAGTATGTTGTTTGGTCGGCTAATAATAGAAAAGGTCCACATTATTATAAGAATGTTGTTTGGTCGGCTAATAATAGAAAAGGTCCACATTATTATAAGTATGTTGTTCGATCGGCTAATAATAGAAAAGGTCCACATTATTATAAGTATGTTGTTTGGTCTGCTAATAATAGAAAAGGTCCACATTATTATAAGTATGTTGTTTGGTCGGCTAATAATAGAAAAGGTCCACATTATTATAAGTATGTTGTTTGGTCGGCTAATAATAGAAAAGGTCCACATTATTATAAGTATGTTGTTTGGTCGGCTAATAATAGAAAAGGTCCACATTGTTATAAGTATGTTGTTTGGTCGGCTAATAATAGAAAATATTAAACTGGAAAAGAAATGCTAGAAATTTCGGAACATTTGTTTCTAATGTTATTTTTACTTACTTTTAATTTTGAATAATAAGTTTAAAAAAACGTTCAAGAACTTTTGACATCGATGAGGAACGGATAAAAAGAGTTGAATATAATTTTTCTTCTTCTTTTTATGTACTAATGAGTTACCGCTTATCTAAAACCCAAAGGCCACTTGAGGATAAAGGTTAATGAGTTTGTCAGGTTGACGGTTAGACAGCACTGGGAGGATTCGTAACGATGGTTGAAACTGGGCAGAATTTGATTATTTAAGAAAACGGCCCAACAAGAATTTGTTTACATTGGACTTGAAAACGACCATGTTGTAGTCAACTGGGAAGCAGTTCTGTGGTATTGTGCTCCACAGACAGGTAGTTCTTGGAAACAAACTTTGTTCACGGAAGTTCTGTT
Organism: Sepiola atlantica; assembly: GCA_963556195.1. Lineage (NCBI taxonomy): Eukaryota > Metazoa > Mollusca > Cephalopoda > Sepiida > Sepiolidae > Sepiola > Sepiola atlantica. The sequence continues at coordinate 10,004,490 of OY744529.1, forward strand.
TAGTTTTAGTTACACAGAGGAAGGAAGGGAAATTATTTACAGTGGTTGTAGCTAGATGAGTTGTGAATGTTTTACAGGCAGGAACTATAAGTTGGAGGTCAGTAGAGCACTTACCATGAAAATAACGTTGAGAAAGTTGAAAAATGCTAGCAATCTTTCTTCTGTAGGAAAGAGAAGAATCTACAGTTTGTTTTACTCTTGGATCAAGCATTTAACTGTGATGCCGCAACACACATACAGACAACTTTGCTTTATATATATATATATATATATATATATATATATAAGTGTTGAAAGGGGGAAAAAATGAAAGAAAAAATATTTAACCCATGTGCTTCTCATTCATTCCTCTACATGATTGCATTTTAGATGATTGCATTTCTACCATAATCAATAACATGTGCAAATTCTGCTTCTAAAGTGTTACGTGCATAAATAAACAGTGCACGTTCAACAAAACGCCATCATGTGCCCCTCACTCTTACCAGAACGGACAGCTCCACTTCGATAGAAACATCGCCAGAAGATAATGAGAAATAATCTCAAACATGATCCACCAGTCTAATATCTAACCAGGCAGAAAATAAAAGTCAAGACCTGATTGAACAGATTACCTTAATTCCAAGCCAGTGGCAAAAGATATAAATTGGTTATTTCTTTCTCTATTGAGGGTTACCTCAACCAATAGATTTCCACGCTCGGTTGTTAATAGCCATTAGCGATCCAATTTACATCATACAATCTCAAGGATTTTCTTCATTGGTGTTACTGGTATTAAAAAAGAAAAAAGTTTTCCTTTTCCCTCCACATTTTGAAAGCTGACCATGTTTATTGAATAAATTTTTAAATTGACTCAGTATGGACACAAAAGAAATTCGATCACAGCACACAAAGTGTTTTTTTCTTTCTTTTCTTTTCGGAGCAGCGTAGGTGGTTGATGAGATTCGATGAGTGGTAAACATTCCTTCTCAAATTCCGGTTTCTATCTGCTTTCACTCACTGTGCCTGTTCATACCATACTATCGGGCTGAGCTATGGTTCTGTTGGGTCCTAGGAAGTCCACGTACTCAGGCTTTATTTAGTTCATTGCTAATCGCTTGAGCCCCTCCCCTACCGGGGAATGCTGACAGAGTCGCTCAGGCATTTTGTGTAGGCCAGTGTGCACTTTTTCTAGTGCGCTGGCTTTTCAAAACCACCTCCTAAATAACCACTCACCATTATTTTATTCCACGAAATGTGAATTCTATCTAGGTACAACATCGATTTTTCAGCATCCTTTGTCTCAGAGCTTTGGCAGATTAAGAACTTTGCCGGACCATCCGATTTGATTGTAATAATAATTCATCAATATAGGGGTGTTTTAGGTGATTAGCGATAAACTAACCCGTTCTCAAAGACAAGGTAAAGCCTGGGAGGATGCCCCTCTTGGCACTGAACAGGACCACACCTCAGTTTAACAGCAACAGAATCACTTTCAGCCTGATTGTCGAGAGCACATCCCCGACTGACATGAACAGAAATAAGTTGAGGCAACTTATCCAATAACCCTTATCCTGGAGTGGCTTTTTTCCTTGATAAGTGGTGACTCAATAATTAAAAAAAATTATCCTTCCTTTTTTAAGGTCAAGTGTTTTTGGGTTCTGAAAATGCTAATGAAGAGTACTACAGATTTTTTTTTCCGGCACTCTTGGCCCCAGCACCTTGCCGGATTAAGATGTTCCCCTAACCATCCAGTTTCACCGTAATAATAATTCATCAACATCCACCTAATCCACTAACTATACATCTACCATGCATCTAAACCACCAGGCAGTGCGAGATACTTAAACAAGTATTAAATCTAAGTTCAACTATTTCCTAGATGGAAATAGACCAGTGTTTATGTTTAACACCATGGCTGCAACTTAAATCTGTCCGTGAAACCATAACTAGAGTAAAATTTAAGCAAAATCAAATAAAATAAAATCTTAAAATAAAGGGAGACTACCACCAGCAGGTGCAGTGTAAACAAGAAAATTGATGGCACTCTACACGCAGAACCATCTGTTGTCTACTCAGTAAGCTAGTCTGCCAGCAGCAGGATTATTAAATTCACTCTCATGATTTTAGTTTTATATCTTAAGTGTAGGTAAACATCTTTTGAAAACAATTATATTTTTTTAAAATAGATATTAACCTATTTATTTCTTACAATTGTTATTTTTCCTGTTTAGCTTCTATTTATCTTCCTCCCACAAGGTAAGATGTGACACAAGGTCGGGAAAGTGGGAAAGAACCAGCGCTCGAGATTTGAGCACTCTGGCTGTTTAAAAATTGCCTGAGCAGCCCTGTCGGCATTTCCCGGTAGGGGTGCCTCAGACAGTAAGCAATAAACTTACTCCTCCCCAAAGAGAGGAGGCAAAGCCTGGGAGGGTGCACCTCCTAGAACTGCACAGGACCGACAACCCCCAATAGACCGGCGTAAATCCAGACCCAAAGGCCCGGACGATACCGGTCTATTAGGCGGGGTTTTCCTGCTTAGCTATTTGCAGTTTTGTTTGCTTAAAGATTTATTAGATAAATTATACATTACTTTCTAATGGACAGTTTAGAGGATTCAAAATCACTTTCATTATTGCTGTCACTATCCGTAAGATTTCCTTAGTTCAACAATCAACGTTTGTAGTTGACAACATTACACACTTTCACCACCATAACAATAGAGGTAAATAGATGATTTATAGTTTTTGTAGGTAACAGAAAAAAAGGGCTAAAAAACAAATAGTCAACAAATAACTGTTACCACAGGCAATAAAAGTTACATTTCCACCTACCTGCCTATTTTATTTTAAAGTCTTTGAAAGCGTTTTTTATTTCAATTAAAAAGTTCGGTCAAATATATTACGTTAGACTGAAAATCAAAAATGACAGACGGACGCTTCGTCAGACATCCCCGAAGTGGGATTACTTTTTTTTTTTCGTATTTTTCTCCTTTCAATTTGGTAGAGAAGTAAATTTTATTGCGTTTGGAGCAGTTGGTTGTTGCATATTTGTTTGTTTTTTCACCCAAAAAGATGAAAAACCCCATCAATCAAATTTCGGAGATGTCTGGCGAAGCGTCCGTCCGCAGTGTTTGATTTTGAGTATAACGTAAGATGATCTGAACAAACCTTTTAATTGAAATAAAAAACGCTTTCAAAGCCTTTAAAACACAAAAAAAATAGGCAGGTAGGTAGAAAAGTAACTTTTATTGCCTTTGGCAACAGTTATTTGTTGACTATTTGTTTCTTTCACCCCCTTTTTTTTTTGTTAACTACACTGCATAAAATGTGTAGGCATAAAGTTTTATTCAGATAATGTGGGTTCGTTCACTAACATACCACTAACATTGAATTATTTCTCTGATTATTTGGCTGACAAATATATTGCTCGGAGTCACTCAGCTTTCCTTTTGATTCAAAGTTCCATTATGATTGGCAGCAGAGAATGTCTTCAGGTTCTCAGTATGAATGCACTTCGACTGCAACTAATTCTTACAAAAAAAAACAAACAACAACAACAACAAAAAAAGAAAGATATCTATTTAGATAACTTCAACTTATTTGCTAATAGTGCAGTAACCATAGGAAACAAAATAGAAAAATGGAGTCATGAGATCTTGGGTTATTCTGCCACTGTGCTCTCAGATAAATTCTATAGAATATCTGAGGTTTTCATTTTCCTGGATTATTTTGTCATGTGGGTAGATCTTTGCAGTTGAGGAAATGGCATGGAATAGATGAAAATCGTTGAGGGGAAAAGTCTATCAGATATGGAAGTGAAACCTGGTCAGCGACGATTGAGAACACGCATTGCATGGAGAGAAAATGATGAGAAGGATACGATGGATGTGTAATGTGAGTCTTAAAGACAGACTTAGATCTGATGACCTTAGAGAAAGATTAAATCTGGAAAGTATAGGGAGATATGTGCTGAACAGGAGACTTTGATGGTATGGCCACGTTGAAAGAATGGATGAGAATTCTTGGGTTAGTAGAGGTAGAACAGTTGAGGCAGCAAGGTTAGTTGGCAGGGGTAGACCAAGAAAAGCATGGGAGGAAGTGATAAGGATGGACTTGAAAGAAAGTGGGATAAATAAAGATCTGGTCAGAGATGGGGTAGTTTAGAAGTCAATTACTAAAAGCCGTTCAACACACGCCAGCGTGTAAAATAGACGTTAAACTATGATGATGATGAATGAAAACAGATTTTATTGAAAACTAGCAGGGTTACCTGGCGTCACCCGGGTCAGAGTGTGGGATATCATCATATGCAACATCATATTAAGGAGAGTTTATTTTAACAGCAACCTTGATGTTGTCAGCTAGATATCTTACCAACTGAGCTATATAGACATATCTTAATACTCTTAACTTAACGCTTATAAATAGATTAATTTATACTAGCGGGACCCGTGTAAATTACACGAAATGATGTTTTCAATACTAATAATCTTGTTCATAACCTATACATTACTTTGTAAATGCTTTAGATTAAATTAAATTTGGCTCCAATTCATGAGTAGCATACAAAAAGATTCGGAAAGTCGTTGCTTTTGATGTAAGCATGACACACAAAATAACACACGCTATCTTATTAATGTGTGTCTTCCTGGTCGTCCCCTCCCTAGCCCCCCCCCCCTCTTTGATGTAGAAAAAAATCTTAGAGGTTGGTTGGGATCGAACTATAAACCAGTCGGGCCGAAGTCAAAAATACTACGTCGCTAACCGTTGCGCCAAAGGGAAATACTTAAAAAAGATTTGAAAATTAGGTTAGTTGAATGTTTTTCAAAATCTAGGTGCGTCACGCATGCGCTGAGCTTTTGCTGGAAGCGTGACACACGAACACACACGCTATCGTATTAATATATAAATTGTAAAAGTGTCAATTTAAGGAGCAGCTAGAGATAGGAAACTACTTCCATTATGTTCACATGCAAATTGTACATGTGAATACACTTATATTTGTCTTCGTTTTCAGGAACAGACATGCGCACAGAGAGGTTTGGTAGTTTTGTTTTACGGCATATCAACCCTTTTTGGGTTATTTAATGCCGAATCTGGTCATTATAGTAAAAGTTTTTATGCTTCAAGTTCTTTATATCTTCAAATGTTTAATCATCGTTTTTGGTTTGGTAGTTTTGTTTTACGGCATATCAACCCTTTTTGGGTTATTTAATGCCGAATCTGGTCATTATAGTAAAAGATTTATGCTTCAAGATCTAAAAATAAAATAAAAAAGGGGAGGGAGAAAGGGAGAGGGGCTGTTGTTTTTGTTTTTGGTTTTGTAGAACATAATTAAGTTTTACAAAAAAGAAAAAAAAAAAACGTCAATGTAGGTGAATTTCGTCTCAGGGAGCCACAGGGCAGCCTGATCTGGTATCACCAGGCGCACAGAGAGATGTTCTCCTATATTATATATAGATACAGATAGATCTAGGTACATATAAGGAGTGAAAGACTGAGAGGCATTGCGTCCTAAATATACCAACGTTCTTTAGTCACATTCGACTATATTAGAAAAAAAAAGGAAAAAATATATTCTTTAATTTCATATAATTTTATTTTAAAATAATCGGGGCGGGTGTGTAGAACAAAACAGCACACTCAATATTTTCAGTGTGATACTTTTCTAACGAAATAATTCAGACATTTGTCAAGTAAATTTCAAAATAACACTAAGAAAAAGCGGGTATACATATTCGAAGCTTTAAGGTGGTTTTGTCTCCATGGCTCACTTAGAGGTGGGTTTTATTTACTCCTCCCCAGGAGGTAGGCACAAGGCCAGTTTTATCTTACTCCCACAAGTAAGATGCGACCCAAGATCGGGTCGGGAAAGTGGGGTTCGAAAAGCCAGCGCTCGAGAGGTGAGCACTCTGGCCATTAAAAATTGGCTGGGCAGCCCCGTCGGCATTCCCCGGCAGGGGCACCTCAGACAGCAAGCAATAAACCCACTCCTCCCCAAAGAGGGGAGGCGAAGCCCGGGAGGGTGCACCTCCTAGAACTGCACAGGACAAGACAACCCCCAATGTGGGTGCACGTAGATATTCGGCACATAGAGGGTAACGTAGAGATTTGAGACCACTTCCATTGTCTTCCTCAGAAAATTTTATACATATGATTTAAATTTCATAAAGGTAGAATATATTTAAAGTTTTAAGGGAGTTATGCCCTTATAGCCCCTTTAGGAGTACACTTAGAAGTTTGGCAACACTTCCATTTTAAATATTACATAAGAATACACTCTTAAATTTTATGTAAATTCTCTAACCTTTCTTTCTATAGGGAACACACAAACCACACACACAGACATCGAGTTTTATACATATAAATAAATATAGATAGATAGATCTTGCGGATTTTGTCTCATTTTGAAATATCAGAAATTTTAATTACTTTTAGAAATGAAAAACAGTGCATTAATAGTAAAACATACATTGCAAAAAAATAAAGCGGATATCATGACTGAAATCGAAACCGAAACCATCAGATCTTTAGTCTTAAGTTGAACTAACTGAGCTATCAGGACTTTCTTATAAATAGAGCTTAAAACATTACCATAACAAAATAATTATAGCTTTGGCATGACATCATAGATTTATGATTTATACCAGGTTTCAAAACATGAATTCAAATATAAGCAATAATTAAAAATAAATAAATGAATGGGTAAACATTATCAATAGCGTTGAAATACTAGAATTCGTTCCATAATTCTCGTATAAAATAATTAGTATATATATTCTTTGATTTCATATAATTTTATTCAAAAAGAATCGGGCGGGGGGTTAGAATCGAAACCGCACACTCGATACTTTTCGAACTAAACAATTCAAACATTTGTTAAGTCGATTTTTAAAATAACACATAAAAAAAATCGAATATATGTATTTGAAGTAGGTTCTGTCCCCATGGCTCACTTAGAGGTGGGTACATGTAGATATCCGGCACATAGAGTGTAACAGAGATTTGGGACCACTTATATTGTTTTCCCAGAAGAATTTTATATGTGTGATATTATTTTCATTAAAATAGGAATACACTTGAAGTTTTAAAAGAAGTTCTCCCCCATAGCGCCTTTCTGTTAGGAGGGCACTTAAAAATTTGGGACCACTTTCATTGTCTTCCCCAGAAAATTTCATAGGTAGGATTTAAATTTCATGAAAATAGAATATATTGGAAGTTTTAAGGGGGTTATGCCCTCATAGTCTCCTTAGGGGTGAATTTAGAGATTCGGGAACAGTTCCATTATCTTCCTCGGTTAATTTTACATAAGAATACACTTTTTGATTTCATGTAGATTCTCTAACCTTTCTTACTATAGGGAACACATAAACACACACAGACATTGAGTTTTTTATATATATATATATATATACGTAACAATTGATTCATTCTTCGGATGTTTCGATTCTATCTAGGAAAATGGTATTTTGAATTAAACATGATCAGCCGACAAAGCCTCTTATAGAGAGACATGGATACCTTAAAAAAATTCTAGTTCAAACTTAATCATGATATATCAATAAATATGCTATTTCAACCTGAAGCATAACATACCGACAAAAATGTTATTACATATTTAAGAGTGACAGCTCGAAGAAAATGTTGTTTCAAACTTAAAATTGACCGATCATCCAAGGATTGACCATCTTACTTCAAATGCTTGGACGCATCTAAAATAAGACGTGTCCATTTAGAGCTGAAGTTGTTACGGTGTAAGTTGATCTGCCTATTTCAGGAATAAATAGACTTAAGCAAACATAATAAATACAGTTACGATTAAGCGTCATGGCAGTTTTTGATGGCAGTTATGGCCACAGAATCGGACGCATACTTTCTGTAACATACTTTTGTTAATTATTACCACTGTTTGTCTTGATTATTACCGGCCCTTCAAGGTCACAACAGAAGTGCTATTTCAAACTTAAGCCTGACCAATGGATCAACTGTCTGACCACCACCTGTTGGTAGGTTTCATTGTGCAGACAAAAATAGCAAGTTATAAGGAAAAAAAGTTATGTACAAATATATACATCTGCAAAACAGTTGTTCAAGGCTCTCTTGAATGCTCTTGTGGTGGGCTGCTGGACTATATCCTGACAAAGCCTGTTCCATGGAACAGCGATGCAGACAGAGTAAGCGGCCTTTTACCTGTTGAGCCAAAACAGTCTTCAGCATGGCGCCAGGGGTGACTTTCCCCGTTTATTGCGTTGTATGTAAAGATTAAGTCGTTCTGCTGGCTCTGTTATTCAAGTGTAAGTAGAGTCAACCACAGAAGTGACTCCTTGTAAGTGAGCATGGAAAGACCCGTTACCATGTGTGTGGCCAGGCATTGTACGCATTTGAGCTGAAGAAGATCTTTCTTCAGGTATGAGTTGTAAGCTTTGCTGGTTTAACACAACTCATTTGAAAGTGATAGAACCGATATACAGGGTGATTCATAAGTCACTTAGCTATTTAATTTTGAAATTCTAAAGTTAAAAAATACGGTAATACAAAACAGAAAGTTTATTCAACGAATTCATTTATGGGAGTTTAAAATTACAGCAAATTTTCAAAATGTCCACTTTCGTTCTGCATGCATAGCTCCATTCTTTTTTGCAAGGAATTTACGACTCTTTGTAGCATATTTGATTGATTATGAAATAAATATATATAGAAACAAATATATAAACGAACAAATTTAAAATAACAAATAGCAGTAATTAGAGAGTAAGATAACAATTATCAAAAGTTCATAGTATGTTTGTGCTTCATATGGTAATCATTTTAAATAGCTAAGTGAAGTGACTTATGAATCACCCTGTACATGTCTTGTCGGAAAGTTTAATTGTGCAAACGGAAGGATTTCGTTTATTTTCGTTTTTCTTTCTCTGAGTTATTGTAAAGATTTAATTCCTTTCATAGTATTTCTCGTCATCAGGCTCAATGGTTTCGTTTAAAATCGATTCTAAGGCGACTCTTTCTGATTAATGTCAACAGAAAGAAGAGCTTCCCAGAGGAGACAACTCTGCTGATATCAATTCATTTCTCTTAACCATATAAAACGTTTTTTTTAACTAATTCTTTTTGGCGTCCAGATAGAATGACGTTTTTTCTAAAAGCTTTTGCATTTGTAAAGTATAACGTCTATAATTTTCAAAAGCTTTTACAAGTCATAACATGATGGAATAAAATAAAAATGGGCGAATTCTGGATCTTTGTTACAACACTTTTTACAAACACCCAATGGATGTTATTATCACAACGTTTCGACCGATGTAACCTCTTACCTTCTTCAGACGCATTCTTTCAAAGTTGGAAATCTTTATGGCGGATCTATATATAATTTTAAATGCTATGAGATGATTGAAAAATCTCTACATACCGCTCACTCAAAATAAAAGCCAACCCAGAAGACAGCAATTCTTTCCCCTTAGTCAGAAAGATTGCTCATGCAATGTGAGCACAAAAGGACAGAATTGGGGGGGGGAGTGAGAGTTACGAAGCTGCTCCCTCCTACTTTGTCTTTTGGTTATCAGATTCCATGAGGAATCTTTCTGAAAAAGGGGGAAGAATTGCTGTTTCATTGATCAGCTGTTGTTTTGAGTGGATCGTATTCAGAAAATGGGACCCTTTAATAGTATTCATTGTCATTCAAGTGTCAATCTGTCAATCTTAGTAACCCTTATCCTAGTGGTTATTTTAGCCGTTATAAGTGGTGACTTATTCACAAAAAAGAAAAAAGTGTTTCTTGTGAAATCAGTTGATGCAGTTCCCAAGCAACTTAAAAAGCTGATGGTTAATGCTGGCGCCTATATTGAAACCCCTATTCTATACACTTTCTTATATCCCTTTCTTAAAAGAAGTATATTTCAGTAATGAAATATGAGAACTTAATAATAGTCATTTTCCAAATACTATATATATAATATATATATATATATATATATATATATATATATATATAAAATTTAAAGTTCATATTTTTTTTCAATTGGCGAAATTATTTGTATCACTATAAACTAAAAAAAAATGAAAGTTTATAAAAAGAAAAAAAAATCGGTTTCGATTTATTTTTCTTTTAAAATTGATATCGCATCTTTAAATGCTTCAAAGGTATTTATTTTACCTTATTCTTTATTAAATTTCAATTAGATGCTTAAAAAAAAAATGAACTTTAAATTTTATACCTATCTCGTGTCCATTCACGATCTCATATTTGAAAGTGGAAAACAACAACATCCCCATAGCCCGGTTGCACCAACAGAAGCTGGGAAAATCCAAATCCAATAAGATCAGGATATATAGACACACTGAAGAGGCCAAGTTTTCAATTGGCGAAATTATTTGTATCACTATAAACTAAAAAAAATGAAAGTTTATAAAAAGAAAAAAAAAATCGGTTTCGATTTATTTTTATTTTAAAATTGATATCGCATCTTTAAATGCTTCAAAAATTATTTATTTTACTTTATATATATATATATATATATATATATATATATATATATTCTCCATATTTATAAAGTTAGGTATCTGTATGTGTGTATATATATATATATATATATATATATATATATATATATATTCTCCATATTTATAAAGTTAGGTATCTGTATGTGTGTATATATATATATATATATATATATATATATATATATATATAGTTTTATTTTTTTTTATAACCCGGTGAATAATATGGGCACATTATTATTTTTGTAAACTTTACCATTTGCGGCCACACAAAATCGCAGCTCCCCTAAAAATACTTTCAAAATAAGTTAGATACAAAAAATTGAATAGAGAAAAGAATTGCTCTACATCAAATTTCGAGTTATATTAAGTAATACATTTTAAAATTTGTGCATGTGTGAGCATCAATAATATGTATGTGCTTGGTAAAATCCTAAATTATTGAACTTACCATTATGGAATATGTATACTAGGCAACAGGGTGAGTAATGTAGGCATATTATTTATTTTTTTAAACTTTAAAATTTAGGAGGGGTGTCACCGAAAAAGTACCATACTCCCCAAAGAAAGAAAAAAGCATTAAAATGTAAAACTAATGCCATATTTATTGCTTATACCCGTCCTGGGACGGGTGTAAGCAATAAATACATTACATACAATTTGTTTTTTTTATTATTTACATTAAAAAAATTAAATAAAATTAACGTCATGGATTTTTAGCATTACAGATTTCTTAAAGAAATTTTTGTGTCCAAAAATATGAATTTTTTATTTATTAATATTAAAAAAAAAAAGTTAATAAAATTAACGTCATGGGATTTTTAAATAAAGAAAATTTGTTTTTGTTCAAAATTTATATATTTAGATTTTTACCGAGATTATTGTCTTTTCAGACATCCATACTTACAAAAGCTAAACGTACAAATTTGGTTTCTGTTATTCTTCCGCATTACCCAATATCCATTAGGCCAATGATACACACTCAGATTTTTAATAATATCTATTGTTTTCTGACTGTTTTCATTATCCTAACACTATCTGTTGGGTGGGCGAGGAATTGATGTTTGATCTAGACTTGAGTTCATAAGGCTGCTTTGTTAAAAGATTTTGCGAACTCGCCTAATGGGATAAAAGCCAAACATGCTACGTGCCATTTTAAGGACTTACAACCTGATAATTAAATAAATATACAAGAAGACGAAGAGCAAGCCGATTGATTGCGGAATCATATAATTGAATCTCTTGATTTGTAATCTAGGCTACGTTGGTTGAAAGCCAAGAGTGCGCAAATGAACTTTCTAAATTTGAATTCAATTGTGAACTAGGTTCGCCCAGGGTTATTTTGAGGGGCTTTATCTTTTAAACTGTTGTCTGTCATTCTTCATCTTGAAGTCCTCTTAAAGTATAAGTAAAATAAATGCTGTACATGTTTCGGTTATTCACGCCTACTCTTGGCCTTTTGGCTAAGATCAAAGTGTAGTATCTGTTCCGATGGATACTGCACCCCATTAACTGGTGTTGTCTTGGCCTTCGGGTCTTGATTTACGCCGGTCAATGGGTTTGTTCTGTTCAGTTCTAGGAGGTCCACCTTCCCAGGCTTCGTCTCCCCTCTTTGGGGAGGAATAAGTTTATTGCTTACTACCTGAGGCGCCCCTACCGAGGAATGCCGACAGGGCTGCCCAGGCAATTTTTAAACCCCACTTTCCCGACCCGACCTTGGGTCACATCTTTCTTGTGGAAGTAAGATAAAAACTGGACTTGTGCCTAACTCCTAGAGAGGAGTAAATCAATACTATTATATATATTACTATTATATTTATATATAGAATAATTTTATTTAAACAAACATAAAATACAGCTCTACTTGTTATTGAGCACTATCTTATAAACACCATACTTTCATCAGATTAACATCTATGAACTATACAACACTAATATATATATATATATATATATATATATATATATATATATATATATATATATATATTTCTCTCAGAAAGATATTTTCCCCAAAACAAAGTAGTGAGGAGTATCTTGAAAACTAGATATGACACATAGTCAGCCTCACTGATCATGAGAGTGACTTCAAAGGGGCATGTTGATTCCATCTGGTGTTTCTCTCAATGTCATCGCTGTTTGCCTGGGGAGAGGTAGCGGAGAGGAAATATGCCCATTCAATACAGAAATCAATTTTGTTGGCCTGGTTGCATGTTGTTTTGATGGTTTTTTTTTAAATTTACAACAAGGCCGTTTTTTTTTACTCTTACTTACATGCAAGTTTTTCGCAAACGAATAAAAAATAATTTCTTATAAAAACTAAACAAGCAGCACTTTTTATTATCAAATAAAAGTCACAAGGGTTGACTTGAAAATGTTCCGTACAGAAAGTCCATGGCTGTATATTACCAGCGACTTTCCATGAACAGAATTTCTTTCCAAAAACTTCCCATCTGTAGAAAACATTACCACAGGGTTGATTCCCTGCAGACTACAACAGGGTCGTCGTCATTCATCATTGATCCTCTCATAATATTCTTCAATGTTCAACTGACAATCTATGTCATTAACCGTTATCCTCGAGTGGCCTTTAGCCTTGATAAACGGTGACTCATTGGTAAAAAAAAGGTTGACATGACATAAAAACAGATAAACAAAACAAAAAAGTAGGCACCCCTCACTTCAGACCAGCTATCGGTAAAATAGTTTGTCTCCAATAAATAGCTTACAATACTAGGTATTGTTTTACATATACCTTTGGCTACTTTTGATAAAATAAAGGAAACAATGCAACCTTTCTTATTCTTGTTTCGGAAACTTTTAAATGACGATTGATTATTTGTATTATTGAGATTATAGCTATAACAATAGTATAATATATACGGCATAATCACGTTGACACACCGAAGTTAAGCAACGTTGAGCGTGGTCAGTACCAGATGGGTGACCATTTGAGAATACCAGGCACTGTATTGATTTACTCCTCTCCAGGAGTTAGGCACAAGGCCAGTTTTTATCTTACTCCCACAAGTAAGATGTGACCCAAGGTCGGGTCGGGAAAGTGGGGTTTAAAAATTGCCTGGGCAGCCCCGTCGGCATTCCCCGGTAGGGGCGCCTCAGGCAGTAAGCAATAAACTTACTCCTCCCCAAAGAGGGGAGGCGAAGCCTGGGAAGGTGGACCTCCTAGAACTGCACAGGACAGACCCATAGACTGGCGTAAATCAAGCCCCGAAGGCCCAGACAATACCAGTCTATGGGGTGCAGTATCCATTGGAACAGATACTACACTTTGATCTTAGCCAAAAGGCCATGTATGTGGATACCTAGCTATGGGTAAATAGTGTCGCCAACCCGCAGTGCCTAGCATGACGACTATGGAAAAAACCTTGAATGATAGTCACCAATAAGAACTAAAAACTAGAGAGGAGTTCCTCCTCCAGGAGTGATAAAAAACAAAACCCTGATGATGCTGATGATGATGATGATGATGATGATGATTAGACAAGATTAGATTGGTTTAGTTTTGTTTGTTTTACGTCACATTAACTATCTATGGGTTAATTAATACCAAATAAAGTTGTCAAATATTATTCTATAGGTAGGATAATTGTTTTATATTCCTAGAATACATTGCTGTTGGAATAAATTGCGAGACAAGATTAGATTTAAGGCTGTCAAAAACAACAGCCAGCATTCGCCAATCGTTACTGTAGATGAACTTTCGAATTTCTACCTGATAGGAGGCCTAGTTATTTTCATTGCAAAAAAGAAAAAAAGAAAATCTTTCTCCAACCATTTTGTTTTCTTCTTCTTCTTCCTACTTCCAAAGGTGTAATTTTGCTTAGATTTTCTTTAATTTAGTAATTTTTCTCATGTGTTTCCCTAAGGTTTTGCTCACAAAAAAGTGAGATGATATAGGTTATATGGCTGACATCTAACGTCTTTTTGTCAGAGGAATTTTCCGTGCCGTCAATCAGATTGCATGTCAACAAGAATAACATAATTTTAACACTTCTGCCCAGTCATGGCTGACAGAATGAGAACAATCCACCCCTATAGAATAAAAGGTTCAGTTCGAAATTCTGTACAGGTTCCCAAGTTCGACTAGAAGTTTCCGAAGTTCTGAAACGATACACATGAAGAAGATCGTAGATTACATCGGCTGAAACGTTGTGAAAAAAACAACGAAGACGAGAATAGTAGTTTGAATAATCCAAAATTCCTTATGTTTTGCTGGATGCTTGTCAATTCTTTCCGGGTTATTCAATGCTGAATCCAGTCATCATCATCATATCTTATCATGCTAATACTGCATCCATCGTGAGGCATCACGGTTAGCCCATCAAATCTTGGTCAGTGCAAGATGGGCCATCACTGCAGTCACTAACGATGTGTTCCATTGTCTGTCTGGGATGTTCACAAAAGCTGTTGCTTGTTTTTGCTGTCTCCACATGTTCCAGGTTGCTGGCTGTCCTTCCAACCTTTGCTCTTGCTAGATTCAGGGTCACCCAGGGTCACCCAGTCCTTCCTTGGGAGATCCGTTCCATGAGAGAGATGTTCTCTGGGTTCTTGTCTAACATCATTCCAATCCAGTCATGTTGGTAAAAGTGTTTAAGATTCTAGATATTATCAAATATTTATTCATGGTATGAATTTCTGTGTAATTCGTTTCATACAGTAACTTTTAAACATTAACTTTTATTTATATTTGACAAGTGGGGCCTGTGGAAATTCCACAGTTGTATCCTTCCTCTTTTTATATTGTTGCCGTGCTCAGAAATATTTCCATTTCACGGACATCCGGTGTGAATACAAACCCAACAATATTATTATACCACATTTGTTAAAACTAAAATATACGTATCTAAGTAATCTGGTTAATGTAGTTTCAGAATATATCTGGTTATGGGGGTTTATCCTCCAAATTGTTGTATGGATGTTGTGACATATTTCCATTCAATGGATGTCCAGTGGAAATGCAGATCCACGACATTATTGTACCATCTTTGGATAGAAGAGATACTACACTTTGATCCCGAAGGCCAAGAGAGTGTATTTCAACTAGAGTTTCATGTTCAACACAACAGCGATATCAGATGAAATTTTTAAAATTATTTTTTTGCATTGCATCTTCAACAATCAGGCAATCCATATTTCAAAAAAGGGTGGCAGGTGATAACATACGTACGAAGATGAAATTTCCTTTAGCATATTATTATATAGATATCAGATCATTTGAACTTTTGCATATAGACTGACATTCTTTCGGAAGGATATTATAACATTTATAAATACATTTTTATTTCAAACAATTCTTTCATAGTGATTTTGCTGTAATGTAGCAATATTTAACTTTGATGTGTAAAAATAGTGTTAAAAACGGTATTTTCCACATAAGGTTAAATTAAGCAGAGGAGTGGCGAATTCTATTAGAAGTTAAAAATTAGAGCTAGGGATACACATCAGGACATGACGTCATGGACAGGAAGGTTAAAGTAAAATGTAACAAATAGAGTATTGATTTACTCCTCTCCAGGAGTTAGGCATAAGGCCAGTTTTTATCTTACTCCCACAAGGTAAGATGTGACTCAAGGTCGGGTCGGGAAAGTGGGGTTTGAAAAGCCAGCGCCCGAGAGGTGAGTATTCTGGCCATTAAAAATTGCCTGAGCAGCCCCGTCGGCATTCCCCGGTAGGGGCGCCTCAGGCAGTAAGCAATAAACTTACTCCTCCCCAAAGAGGGAAGACGAAGCCTGGGAGGGTGGACCTCCTAGAACTGTACAGGACAGACCCATAGACCGGCGTAAATCAAGCCCCGAAGGCCAAGACAATACCAGTCTATGGGGTGCAGTATCCATCGGAACAGATACTACACTTTGATCTTAGCCAAAAGGCCAAGTAGCAAAGATTTTCTTTTTGATCGATGAGTTGATAGGATCCGGTTGCCTTTTTGTTTTCAAAGCTCTTTGTCCGTCTTCCCCTTGGGAAAGCGGCCAATGAGGATATCTAATTTTACAGTTCATAAAACAATAAAATATCAAAGAGCAAACATTTTGTTGGACATTTTGTTGGACATTTTTTGTTTGTTACCTGGTTACATAAGCAAAGGAAAGAAGAAACCACTGCTGTTATATCTTCACTGATACTATGACGATGGCTTAACAGAAAGAAGAGAAAGACAAAACAGAGAGACGTCACTCTCTACTGAGCAAATACTTACAACGTGTCAACGAAAGATTATTAGCGATCTAGTGAGGATTAAAGAACTCTGCACTATGCTATGTTGCAGTAGCAGCTTTCTTTTGTAGGAGATAGATCAAAGCAGCTGGTTAATTGTCTGTTTTGTTTAATGACATACCAATGTTTTTGATTATTTAATATCGAATTTAGTCGTTTCGTTAGAAATCCTTAAAGTCATTAATATCTCCTTTTTTTTTACTGATGGATCACTGATTATCAAGACCTAGACGCCACTAAAGGATAAGGGCTAAAGAATTGTTTGTTGGACGTTGGTCGCTGTCAGAAGGTTAGGGTTAGAAACAGTTGTTTGAATGTGAAGAGGATTATTTAAGAGGACTTGATTTGGCAAAAGCACCGCTCGACAAGTATTTGTTTACATTAAACTTGAAGACGACCATGCTGTAGTCCGTTGGGAAGCATACTCGTGGTATTTTGTTCCACAGGTGATATGTTCAACTAGTTATCTATGTTGTAAATAAATATATATATATTTTTTTTTAAATGGAAATCGCTCCAGACAAGGCATAAAGCCATTTGATGTAAAGAGTTAAAAAAAAGTAATGCTTCAAAATCAAAAACTAGCCGACGATAAGTGTTAGATGGATAGATTCCGACCCAGAAAACAGCAATTCTTCCCCCTTTGTCAGAAACATTAAATATATAACTAACTACAGTTTCATGTTATACACAAAACAGATTCTATTCAACCCATAGATTAAAGCTTTTCGCTATTCTGGGTGAGAGTCGACCTGGCAGTAATGCCAACTAAGGTGTAACCCCATGCTCTTTAAAGCTCCCAGATTGGGGCTTCACGACCGGATGCAGTTTCCTGTCATACCCAAGACACTATATATTAAGAGGTGCAAACAAAACTTTCTCTATAAATCTAATAAGTATGACCGAAGTCACACTCTCTTTCTGTAAATCTGTGTTTTCCCCTTCAAACTGTCTTCCTGTCTTTTTCTCTATTTCTCTCCCTACTCACTTAATGTGCATCCCACCAGATGTAGTTTCGTGTCATACTTAGGACATCATCATCATATTCGGTTTAACATTAATTTTACTTGCTACATGTGTTGGACGGCTTTTAGAAATTGACTTCCAAACCGACCAACTCTCACTAGGTCTTTATTTATGTTTCTTTAAATAAAATATTTCCTTATTACTTTCTTCCATATTTCTCTTGACCTACCCCTGCCACCTCAACTGTTCTACATCTACTAACCCAAGCACTCTCATCCATTCTTTCATCATCATATTCGGTTTAACATGTTTTACACGTTGGCATGTGTTGGACGACTTTAAGCAATTGACTTCCAAACTAACCTATCTCGTGCTAGTTTTTACTTATCCCTTTTTCTCTAAAATCAATCCTTATCACTTCCACCCATGTTTTTCTTTGCCTTCCCCTGCAAACTGACCCTGCTACCTCAACTGTTCTACATCTACTATCCCAAGCACTCTCACTTATTCTTTCAATATGACCAAACCAACGATGTCTCCCTATAGTGTCCAGATTTAATCTTCCTCTGAGGTCATCAGATCTAAGCCTGTCCTTACATTATACATCAATTATTTCATTCTCATATCACTTTTATCCATGCAACACATATCTTCAACCCTCACAGGACACTAACCCGGTTCTGCTGTAACAATAACATTAATTCACTAATGCAATCTTTAATACTTGTTGTTCCATTGGACCAGTTATCAAAGCTTTCAACCTCGAAAGAAAAAAATGTTCTCAATTGAAAATGCTTTGGACCTAATAAAAGCAAATGAGTTTGAAGCCATACAGAATCCTACATGTTTTTATGCTGATAAGGTTTTTAATTATAATCAAAGTGCCAACGAAAAGTGAACTGAGTGAAGTAACTAATTAGCATTTTACCATAATTCCTTGGGTTATTATATCATCTAGAGTTGCAGAAAGCATCACGTCTGATCATCTCTTGCTACGCTTAGTTTTCTTTCCTTCTCTGAACATTGGGCGAGGCTAGATATGATCTCTTCACCAGGAAATGAAATAGCCCAAGGACTTTAAGAGATCTATATCAAATCCTCACATGGAATCTGGACTTTTCAGATAGTAAATACATTTTTTAGCTTATATATATATATATATATATATATATATATATATATAGTAAGCAATGAAAATATATATGGCTTGATTGCCATATATATTTTCATAGTTTACTACCTAGCTCTACTTACGTATCGAGCACTGCTGAAGTAAATACTGAAAACTGACACATAAAAAATTATATCTCCTTATAATATTTTATGTGGATACATGAAGTACTAATATATATATATATATATATATATATATATATATATGTGTGTGTGTGTGTGTGTGTGTGTGTGTAAATTGAAAAAGGTAAGGTTAGTGGGAGAGAACTCCAGCAGAGTGCTCGATTATTAAGAAAAATCACAAACAAGAGCATAATATTTATTAATGTTTGTATTACAGAAGATCAGAACAACATCTGTCTCCCCAGAAAAAAATTTTTCCGGGGAGACTGACATAAACAGAGGCTGAAGAGAGTCTGATAAAGAGGCCGTTATAGGTCTCCATTGTTATTATTTGAAACCGACGGTAACAAACATTAATATATATATATATATATATATATATTACGAAACATCAGGACAACATTCGTACAGTCGGTTTCAAATCCGACAAAGGGGAACAGCATGTAACCGTCCTTTGTGGACTCTCCTCAGCCTCCGCTGTGGTCTGTTGCTTTGGAAAACTGTGACTCGCATATTGTGTGATACCGTAATGATATTTCAATCCTCTATCCCATTTTTTTTTCTAGTTTGGGGTTTATGTTAGTATATTTTACATATATTTGTAGCATGGGCAAGTTCAAAAAAAGTTCTCTTTCTGGATCTATAAATTTAAGTTGAGGTGTTTTTCAACTTACCCATGCTACAAATATCCGTAAAATATACTAATATAAAGCATAAAAGGTCTTAAAGAAAAATTGAAATTCAGAGAATCTTGCTTAATTGGTGTCTAATTACTATGGATCAAATTTAATGTAAATCTGAAATATTTGAATTTTCAAATAGGAGGTTGTGCCCATATTATTCCCCCTAAAATCTCTTTAAGACATTCCATAGAAACTGAAATTTGGGGAATATTTGTTAATTGATGCCTAAGACTTAATGTTAGAATTGCAGAAAAATAATTTTTAACACCCCCTTTTTGTCCTCTTTGCATAAAAATAAATTAAACGAAATATAACCCACATTTGGACCCTTTACGTATAGCAGCTGGGTTACCAAAATTCATAATAATCGGTTAATTAGTCTAGAAGTGAATCATTGTACATACCAACATAAACATATCTAATATTATACAGATTATATATATATATATATATATATATATATATATATATATATATATATATATATATATGAAGTCAGGTTCATATTATATTCCAATAACAATGTTTTTATTTTATTATTTTTATTTTTTCACATTTCCAAAAAACATAACATTTCTGTGAGATATATTTTTTACAGTCCGTTTCATTTTTCTTGTGCCAAACAACATTTTTATGTTAATATCGTCTCTGCAACATTACAAAATCATCAGAAAAATTCACAAAGAGTAAAAAGTGCTTGAATTAAAGTGTCTAGATAAAGACCTACACTATACAATGTTTCATTATATATATATATATATATATATATATATATATGTAATGATTTTTTGAAGTCAAAGAACAACATTAAGAATTTTTTTTTAATATTAAAATAAACATTTATTTATTTTAATGTCTTGAGACTAGGTGAATAGAATCACTTTTTTCAAAAGAAAATAGGCATTTACAACCTTTTTTTTTTTCTTTTTAATCTTTTTTGTTTGATCCATTCACTGTGAACTCGCATACAATCTCAAACATTTAAAAACCTCAATCCTACTCGCCTGTGACAATATGGATCGGACAAGAAAGATTAAAAAGAAAAAAAAGGTTTTAAATGCCTATTTACTTTTGAAAAAGGTGATTCTATTCACCGAAAGTCTCAAGACATTAAAATAAATAAATGTTTAATATAAAAAAAAATTCTTAACGTTGTTCTTTGGCTTCAAAGAAATCATTACATGCATCAACGTTTTCAAAGTGCAAACCTTCCATTTATATATATATATATATATATATAAAATATAAGTATATATGTGAAATAGTTATATATATATATATATATCTATTTCACATATATACTAATATTTTAAAATAATATATTACATATATACTTTTCTTGCTTTAGCATTTACCTCAGCAGTGCTGAACCCAAGTTGCTATTTTACTCAAAGCAAAGGGGAAATTGTGGGTTCATACCTTTCTCAATACTATTACTTAGAGTATAAATGACCACAATAGATCCAATAGGATTTGGAATCAGCATAGCCTATTCCATAGGCTGTGATGGTATCCATTCGTCCAATGACACACTCCTCCAAACATTAACGATGAATAAAACCATTTTTGAAACGGACTGAAAGTATTTAAAAACAAATAATCTACATTATTTGAGACGAGATGAGATGTTATCTATAGTAATTACATGTTTTGGACAGTTATCCACATCTTGATTGTTTTTTATATTCACAACGTTTCAGCCGTTGTACTTCTTCAGGTGGCTTTTTTGTAGTCCATAACCTTCCAGGGATTCTGAGCTGAACTCCTGATTTAATCCGCACTGGGGAAGATTGCTCTAATGGAAGATAGAATGAGAGCAGACGACCCCAGTTGATTGGATAAAGGATTCAGTCAAAAATTCCCAGAGGCTTATCATCGTACTTTGTAACCGTCTTCGAGTGTCTTTTCTTTTTTTTATTTTGTAGTTGGTAACGTTCCTGGAATTTCAAACGTAATGTAACCAACTGTAGTAGACTGCTGTATCCCACGTTTCATGCAGGCAGTTTAGCCAAGTGGATCAAATCAAGGGATCAGTTTGGAATTCCCAGAAGCTTACCGACGATGACAACAAGCATTTGACGAACTACGTGTCGAAATGTGTGAATGCTAAAATCAAGAGTTAAACAACAATCCAAAACATTTAAATATTTTTTTTTAAACATTTTTTTTTTATTGGAACATTAGCGGTATTCATCCAGTGTTGCCCGTCATCATCATCATCATCATATTCGGTTTAACATCGGTTTTACATGCTGGCATGTACTGGACGGATTTTAGAAATTGACTTTCAAACTAACCTATCTCTGGTCAGATCTTTATTTAACCCTTTTTTTTAAAAAATCCATCCGTATCGCTTCCTCCCATATTTTCTTTGACCTTCCCCTGTAACTGACCCTGCTACCTCAATTGTTCTACATCTATTAACCCAAGAACTCTCATCTATTCTTTCAACTTAGCCATGCAGATATCTCCCTATACTGTCTAGATTTAATCTTCCTCTGAGGTAATCCGATCTAAACTGGTCTGTAAAGCTAACATTGCACATCTAGCGTATCATTCTCATGATTTCTCTCCATGCAATGCATGTCCCCCAACCCTCACTGGCCAGGTTTCATTTCCATACACCAATCATCACAGTGCCTACACATGCTTGATAGACTCTTCCCTTGGCCGACAGTGGTAACACTCTGCTGGTTAGTAATGGCAGAAGCCTCTTGAACTTACTCTTACAATTACACTGGCACCTGCGAGAAGAAATTAAAATTCAGGGAATCATGCTTAATTGGTGTCTAATGACTATGGATCAAATTCAATGCAAATCTGAAATATTTGTATTTTCAAATGGGAGTCTAACCAATATTATTCCCCCTAAAAAACCTTTAAAATACTCCAAAGAAACTGAAAATTGGGGAGTATTCATTAACTGATGTCTAATACCTATTGTTATATTTTCAGAAAAAAAAAAAACGGACGTACTTGAAGGGCTTCCACACCTTTTGCATAAAACTAAATTAAACTAAATATATCCCACATAATCCATCCGTATGCCTAGGAGCTGTGTTTTGAAATTCACAATGATAGTTAATTAGTGTAGGAGTGAATGATGTACATACAAACATATAAACATACTTAAATTTATAAAGATAGAAAGAGAGAGTAAGAAAGAGAGAGTAAGAAAGAGAGAGTAAGAAAGAGAGAGTAAGAAAGAGAGTGAGGGTAGTTTGAATGGCAGATTTGCTTAAATATTGACATTTGCGCTCAAATAGAAGAAATGATTAGAACTTGGCTGCCACGTGGATATTGATGTATTGATAATCCTTTAAATATATTCGGATCAAGTCAGTGCCGAAGTTTGTCTTCTATGGAGAAAGGTTCATGTATTTTTCTCATCTTGCGAATAAGCAAGGTAGAACGTTGATTGCTTAATAGAAAGTAATTGGAATGGGACAATAAATAATTTTCATTTATGTGCATGTTGTGTTAACAATATTAGTGCATGAGTATAGTCGGAACTTTCATAGAGGGGCTAGTTGGAAGATTTCAACTAGCCACTTGCATAATATAATCACAAGATTCCTCTAGATTTGTTGAAAAATAATAGGTTAGTTTTTCATTTATAATAGGAATTTCATGGAGAAATTCATTCCATAGCTGCAATGGTCGACGTGCAACCCACATCTGATGTGACAAAGACATGCTAATCAAATATGGATGTACATTTTTATTCAAGCAATGTACGCTTTGAAAAGCAACCTGTTATCCAAAGACTTAAGTCAAAGAAACGTTTTCTAAGCAAAGATCCCATTCTTTCTTCATCCAAGGATGAGGAACTGCTCCAAAGAGGGTTTATTTACTCCTCTCCAGGAGTTAGGCACAAGGCCAGTTTTATCCTACTCCCACAAGTAAGATGTGACCCAAGGTCGGGTCGGAAAGTGGGGGTTGAAAAGCCAGCGCCAGAGAGGTGAGCACTCTGACCATCAAAAATTGCCTGGGCAGCCCCGTCGGCATTCCCCGGTAGGGGCGCCTCAAGCAGTAAGCAATTAACTTACTCCTCCCCAAAGAGGGAAGGCGAAGCCTGGGAGGGTGGACCTCCTAGAACTGCACAGGACAATCCCATAGACCGGCGTAAATCAAGTCCCGAAGGACAAGACAATACCAGTCTATGGGGTGCAGTATCCATCGGAACAGATACTACACTTTGATCTTAGCCAAAAGGCCAAGACCGATCCAAAGAGGTTTTATTTACTCCTCCCCAGGAGTTAGGCACAAGGCCAGTTTTATCTTACTCCCACAAGTAAGATGTGACCCAAAATCGGGTCGAGAAAGTGGGGTTTGAAAAGCCAGCGCTCGAGAGGTGAGCACTCTGGCCATTTAAAAATTGCCTGGGCAGCCCCGTCGGCATTCCCCGGTAGGGGCGCCTCAGACAGTAAGCAATAAACTTACTCCTCCCCAAAGAGGGGAGGCAAAGCCTGGGAGGGTGGACCTCCTAGAACTGCACAGGACAGGGTGCAGTATCCATCGGAACAGATATTACACTTTGATCTTAGCCAAAAGGCCAAAAAGCCAAAGAGGTTGAAGAGGAAACATCGTCACCCAAAGATATGAAGACAGTATCAGTTGAGGTACTTCTGATCAGTGGACAATCAAAATGGCTGAAGTGGAAACAGCTAAATTATCTGAGGACGAAAATCAGCTGCTAAAAGTCTAAATTAGTCCCCCCCCCCACCTACATGTGAATATGTAAATACTGTTCAGACCATGAGACATGTCCTTTTTTTTTTGTCCCTGTTTGACCAAACCTATGCAGTTACACAGATCTGATGGCATAGAACAGCTCAACTATCGCTTGCATTGGCGTGTGGAAAAACATAATTGGAAAATATGATCTTTTGCAGACAGGAGAAGATAATACGTTTATAACATGTGACAAGAGCAATATATATATATATATATATATATATATATATATAGAGAGAGAGAGAGAGAGAGAGAGAGAGAGAGACGGGGGTTTAGAGAACATGGTAGAATAATCTTATTAGCTAACCAATCAAATGACAGAATAAGATAAAAAATTACAAAAGATACCAAGAAAAATATTAAAATCACATGAAATTTTCGACAGATTTTTATGGGATATTTTATTCAAGTCTCCGAATAATTTCAAAGCCAAAAAATGAACGTTGTTTTTTTCTTATCTTACCAGTATATTCAAGATAGGATTACACTTACCTAAAAAGAAAGAAAAAATGAAACAAATTAATCAGAGTGCAAAATATAAAAACAACTTTTTTATTTTTTATTACTTGTCAAAAAAACAAAGTAAACAATAAGGAAATAAATAAATCATAAATTTACAGATTTCTTATATACATTATATATATATATATATATATATAAGTATAAATTTTTATTTATACAAACATTATTGGTTACATATGTGCATACATGTTTCGGTTGTACTTTCCCAAGAAAGTCAACCTCATCAGACCGAGAATCTTTCAGAATCTTTCTCAGTCTGATGAGGTTGACTTTCTTGGGAAAGT
Organism: Sepiola atlantica; assembly: GCA_963556195.1. Taxonomy (NCBI): domain Eukaryota; kingdom Metazoa; phylum Mollusca; class Cephalopoda; order Sepiida; family Sepiolidae; genus Sepiola; species Sepiola atlantica. The sequence goes on from OY744529.1 coordinate 10,029,687, forward strand.
ACAACCGAAACATGTATGCACATATGTAACCAATAATGTTTGTATAAATAAAAATTTATACTTATAAACAGCTCTACTTGGTATTGAGCACTTTTTATAAACACTTGAGTTTCTACGGATTTACATTTACAGAAACCAATACATGTACGCTATATATATATATATATATATATATATATATATATATATACACATCTAAGTGATGCCTAAGAAATATCGTTCTGATGAAAGACACTGTTTGGAGAACATCTTATGTTGCATGTTATGACCGAACATACACATTGTCTTAAAACAGCTTTAATACTTTTTCGTAAACTCTTTATTTGGAATTTAAAATATATCTATTCCACCGCCTCACCATGCATCTTGTAAACTTTAGCTCAATTTACCAACATCTACAAAAACATAACTGCCCTCCCTCTGATTTAAGACAAATTCTAGTTCTATTTATCTTCCTCCCACAAGGTAAGATGTGACACAAGGTCGGGAAAGTGGGAAAGAACCAGCGCTCGAGAATTTGAGAACTCTGGCTTTTTAAAAATAGCTTGGGCAGCCCCATCAGCATTCCCCGGTAGGGGCACCTCAGACAGTAAGCAATAAACTTACTCCTCCCCAAAGAAGGAAGGCAAAGCCTGGGAAGGTGCACCTCCTAGAACTGCACAGGACGGACAACCCCCAATAGACCGGCGTAAATCAAGACCCTAAATCCAAATACCGGTTTTATTAGGCGGGGTATAACACTAAAATTATACATTCTGAAACCAATTTAAAAAAATTAAAAATACTCGAAGCTTTCTCCATTAAAGCACAACAACCTAAAATTAACAAGATCATATATGAAACCAGTGGCAACATTTTACAATGCTTAACGTAATGCGATTTTGTTCTGTGATGCCATCCAGCGTTGCTAAATTTAAATCGTCAACGACTTCCTGGAACAATCCAGAAAACGTTCTCTGCGCATTTCTCCGCCGTCTTTTTAAAATTCTCTTCTTTCTCCAGCTTTTTTGTTCATTTGCTTTTTATACTTGAAGATGATTCGACGGAGAATCGAAAACGTTCGTGAAACCTATGGAACATTTATTATTTTTTAAATTTTAATACAAAAAAGACCATCAGAAAAATTGAAAAAATAAAAAAAGGTATAATTAAACGGACGAATTTTGTTATTTTTAACAATGTTTGCATATATATATATATATATATATATATATATATATATATATATATTTCAAATAAAGGGAAGAAAAATCGTTGGTTGAAAGAAATGACAAAGTAGGTAGGATTTAATGAAATTAAGGACTCTGATTTATTGGAAGCTAGAGTATGCATTGTATAACAATAAAAACAATCCTAGAAAGTAAATCAATGCAACTGGCATTTAATGATTTCCCTTAGGAACGAAACACAAACGTTTCTATGTAGCTTACTTGCTATAAGTATATTTTTATACTACTACTAAGTTCTACTCATATATTGAACACTGCTGAAGTACGGAAACAAAAATATATGTAATATATGAATCCAATATATAAAGTTATCTTGTGAAATTTAAAAACTTGACATATCAAACTTTGATTCTAATTAGCCAAGTTTCATTTGTTATTGTTTTACTATGTTATAATAACATAATTCGTTACAGTTTATTAAAAAAAATTGTGTAGACCAAACTGAACAACTGCTAATGTGGAAACATTTTTCAATTATGACCGAAAAACCAAAATCAGCAAAGGGAATAACTCATATTTACTGAATAACATAAAAAGATGTATCTTTCTAACAACTAAAATTGTATTTCTTTTTTTCTGCATGAGTTTTAAAATTCTGCAAACAAAATGACTTTGCTGCATCCCGGACAACTCCAGGCAGGTACAGATAGTGTGTGTGTGTGTATATATGTATATATATATATGTATGTATGTATATATATATATATATATATATATGTATAAATATATGTATGTATGTATATATATATATATATATATATATATATGTATAAATATATGTATATATGTATATATATGTGTATACATATGTGTATATATATATATATGTATATATATATATATATATATATATATATATATGAATAAAAAAGATTTTACCGAGATTTTTTTTTACTTTTATTGGTTTTTGCTTAGTCTTTAATAAGTGAAAATTAAGCGATAAAAAGTGAATCACTTCTATTAAAAAAAAATGTTCACACAAAAGCTTAAAAGCATTTTAGCTAAAAGCCAAATTTACTTTCCATTTTTGTTGTTGGATTCGAATGTTTCAGCCATCTTTTTCTCATCCAAACAAAAACACATTAAAAAAACACCGAGAAAAAAAAAAGAGAGAAATTCATAATTTCTAATGTATCTATTTTGAGAAATGTCTGCAATTTCTCTTAACTATCGATAAAATAGCAACCTTTGTTCAATAAATTGTATACATTGAATTGTTTAACACGGGAGGGATGTGAGTATTGATTTACTCCTCTCCAGGAGTTAGGCACAAGGCCAGCTTTTATCTTACTCCCACAAGTAAGATATTACCCAAGGTCGGGTCGGGAAAGTGGGGTTTAAAAATTGGCTGGGCAGCCCCGTCGGCATTCCCCGGTAGGGGCGCCTCAGGCAGTAAGCAATAAACTTACTCCTCCCCAAAGAGGGGAGGCGAAGCCTGGGAGGGTGGATTTCCTAGAACTGCACAGGACAGACCCATAGACCAGTGTAAATCAAGGCCCGAAGGCCAAGACAATACCAGTCTTTGGGGTGCAGTATCCATCGGAACAGATACTACACTTTGATCTTAGCCAAAAGGCCAAGAGCCATCTGAAATCGAGATGAATTGCTCCCCCTCCTCCCCAATGTGCGTGTTTAGGTATGTGGAGGGCAGTGCCAAAAACAACTTGTTTCTAAACAACTCTCATCAGTTTTAACCCTAAAAGTCATAATTAAAAGAAAGACGCCGAGTGTAGATGTGGGGGTGAGACAAAAAGTCATTCTTTGATGAAACAAAAGTCATCTAACTCCCCTACCCCCTTCATGAATCGTTTGAAGTCTTAGCCTTCACAGCAAAATTAACATTTTCAGTTTTCAGAGAGAACCATCATAAGAGGGAAAAGGAAGGCAAGGCAAGACAGGAAGAGGAAAAACAGGAAAAGAGGAAGAAAGATAAATTGAAAGAGAGGAAGTAAGAGAAAGCAAAATAAAATCCAGCCAAATAGTGCTAAAAAGTATAAGGAAGTAAGGCTCTAGCGATTTGACAGAAATCAGCTTTTTTTATTTAAAAGAAAAAAAAGAAGTGGATTTCGACCAAAAAAGAAAGAAGTCACATGAATGGGAGGCTCTAGCTATTTAAGTGGAAATCCGCTTTTTCTGGATTAAAAAAGCGGAATTTTGCTAAAAAGTCGAAAACTCCCATTCCTGCATAGGTAATGTGTTTCAGCAGTAAATAACCTCAAAAAAAGGATTGATATGCCGTTAAGCAAAGCAAACCATCTAAAAAGATAATTCGGATGTATTTACTTCAAATAATTCTGGTCTAAAAAATCATTCAATAATTGTTCTTTTATTTACTAATGAGTAATTACTTATAAAGGCTAAAAGCCACTCGAGAATAAAGGTTAATGACAGGGATATATTCTCAGTTGAACGATCATGGATATTATGAGAGGACAGAAAATAAAGAATGGCATGAATAAAATTTGATAACTTATGAGGACAATTTATAACAAGTGTTTAACATTTGCTCTAAAGATGACCATATTGTAGCCCTCAGGGAAGCAATATTTTAGAAACGTGTTCAGAAGATGGGAAGTTTTTGGAAAAAACTGTTTATAGAAATTCCGTTAGATGTTAGGCACACAGAAAAAAAAAGAGATCTTTGCAATTGTGGTAAGAAGACGAGTTCTTGCTGTGAATGTTTTACAAGGAGGAACTAGATATTGAAGCTCAGTCTAGTAACCTTCCATTGCATCACGTACTCGAGATCAGAAGAGAAATAATCAGCAAGATCTTGATGACCAATGCTATTCGAAGTGCAGCCATAGACAGTTGTGCTGACTAATCAGTTATAAATAACTCTTACTAACTAATACATACCATCTTAAATGGTTGTTTTGTATTAATAGATTTCAAACTACCACCACCGCAGAGGACTTTTCTCTCTTCCTCTGTGTACCTAAAACCAAATGGAGCTTCCATGACTTTTCATACTATATATATATATATATATATATATATATATATATATATATTAAAAAAGAAAAACTAAAAAAAGAGAAAGCGAAAGAAAAGAGAAAGCGAAAGAAAAAAGAGAGAGCGAAAAAAAGAAAAAGTGAAAAAAAAAAGAACAAGAAAAACAAATAAGTAAAAAACGAAAGAGTAAAATCAAAAAAATAAAACAAAAAATCAAAAAAAGAAGGAAAAAAAGAAAAAAAAGAAAAGCGAAGAAAAAAGAAAAAAAAAAAAGAAAAAAAAGAAAAACGGATAAATAAAAAACGAAGAGTAAAAACAAAAAAAGACAAAAAAAAAGAAAAAAAAGAAAAAAAAGAAAAAGCAAATAAGAAATCTGTGACCAGAGATGAAGGGAATAATGTCATTAAAACAAAATAAACATGAAAGATAAAAAAGAAAAACTTGTTAAACAAAATAAAAGTAAAAATCTTTAAAAAAAATATACAAAATATATAAATATTCTTTTTAAAACTTTGTATTATCATTTAAAATCCAACAAAGTGAAAAAGCAAACAACTAAAATAAAAAGAATAAACTTCTAAAAATCTCGTGTAGTGCCTTGAAAATTCCTCCAGAAAAAAAGTCAGGACTCCAGCAGGATTGAAAGAACCATGCCAAGACGAAATGCTTCCGTTTGTTTTATTTTCGCTTTGTTCTAATTATCCTCAAAATATAAAGGTCATTGTACAATAAGAAAAGACAGTTAATCACTTGGGGGTCCATTCACATCCTGAACTCGGATTAAATGCTGCGAGAGAAACGGTTGCAAGGTCAGTATTCTTTGTAACAGTTGATCAATTTGAAAAAAAAAAATAAAATAAAGAAGAATTAAAAAAACTTCTATTTCACATTTTTTTGGGAAAGAAAATAATGAACTAACAGAGTTCGTGTACTGTGTGACATTCACAGTAAAAATAATAATAAGCAAAAAATTAGAGTCTTTGTGGTGAAGACCTACATCGATGGAGTAATAGGATTACGGTTGCTTGTGGCAGAATTGTACAAAGCGAATCTCATACACGGCCATATTGGAATGACACAGTGCATGTGTTACGGAATAACGCAGATGAGAGATTTACATTTCTTGTGCGAGACTCAAATAAAATGAACCGTTTTTCGGTCAGCAAGCAGTCCGGCTTTTGGGCCTCCTCATGACCGCATCAGTATTTGTGTGAGAGACTTATTGTTGTAGACCCGTGCTAGGGGTCACAAAGATAACAACCACAAATTGTGACAGGTTAAAATATACAATGTATTTATTCATAGCAATACAGTAACGCCACTAAATGTGGTAGGAGATGACCGGATTCCTACCATGCGGTAAAACATGAATAGGAATGTCCTCTGTTTGAGTCTTTGCAACCATGGTATTTATTATAGATGGTTGCTTCCATTAGTTCTTCAATAGGGGTGATTTGTACCCCACAACACGTATTATGGTGCCAAGGGGATGGAGTCCTCTGTGAAGTATTGTTGCTACAACGTACTGGGAACAGAGTCCCATGTGAAGTATTGTCCCGGAATTTGTGTAAGTTCCCAGCACGGAGACTTAATTTGGATTAAAGTCTTTGTGGTGAATACCGACCTCGAAAGAATAAGAGGATTATGGTCGCTTGCGCATCATACGAAGCAAATCTTGTTGAGGTTATATATATTTTAAATTTTATTCACCCCAAAACAAAGGATATTGCTACTGAAGCGTAAGGGCTACTGTGGTAGGGGAAACCTTGGTGAGGAGTTGGGCAATAAGATGTTTGTTCACATTACATTTAAAGTTTTGCATGTTGGTACTATTGGATAAACAGGGAGTAGGAAGAGAATTCCAAAAGCCAACAGGTCCAGGGAAAGAAGTTACTAGAGTAGAAAATCTACGAATGATGATAGCGCATGCATCATCTGCTAAATGCGGCTAACGCAGGCATGAGATTTATGTTTCTTGTGCTCTGGTTTTCAGTCGCCAGGCAGTTGCCTTTTGAGCCTCGTGCTGACCAAATTGGTATTTGTGTGAATGTCTTATGATGGTGCACAGGGAATGGAGTCTTATGTAAAGTGTTGTTGTTACGACGTACTGTGAAGTATTTTCCCAGAATTTGTGTTCGTTGTCAGCCAGGAGACTATTTCCCTACGTCGAGTCTTCCTCTCAATCCTACAGTCTTAAAGTTGCAGGCAGATATTTTTCCGACAACATTGCAGCGCCAACCTTCCAACAGTATAACTTTTATTTGGTTTGTCTGTTTTATGGCAGAGATACTATTTTTAGGCTATTCAATGCCAAAGAAAAATATTTTTTTTAAGCAATAGATTGGAGAGTTCGTAGGGCCCATAATTATAATTTTCCTGTTTCGTCTTCCTGTCTTATCTTGAGGTTAGACGTTTCGTGAATGACTTCCAACTTTTCCTGCCAGTTGCCATTTCGCTTGTGTCGTCTGCCAGAATAAGGTCGTCATCAACTGATCCCATCCATGTTTTATGCAGTCTACCACATTGGGCTGTTGATGTCAATGTATGACACATTTTGAAGCATTTGGATCACTGACGGCGAACGACGTGGCCAAACCAGTTGAGACGTCGTCGTGCAACATACTTTCTCATTGAGGCCGGTAGAGTGAGACTAGCGATTTTCTCCATCCGATTCGCTGCAGCCAGGATGGTGTCATTCTGACATTTCGTCGTTGACCATGCTTCACGGGTCAGACACGTTGTATGCTGCTACTCTCGCATACTAGATTGGTACATTCCACAGTCAACGTTAGCCGCAGTTTGCTGCCTGAAGACTCTTCATGTAAAATAATATAAAATAAAAATGAATGTAAGTGTGTCCAGCTCACTTCAATAATCACGTATCAAAATTTATTTTTTATGAGCAAAGAAGGGAGGCTTAATCTTAATCTTGATAATAACTGATAATGATAAAGAAAGGAAATAATTTACTTCATTTGTAAATGCACACAAAAAAATATTCCTTTGTTCTTAATATTTTTGTGACTAAAATAGGAATTAATCTATGAGCACACAAATGCTTTGCTTACAGATTTAGGAGAGAGAGAGCAGATTAGTTTTTTTTTTTTGTAAAACATGTCTCGCGCATTATTTTTTATAAAACTTTACTCCTCGCGTATTATTTTTTATAAAACTTTACTCCTCGCATATTATTTTTTATAAAACTTTACTCCTCGTGTATTATTTTTTATAAAACTTTACTCCTCGCATATTATTTTTTATAAAACTTTACTCCTCGCGTATTATTTTTTATAAAACTTTATTCCTCGCGTATTATTTTATATAAAACTTTATTCCTCGCGTATTATTTTTTATAAAACTTTACTCCTCGCGTATTATTTTTTATAAAACTTTACTCCTCGCATATTATTTTTTATAAAACTTTACTCCTCGCGTATTATTTTTTATAAAACTTTACTCCTCGCGTATTATTTTTTATAAAACTTTACTCCTCGCGTATTATTTTTTATAAAACTTTACTCCTCGCGTATTATTTTTTATAAAACTTTACTCCTCGAATATTATTTTTTATAAAACTTCACTCCTCGCGTATTATTTTTAATAAAACTTCACTCCTCGCGTATTTGTTCTTTCAGTAAGATTTAACTCACATATATTTTTTTAAAGTTTTACCTCAATTAGTTGTTTCGGCTTTCACAGTAAGATTTACCCCACATGTGACAACAGTAGGAAATCAATTGTTATTGATAAAAAGAAATGACTTACTCCCCGGGTAGCCCTGCTAGTAGTGAATAAATAAAAATAATATGTAAGTTAAATAGTCACGATAAACACACACAAACATACAGATACACAAGAAGTAGTAAGATAATTTGGTACTTGTCCAGATTAGGACCCAAGCTAAAATCGACTTGGCATCGGTAGTTTCCAGATGTGTAGGTAGATGGCTGGAAAATGCCGAAGCCCTCATCTAATCAGAATGCGAAAAAATAAGTAGACGACAAGTTAACATTTTAATTGATTGAATCGCGAAATTCACTAATTGCATGAGCGACGATCCGAACGGTGTCATCAGCAGTGAAGGTGACGTCATGTCACCCCATTTCTTCCCTAGGCGCCTCAGGCTGCAACCTGATAGGTACATCGCGTTTTGAGAGATCAACCAGCCCATATGTGTGGTGCAAGACTCAGCGCCATGCCATACTA
>OY744529.1:10038276-10133276 GCA_963556195.1 Sepiola atlantica
TATATCTGGTTATGGGGGTCTATCTCCCAAATTGTTGTAGGAGTTTGTGACATATTTCCATTCAATGGATGTCCAGTGGAAATGCAGATCCACGACATTATTGTACCATCTTTGGATAGAAGAGATACTACACTTTGATCCCGAAGGCCAAGAGAGTGTATTTTAACTAGAGTTTCATGTTCAACACAACAGCGATATCAGATGAAATTTTTTAGATTATTTTTTTTGCATTGCATCTTCAACAATCAGGCAATCCATATTTCAAAAAAGGGTGGCAGGTGATAACATACGTACAAAGATGAAATTTCCTTTAGCATATTATTATATAGATATCAGATCATTTGAACTTTTGCATATAGACTGACATTCTTTCGGAAGGATATTATAACATTTATAAATACATTTTTATTTCAAACAATTCTTTCATAGTGATTTTGCTGTAATGTAGCAATATTGGACTTTGATGTGCAAAAATAGTGTTAAAAACGGTATTTTCCATGTAAGGTTAAATTAAGCAGAGGAGTGGCGAATTCTATTAGAAGTTAAAAATTAGAGCTAGGGATACACATCAGGACATGACGTCATGGACAGGAAGGTTAAAGTAAAATGTAACGAATAGAGTATTTATTTACTCCTCTCCAGGAGTTAGGCACAAGGCCAGTTTTTATCTTACTCCCACAAGGTAAGATGTGACTCAAGGTCGGGTCGGGAAAGTGGGATTTGAAAAGCCAGCGCCCGAGAGGTGAGCATTCTGGCCATTAAAAATTGCCTGAGCAGCCCCGTCGGCATTCCCCGGTAGGGGCGCCTCAGGCAGTAAGCAATAAACTTACTCCTCCCCAAAGAGGGAAGGCGAAGCCTAGGAGGGTGGACCTCCTAGAACTGTACAGGACAGACCCATAGACCGGCGGAAATCAAGCCCCGAAGGCCAAGACAATACCAGTCTATGGGGTGCAGTATCCATCGAAACAGATACTACACTTTGATCTTAGCCAAAAGGCCAAGTAGCAAAGATTTTCTTTTTGATCGATGAGTTGATAGGATCCGGTTGCCTTTTTGTTTCCAAAGCTCTGTGTCCGTCTTCCCTTTGGGAAAGCGGCCAATGAGGATAATTTTACAGTTCATAAAACAATAAAATATCAAAGAGCAAACATTTTGTTGGACATTTTTTGTTTGTTACCTGGTTACATAAGCAAAGGAAAGAAGAAACTTCTGCTGTTATATCTTCACTGCTACTATGACGATGGCTTAACAGAAAGAAGAGAAAGAAAAAACAGAGAGACGTCACTCTCTACTGAGCAAATACTTACAACGTGTCAACGAGAAGATTATTAGCGATCTAGTGAGGATCAAAGAACTCTGCACTATGCTATGTTGCAGTAGCACCTTTCTTTTGTAGGAGATAGATCAAAGCAGTTGGTTACTGTAGTGTCTTGCATTTGGAGACAACGACGTGTATCATAATTACCTCACTTACATTGTATAATTATCTCCCTTTGTATATTTCTCTTGCATATATAAACGAAAGCTGACGAAGATCGCTCTCTTTAGAAGAAGGTCTCGGAAGCGTAAACATCAAACCATGTCTCTCTTTCTTATTCATTCTACGTTCTCGCTTCGCATTGTATGTATAGTATCTATTATGTCGCTAGCCGAATATTAATGGATTCACATAACAATTGACAAGCGAGAACATTATAAATGGCGACGAGGATGAGATTGAGGATGTTACTGGACCTACCCCCTGGGTAAGTCCCGTGGTGATAGTCCCCAAAAAAACGAGTGGCGTGCGAATCTGCATAGATATGCGAAAAGCAAACGAAGCTATACAAAGGGTCAAACATCCCATGCCGACCGTGGATGACTTGTTTGCAGATTTAAACCACTCAAAGGTGTTCAGCAAGCTGGACATGTCGAGCGCGTACCACCAATTAGAGCTGATTTTTTACTGATGGATCACTGATTATCAAGACCTAGAGGCCACTAAAGGATAAGGGCTAAAGAATTGTTTGTTGGACGTTGGTCGCCGTCAGAAGGTTAGGGTTAGAAACAGTTGTTTGAATGTGAAGAGGATTATTTAAGAGGACTTGATTTGGCAAAAGGACCGCTCGACAAGTATTTGTTTACATTAAACTTGAAGACGACCATGCTGTAGTCCGTTGGGAAGCATACTAGTGGTATTTTGTTCCACAGGTGATATGTTCAACTAGTTATCTATGTTGTAAATAAATATATATATATATTTTTTTTTTTAAATGGAAATCGCTCCAGACAAGGCATAAAGCCACTTGATGTAAAGAGTTAAAAAAAAAATAATGCTTCAAAATCAAAAAGTAGCTGATGATAAGTGTTAGATGGATAGATTCCGACCCAGAAAACAGCAATTCTTTCCCTTTTGTCAGAAACATTAAATATATAACTAACTACAGTTTCATGTTATACACAAAACAGATTCTATTCAACCCATAGATTAAAGCTTTTTGCTATTCTGGGTGAGAGTCGACCTGGCAGCAATGGCAACTAAGGTGTAACCCCATGCTCTGTAAAGCTCCCAGATTGGGGCTTCACGACCGGATGCAGTTTCCTGTCATACCCAAGACACTATATATTAAGATGTGCAAACAAAACTTTCTCTATAAATCTAATAAGTATGACCGAAGTCACACACTCTTTCTGTAAATCTGTGTTTTCCCCTTCAAACTGTCTTCCTGTCTTTTTCTCTATTTCTCTCCCTACTCACTTAATGTGTATCCCACCAGATGTAGTTTTGTGTCATACTTAGGACATCATCATATTATTCGGTTTAACATTAGTTTTACTTGCTACATGTGTTGGACGGCTTTTAGAAATTGGCTTCCAAACCGACCAACTCTCACTAGGTCTTTATTTATGTTTTTTTAAATAAAATATTTCCTTATTACTTCCTTCCATATTTCTCTTGACCTACCCCTGCCACCTCAACTGTTCTACATCTACTAACCCAAGCACTCTCATCCATTCTTTCATCATCATATTCGGTTTAACATGTTTTACACGTTGGCATGTGTTGGACGACTTTAAGCAATTGACTTCCAAACTAACCTATCCTGTGCTAGTTTTTACTTAACTCTTTTTCTCTCAAATCAATCCTTATCACCTCCACCCATGTTTTTCTTGGCCTTCCCCTGCAAACTGACCCTGCTACCTCAACTGTTCTACATCTACTATCCCAAGCACTCTCACTTATTCTTTCAATATGACCAAACCAACGAAGTCTTCCTATAGTGTCCAGATTTAATCTTCCTCTGAGGTCATCAGATCTAAGCCTGTCCTTACATTATACATCAATTATTTCATTCTCATATCACTTTTATCCATGCAACACATATCTTCAACCCTCACAGGACACTAACCCGGTTCTGCTGTAACAATCACATTAATTCACTAATGCAATCTTTAATATTTTCTGTTCCATTGGACCAGTTATCAAAGCTTTCAACCTCGAAAGAAAAAAGTGTTCTCAATTGAAAATGTTTTGGACCTAATAAAAGCAAATGAGTTTGAAGCCATATAGAATCCTACATGTTTTTATGCTGATAAGGTTTTTAATTATAATCAAAGTGCCAACGAAAAGTGAACTGAGTGAAGTCACTAATTAGCATTTTACCATAATTCCTTGGGTTATTATATCATCTAGAGTTGCAGAAAGCATCACGTCTGATTATCTCTTGCTGTTTTCTTTCCTTCTCTGAACATTGGGCGAGGCTAGATATGATCTCTTCACCAGGAAATGAAATAGCCCAAGGACTTCAAGAGATCTATATCAAATCCTCACATGGAATCTGGACTTTTCAGATAGTAAATACATTTTTTAGCTTATATATATATATATATATATATATAGTGTAAGCAATGAAAATATATATGGCTTGATTGCCATATATATTTTCATAGCTTACTACCTAGCTCTACTTACGTATCGAGCACTGCTGAAGTAAATACTGAAAACTGACACATAAAAAATTATATCTCCTTATAATATTTTATGTGGATACATGAAGTACTTATATATATATATGTGTGTGTGTGTGTGTGTGTGTGTAAATTGAAAAAGGTAAGGTTAGTGGGAGAGAACTCCAACAGAGTGCTCGATTATTAAGAAAAATCACAAACAAGAGCATAATATTTATTAATGTTTGTATTACAGAAGATCAGAACAACATCTGTCTCCCCAGAAAATGTTTTTCCGGGGAGACTGACATAAACAGAGGTTGAAGAGAGTCTGATAAAGAGGCTGTTATAGGTCTCCATTGTTATTATTTGAAACCGACAGTAACAAATATTAATATATATATATATATATATATATTACGAAAAATCAGGACAACATTCGTACCGTCGGTTTCAAATCCGACAAAGGGGAACAGTATGTAACCGTCCTTTGTGGACTCTCCTCAGCCTCCGTTGTGGTCTGTTGCTTTGGAAAACTGTGACTCGCACATTGTGTAATACCGTAATGATATTTCAATCCTCTATCCCATTTTTTTTTCTAGTTTGGGGTTTATGTTAGTATATTTTACATATATTTGTAGCATGGGCAAGTTCAAAAAAAGTTCTCTTTCTGGATCTATGAATTTAAGTTGAGTTTTTTTTCAACTTATCCGTGCTCCAAATATCCATAAAATATACTAATATAAAGCATAAGAGTTCTTAAAGAGAAATTGAAATTCAGAGAATCTTGCTTAATTGGTGTCTAATTACTATGGATCAAATTTAATGTAAATCTGAAATATTTGAATTTTCAAATGGGAGGTTGTGCCCATATTATTCCCCCTAAAATCTCTTTAAAACGTTCCATAGAAACTGAAATTTGGGGAATATTTGTTAATTGATGCCTAAGACTTAATGTTAGAATTGCAGAAAAATAATTTTTAACCCCCCCTTTTTGTCCTCTTTGCATAAAAATAAATTAAACGAAATATAGCCCACATTTGGACCCTTTACGTCTAGCAGGTGGGTTACCAAAATTCATAATGATCGGTTAATTAGTCTAGAAGCGAATCATTGTACATACCAACATAAACATATCTAATATTATACAGATATATGTATATATATATATATATAAGTCAGGTTCATATTATATTCCAATAACCATGTTTTTATTTTATTATTTTTATTTTTTCACATTTCCAAAAAACATAACATTTCTGTGAAATATATTTTTTACAGTCCGTTTCATTTTTCTTGTGCCAAACAACATTTTTATGTTAATATCGTCTCTGCAACATTACAAAATCATCAGAAAAATTCACAAAGAGTAAAAAATGCTTGAATTAAAGTGTCTAGAAAAAGACCTACACTATACAGTGGTTCATTATATATATATATATATGTATGTAATAATTTTTTTTAAGCAAAAGAACAACGTTAAGAATTTTTTTTTTAATATTAAAATAAACATTTATTTATCTTAATGTCTTGAGACTCGGTGAATAGAATCACTTTTTTTCAAAAGAAAATAGGCATTTACAACCTTTTTTATTTTCTTTTTAATCTTTTTTGTTTGATCCATTCACTGTGAACTCGCATACAATCCCAGACATTTAAAAACCTCAATCGTGATAACCAGACCACGTGGAATCCTATTCGCCTGTGACAATATGGATCGGACAAGAAAGATTAAAAAGAAAAAAAAAGGTTTTAAATGCCTATTTACTTTTGAAAAAGGTGATTCTATTCACCGAAAGTCTCAAGACATTAAAATAAATTAATGTTTAATATAAAATAAATTCTTAACGTTGTTCTTTATCTTCAAAGAAATCATTACATACATCAACGTTTTCAAAGTGCGAACCTTTCATTTATATATATATATATATATATATATGTATATGAAAAATCAAAATGGCTGATTAATTTGATCGTACACATGTGAGTGTCTGCTCTAAAATTTTTGTTTGTTCTTTTGTTTATTTTCACCTTAAAATGAAACTGATGTATGATGTGGGTGTTTTTCAAGACACTCTAATCTAAGAACTCTTATTATTTGTGAACTTTTTCTGATGATTTTGTAGTGTTGCAGAGACGATATTGACATACAAATGTTGTTTGGCACAAAACAAATGAAACGGACCGTTAAATATATCTCACAGAAATTTGGAATTTTTGGAAATGTGAAAAAAATAAAAACAAAAATAAAAGTAATAAAACAAACCATGGTTATTGGAATATAATAAAAAAACTGTTCTCTTATATATATATATATATATATATATATATATATATATATATATATTACTATTTTACATATATACTTATATTTTAAAATAATATATTACATATATACTTTTCTTGCTTTATCATTTACCCCAGCAGTGCTGAACCCAAGTCGCTATTTTACTCAAAGCAAAGGGGAAATTGTGGGTTCATACCTTTCTCAATACTATTACTTAGAGTGTAAATGACCACAATAGATCCAATAGGATTTGGAATCAGCATAGCCTATTCCATAGGCTGTGATGGTATCCATTCGTCCAATGACACACTCCTCCAAACATTAACGATGAATAAAACCATTTTTGAAACGGACTGAAAGTATTTAAAAACAAATAATCTACATTATTTGAGACGAGATGAGATGTTATCTATAGTAATTACATGTTTTGGATAGTTATCCACATCTTGATTGTTTTTTTATATTCACAACGTTTCAGCCGTTGTACTTCTTCAGGTGGCTTTTTTGTAGTCCATAACTTTCTAGGGATTCTGAGCTGAACTCCTGATTTAATCCGCACTGGGGAAGATTGCTCTAATGGAAGATGGAATGAGAGCAGACGACCCCAGTTGATTGGATAAAGGATTCAGTCAAAAATTTCCAGAGGCTTATCATCGTACTTTGTAACCGTCTTCGAGTGTCTTTTCTTTTTTTTTTTTGTAGTTGGTAACGTTCCTGGAATTTCAAACGTAATGTAACCAACTGTAGTAGACTGCTGTATCCCACGTTTCATGCAGGCAGTTTAGCCAAGTGGATCAAATCAAGGGATCAATTTGGAATTCCCAGAAGCTTACCGACGATGACAACAAGCATTTGACGAAGTACGTGTCGAAATGTGTAAACGTTAAAATCAAGAGTTAAACAACAATCCAAAACATTTAAATTTTTTTTTTTAAACATTTTTTTTTATTGGAACATTAGCGGTATTCATCCAGTGTTGCCCGTCATCATCATCATCATATTCGGTTTAACATCGGTTTTACATGCTGGCATGTATTGGACGGATTTTAGAAATTGACTTTCAAACTAACCTATCTCTGGTCAGATCTTTATTTAACCCTTTTTTTTAAAAATCCATCCTTATCGCTTCCTCCCATATTTTCTCTGACCTTCCCCTGTAACTGACCCTGCTGCCTCAATTGTTCTACATCTATTAACCCAAGAACTCTCATCTATTCTTTCAACTTAGCCATGCAGACATCTCCCTATACTGTCTAGATTTAATCTTCCTCTGAGGTAATCAGATCTAAACTGGTCTGTAAAGCTAACATTGCACATCTAGCGTATCATTCTCATGATTTCTCTCCATGCAATGCATGTCCCCCAACCCTCACTGGCCAGGTTTCACTTCCATACATCATCACACTGCGTACACATGCTTGATAGACTCTTCCCTTGGCCGACAGTGCTAAAGCTCTGCTGGTTAGTAACGGCAGAAGCCTCTTGAACTTACTCTTGCAATTACACTAGCAGCTGCGAGAAGAAATTGAAATTTAGGGAATCTTGCTTAATTGGTGTCTAATGACTATGAATCAAATTCAATGCAAATCTGATACATTTGTATTTTCAAATGGGAGTCTAACCAATATTATTCCCCCTAAAAACCTTTAAAATACTCCAAAGAAACTGAAAATTGGGGAGTATTCATTAACTGATGTCTAATACCTATTGTTATATTTTCAGAAAAAAAAAACCGGACGTACCTGAATTTTCATGAAAGGCTTCCACCCCTTTTGCATAAAACTAAATTAAACTAAATATATCCCACATAATCCATCCGTATGCCTAGGAGGTGTGTTTTGAAATTCACAATGATAGTTAATTAGTGTAGGAGTGAATGATGTGCATACAAATATATAAACATACTTACATTTATAAAGATAGAAAGAGAGAGTAAGAAAGAGAGAGTAAGAAAGAGAGAGTAAGAAAGAGAGAGTAAGAAAGAGAGAGTAAGAAAGAGAGTAAGAAAGAGAGTAAGAAAGAGAGTAAGAAAGAGAGTGAGGGTAGTTTGAATGGCAGATTTGCTTACATATTGACATTTGCGCTCAAATAGAAGAAATGATTAGAACTCGACTGCCACGTGGATATTGATGTATTGATAATCCTTTAAATATATTCGGATCAAGTCAGTGCCGAAGTTTGTCTTCTATGGAGAAAGGTTCATGTATTTTTCTCATCTTGCGAATAAGCAAGGTAGAACGTTGATTGCTTAATAGAAAGTAATTGGAATGGGACAGTAAATAATTTTCATTTATGTGCATGTTGTGTTAACAATATTAGTGCATGAGTATAGTCGGAACTTTCATAGAGGGGCTAGTTGGAAGATTTCAACTAGCCACTTGCATAATATAATCACGAGATTCCTCTAGATTTGTTGAAAAATAATAGGTTAGTTTTTCATTTATAATAGGAATTTCATGGAGAAATTCATTCCATAGCTGCAATGGTCGACGTGCGACCCACATCTGATGTGACAAAGACATGCTAATCAAATACAGATGTACATTTTTATTCAAGCATCCTCACCCAAAGATATGAAGACAGTATCAGTTGAGGTACTTCTGATCAGTGGGCAATCAAAATGGCTGAAGTGGAAACATCCTCACCCAAAGATATGAAGACAGTATCAGTTGAGGTACTTCTGATCAGTGGACAATCAAAATGGCTGAAGTGGAAACATCCTCACCCAAAGATATGAAGACAGTATCAGTTGAGGTACTTCTGATCAGTGGACAATCAAAATGGCTGAAGTGGAAACAGCTAAATTATCTGAGGACGAAAATCAGCTGCTAAAAGTCTAAATTAGTCCCCCCCCCCCCCACCCACATGTGAATATGCAAATACTGTTCAGACCATGAGACATGTCCTTTTTTTTGTCCCTGTTTGACCAAACCTATGCAGTTACACAGATCTGATGGCATAGAACAGCTCAACTATTGCTTGCATTGGCGTGTGGAAAAACATAATTGGAAAATATCATCTTTTGAAGACAGGAGAAGATAATACGTTTATAACATGTGACAGGAGCAATAGAGAGAGAGAGAAAGAGAGAGAGAGAGAAAGAGAGAGAGAGAGAGAGAGAGAGAACGAGACGGGGGTTTAGAGAACATGGTAGAATAATCTTATTAGCTAACCAATCAAATGACAGAATAAGAAAAATATTAAAATCACATGAAATTTTCGACAGATTTTTATGGGATATTTTATTCAAGTCTCCGAGTAATTTCAAAGCCAAAAAATGAACATTGTTTTTTTCTTATCTTACCAGTATATTCAAGATAGGATTACACTTACCTAAAAAGAAAGAAAAAATGAAACAAATTAATCAGAGTACAAAATATAAAAACAACTTTTTTTTTTATTACTTGTCAAAAACACAAAGTAAACAATAAGGAAATAAATAAATCATAAATTTACAGATTTCTTATATACATTATAAGTATAAATTTTTATTTATACAAACATTATTGGTTACATATGTGCATACATGTTTCGGTTGTACTTTCCCAAGAAAGTCAACCTCATCAGACCGAGAATCTTTCTCAGTCTGATGAGGTTGACTTTCTTGGGAAAGTACAACCGAAACATGTATGCACATATGTAACCAATAATGTTTGTATAAATAAACATTTATACTTATAAACAGCTCTACTTGGTATTGAGCACTTTTTATAAACACTTGAGTTTCTACGGATTTACATTTACAGAAACCAATACATGTACGCTATATATATATATATATATATATATATATATATATATATATATATATATCTAAGTGATGCCAAAGAAATATCGTTCTGATGAAAGACACTGTTTGGAGAACATTTTATGTTGCATGTTATGACCGAACATACACATTGTCTTAAAACAGCTTTAATACTTTTTCGTAAACTCTTTATTTGGAATTTTAAATATATCTATCCCGCCGCGTCACCATGCATCTTGTAAACTTTAGCTCAATTTACCAACATCTACAAAAACATAACTGCCCTCCCTCTGATTTAAGACAAATTCTAGTTCTATTTATCTTCCTCCCACAAGGTAAGATGTGACACAAGGTCGGGAAAGTGGGAAAGAACCAGCACGAGAATTTGAGCACTCTGGCTTTTTAAAAAATAGCCTGGGCAGCCCCGTCGGCATTCCCCGGTAGGGGTGCCTCAGGCAGTAAGCAATAAACTTACTCCTCCCAAAAGAGGGGAGGCAAAGCCTGGGAGGGTGCACCTCCTAGAACTGCACAGGACGGACAACCCCCAATAGACCGGCGTAAATCCAGACCCTAAATCCAAATACCGGTTTTATTAGGCAGGGTATAACACTAAAATTATACATTCCGAAACCAATTTAAAAAAATTAAAAATACTCGAAGCTTTCTCCATTAAAGCACAACAACCTAAAATTAACAAGATCACATATGAAACCAGTGGTAACATTTTATAATGATTAACGTAATGCGATTTTATTCTGTGATGCCATCCAGCGTTGCTAAATTTAAATTGTCAACGACTATCTGGAACAATTCAGAAAACGTTCTCTGCACATTTCTCCGCCGTCTTTTTAAAATTCTCTTCTTTCTCAAGATTTTTTGTTCATTTGCTTGTGATACTTGAAGATGATTCGACGGAGAATCGAAAACGTTCGTGAAACCTATGGAACATTTCTTATTTTTTTGATTTTAATACAAAAAAGACCATCAGAAAAATTGAAAAAATAAAAAAAAGGTATAATTAAACGGACGAATTTTGTTATTTTTAACAATGTTTGCATATATATATATATATATATATATATATATATATTTCAAATAAAGGGAAGAAAAATCGTTGGTTGAAAGAAATGATAAAGTAGGTAGGATTTAATGAAATTAAGGACTCTGATTTATTGGAAGCTAGAGTATGCATTGCATAACAATAAAAACAATCCTAGAAAGTAAATCAATGCAACTGGCATTTAATGATTTCCCTTAGGAACGAAACACAAACGTTTCTATGTAGCTTACTTGCTATAAGTATATTTTTATACTACTACTAAGTTCTACTCATATATTGAACACTGCTGAAGTACGGAAACAAAAATATATGTAATATATGAATCCAATATATAAAATTATCTTGTGAAATTTAAAAACTTGACATATCAAACTTTGATTCTAATTAGCCAAGTTTCATTTGTTATTGTTGTACTATGTTATTGGCACTATAATAACATACTTCGTTACAGTTTATTAAAAAAAATTATGTAGACCAAACTGAACAACTGCTAATGTGGAAACATTTTTCAATTATGACGGAAAAATCAAAATCAGCAAAGGGAATAACTCATATTTACTGAATAACATAAAAAGATGTATCTTTCTAACAACTAAAATTGTATTTCTTTTTTTCTGCATGAGTTTTAAAATTCTGCAAACAAAATAACTTTGCTGCATCCCGGACAACTCCAGGCAGGTACAGATAGTGTGTGTGTATATATATATATATATATATATGAATAAAAAAGATTTTACCGAGATTTTTAAAAACTTTTATTGGTTTTTGCTTAGTCTTTAATAAGTGAAAATTAAGCGATAAAAAGTGAATCACTTCTATTAAAAAAACAAAAGCTTAAAAGCATTTTAGCTAAAAGCCAAATTTACTTTCCATTTTTGTTGTTGGATTCGAATGTTTCAGCCATCTTTTTCTCATCCAAACAAAAACACATTAAAAAAACACCGAGAAAAAAAAAAGAGAGAAATTCATAATTTCTAATGTATCTATTTTGAGAAATGTCTGCAATTTCTCTTAACTATCGATAAAATAGCAACCTGTGTTCAATAAATTGTATACATTGAATTGTTTAACACGGCAGGGATGTGAGTATTGATTTACTCCTCTCCAGGAGTTAGACACAAGGCCAGTTTTATCTTACTCCCACTAGTAAGATGTGACCCAAGGTCGGGTCGGCAAAATGGGGTTTAAAAATTGCCTGGGCAGCCCCGTCGGCATTCCCCGGTAGGGGCGCCTCAGGCAGTAAGCAATAAACTTACTCCTCCCCAAAGAGGGGAGGCGAAGCCTGGGAGGGTGGCCCTCCTAGAACTGCACAGGCCAGACCCATAGACCAGTGTAAATCAAGGCCCAAAGGCCAAGACAATACCAGTCTATCGGGTGCAGTATCCATCGGAACAGATACTACACTTTGATCTTAGCCAAAAGGCCAAGAGCCATCTGAAATCGAGATGAATTGCTCCCTCTCCTCCCCAATGTGCATGTTTAGGTATGTGGAGGGCAGCGCCAAAAACTTGTTTCTAAACAACTCTCATCAGTTTTAACCCTAAAAGTCATAATTAAGAGAAAGATGCCGAGTGTAGATATGGGGGTGAGACAAAAACTCCCCTACTTCCTTCATGAATCGTTTGAAGTCTTAGCCTTCATAGCAAAATTAACATTTTCAGTTTTCAGAGAGAACCATCATAAGAGGGAAAAGGAAGGCAAGGCAAGACAGGAAGAGAAAAACAGGAAAAGAGGAAGAAAGATAAATTGAAAGAGAGGAAGAAAGAGAAAGCAAAATAAAATCCAGCCAAATAATGCTGAAAAGTATAAGGAAGTAAGGCTCTAGCGATTTGACAGAAATCAGCTTTTTTTATTTAAAAAAAAAAAAAAAGTGAATTTCGACCAAAAAATAAAGAAGTCACATCAATGGGAGGCTCTAGCTATTGAAGTGGAAATCCGCTTTTTCTGGATTAAAAAAGCGGAATTTTGCTAAAAAGTCAAGAACTCCCATTCCTGCATAGGTAATGTGTTTCAGCAGTAAATAACCTCAAAAAAAGGATTGATATGCCGTTAAGCAAAGCAAACCATCTAAAAAGATAATTCGGATGTATTTACTTTAAATAATTCTGGTCTAAAAAATCATTCAATAATTGTTCTTTTATTTACTAATGAGTAATCACTTATAAAGGCTAAAAGCCACTAGAGAATAAAGGTTAATGACAGGGATATATTCTCAGTTGAACGATCATGGATATCATGAGAGGACAGAAAATAAAGAATGGCATGAATAAAATTTGATAACTTATGAGGACAATTTATAACAGGTTTGGTTTGGTAGTTTTGTTTTACGGCATATCAACCCTTTTTGGGTTATTTAATGCCGAATCTGGTCATTATAGTAAAAGTTTTTATGCTTCAAGTTCTTTATATCTTCAAATGTTTAATCATCGTTTTTGGTTTGGTAGTTTTGTTTTACGGCATATCAATCCTTTTTGGGTTATTTAATGCCGAATCTGGTCATTATAGTAAAAGATTTATGCTTCAAGTTCTAAAAATAAAATAAAAAAGGGGAGGGAGAAAGGGAGAGGGGCTGTTGTTTTTGTTTTTGGTTTTGTAGAACATAATTAAGTTTTACAAAAAAAAAACAAAAAAAAAAACAAAAAAACGTCAATGTAGGTGAATTTCGTCTCAGGGAGCCACAGGGCAGCCTGATCTGGTATCACCAGAATTTATAACAAGTGTTTAACATTTGATTTAAAGATGACCATATTGTAGCCCTCAGGGAAGCAATATTTTAGAAACGTGTTCAGAAGAGGGGAAGTTTTTGGAAAGAAACTGTTTATAGAAATTCCGTTTAATGTTAGGCACACAGAAAAAGAAAAGAGATTTTTGCAATTGTGGTAAGAAGACGAGTTCTTGCTGTGAATGTTTTACAAGGAGGAACTAGATATTGAAGCTCAGTCGAGCACCTTCCATTGCATCACGTACTCGAGATCAGAAGAGAAATAATCAGCAAGATCTTGATGACCAATGCTATTCGAAGTGCAGCCATAGACAGTTGTGCTGACTAATCAGTTATAAATAACACTTACTAACTAATACATACCATCTTAAATGGTTGTTTTGTATTAATAGATTTCAAACTACCACCACCGCAGAGGACTTTCCTCTCTTCCTCTGTGTACCTAAAACCAAATGGAGCTTCCATGACTTTTCATACTATATATATATATATATATATATATTAAAAAAGAAAAACTAAAAAAAGAGAAAGCGAAAGAAAAAAGAGAAAGCGAAAGAAAAAAGAAAGAGCGAAAAAAAGAAAAAGTGAAAAAAAAGAAAACGAAAAACGGATAAGTAAAAAACGAAAGAGTAAAATCAAAAAAAGAAAACAAAAATCAAAAAAAGGAAAAAAGAAAAGCGAAGAAAAACGGATAAGTAAAAAACGAAGAGTAAAAATAAAAAAAGACAAAAAAAAAAATAAAAAAAGGAAAAAAGAAAAAAAAAGAAAAAGAAAAACGGATAAGTAAAAAACGAAAGAGTAAAATCAAAAAAGAAAACAAAAATCAAAAAAAGGAAAAAAGAAAAGCGAAGAAAAAAGAAAAACGGATAAATAAAAAACGAAGAGTAAAAACAAAAAAGACAAAAAAAAATCAAAAAAAGAAGGAAAAAAGAAAAAAAAGAAAAAGCAAATAAGAAATCTGTGACCAGAGATGAAGGGAATAATGTCATTAAAACAAAAATAAACATGAAAGATAAAAAAGAAAAACTTGTTAAACAAAATAAAAGTAAAAATCTTTTAAAAAATATACAAAATATATAAATATTCTTTTTAAAACTTTGTATTATCATTTAAAATCCAACAAAGTGAAAAAGCAAACAACTAAAATAAAAAGAATAAACTTCTAAAAATCTCGTGTAGTGCCTTGAAAATTCC
Source organism: Sepiola atlantica (assembly GCA_963556195.1). Classification (NCBI taxonomy): domain Eukaryota; kingdom Metazoa; phylum Mollusca; class Cephalopoda; order Sepiida; family Sepiolidae; genus Sepiola; species Sepiola atlantica. The sequence goes on from OY744529.1 coordinate 10,053,215, forward strand.
TCCAGAAAAAAGTCAGGACTCCAGCAGGATTGAAAGAACCATGCCAAGACGAAATGCTTCCGTTTGTTTTATTTTCGCTTTGTTCTAATTATCCTCAAAATATAAAGGTCATTGTACAATAAGAAAAGACAGTTAATCACTTGGGGGTCCATTCACATCCTGAACTCGGATTAAATGCTGCGAGAGAAACGGTTGCAAGGTCAGTATTCTTTGTAACAGTTGATCAATTTGAAAAAAAAAAAAAAAATAAAGAAGAATTAAAAAAAACTTCTATTTCACATTTTTTGGAAAGAAAATAATGAACTAACAGAGTTCGTGTACTGTGTGACATTCACAGTAAAAATAACAATAAGCAAAAAATTAGAGTCTTTGTGGTGAAGACCTACCTCGATGGAGTAATAGGATTACGGTTGCTTGTGGCAGAATTGTACAAAGCGAATCTCATACACGGCCATATTAGAATGACACAGTGCATACGTTATGGAATAACGCAGATGAGAGATTTACATTTCTTGTGCGAGACTCAAATAAAATGAACCGTTTTTCGGTCAGCAAGCAGTCCGGCTTTTGGGCCTCCTCATGACGGCATCAGTATTTGTGTGAGAGACTTATTATGGTGCCAAGGGGATGGAGTCCTCCGTGAAGTATTGTTGCTACAACGTACTGGGAACAGAGTCCCATGTGAAGTATTGTTCCGGAATTTGTGTAAGTTCCCAGCACGGAGACTTAATTTGGATTAAAGTCTTTGTGGTGAATACCGACCTCGAAAGAATAAGAGGATTATGGTCGCTTGCGCATCATACAAAGCAAATCTTGTTGAGGTTATATATATTTTAGATTTTATTCACCCCAAAACAAAGGATATTGCTACTGAAGCGTAAGGGCTACTGTGGTAGGGGAAACCTTGGTGAGGAGTTGGGCAATAAGATGTTTGTTCACATTACATTTAAAGTTTTGCATGTTGGTACTATTGGATAAACAGGGAGTAGGAAGAGAATTCCAAAAGCCAACAGGTCCAGAGAAAGAAGTTACTAGAGTAGAAAATCTATGAATGATGATAGCACATGCATCATCTGCTAAATGCGGCTAATGCAGGCATGAGATTTATGTTTCTTGTGCTCTGGTTTTCAGTCGCCAGGCAGTTGCCTTTTGAACCTCGTGCTGACCAAATTGGTATTTGTGTGAATGTCTTATGATGGTGCACAGTGAATGGAGTCTTGTGTGAAGTGTTGTTGTTACGACGTACTGTGAAGTATTTTCCCGGAATTTGTGTTCGTTGTCAGCTAGGAGACTATTTCCCTACGTCGAGTCTTCCTCTCAATCCTACAGTCTTAAAGTTGCAGGAAGATATTTTTCCAACAACATTGCAGCGCCAACCTTCCAACAGTATAATTTTTATTTGGTTTGTCTGTTTTATGGCAGAGATACTATTTTTAGGCTATTCAATGCCAAAGGAAAATATTTTTTTTTTAAGCAATAGATTGGAGAGTTCGTAGGGCCCATAATTATAATTTTCCTGTTTCGTCTTCCTGTCTTATCTTGAGGTTAGACGTTTCGTGAATGACTTCCAACTTTTCCTGTCAGTTACCATTTCGCTTGTGTCGTCTGCCAGAATCAGGTCGTTATCAACTGATCCCATCCATGTTTTATGCAGTCTACCACATTGGGCCATTGATGTCAATGTATGACACATTTTGAAGCATTAAGATCACTGACGGCGAACGACGTGGCCAAACCAGTTGAGACGTCGTTGTGCAACATACTTTCTCATTGAGGCCGGTAGAGTGAGACCGGCGATTTTCTCCATCCGATTCGCTGCAGCCAGGATCGTGTCATTCTGACATTTTGTCGTTGACCATGCTTCACGGGTCAGACACGTTGTATGCTGCTACTCTCGCATACTAGGTCGGTACATTCCACAGTCAGCCTTAGCCGCAGTTTGCTGCCTAAAGACTCTTCATGTAAAATAATATAAAATAAAAATGAATGTAAGTGTGTCCAGCTCACTTCAATAATCACGTATCAAAATTTATTTTTTTATGAGCAAAGAAAGGAGGCTTAATCTTAATCTTGATAATAACTGATAATGATAAAGAAAGGAAATAATTTACTTCATTTTTAAATATATACAAAAAAATATTCCCTTGTTCTTAATATTTTTGTGACTAAAATAGGAATTAATCTATGGGCACACAAATGCTTTGCTTACAGATTTAGGAGAGAGAGAGCAGATTATTTTTTTTTTTGTAAAACATGTCTCGCGTATTATTTTTTATAAAACTTTACTCCTCGCGTATTATTTTTTCTAAAACTTTACTCCTCGCGTATTACTTTTTATAAAACTTTACTCCTCGCGTATTATTTTTTCTAAAACTTTACTCCTCGCGTATTATTTTTTCTAAAACTTTACTCCTCGCATATTACTTTTTCTAAAACTTTACTCCTCGCGTATTATTTTTTCTAAAACTTTACTCCTCGCGTATTATTTTTTCTAAAACTTTACTCTTCGCGTATTATTTTTTCTAAAACTTTACTCCTCGCGTATTATTTTTTCTAAAACTTTACTCCTCGCGTATTATTTTTTATAAAACTTTACTCCTCGCGTATTATTTTTTATAAAACTTTACTCCTCGCGTATTATTTTTTATAAAACTTTACTCCTCGCGTATTATTTTTTATAAAACTTTACTCCTCGCGTATTATTTTTTATAAAACTTTACTCCTCGCGTATTATTTTTTATAAAACTTTACTCCTCGTGTATTATTTTTTCTAAAACTTTACTCCTCGCGTATTATTTTTTCTAAAACTTTACTCCTCGCGTATTACTTTTTATAAAACTTTACTCCTCGCGTATTATTTTTTCTAAAACTTTACTCCTCGCGTATTATTTTTTCTAAAACTTTACTCCTCGCGTATTATTTTTTCTAAAACTTTACTCCTCGCGTATTATTTTTTCTAAAACTTTACTCCTCGCGTATTATTTTTTATAAAACTTTACTCCTCGTGTATTATTTTTTCTAAAACTTTACTCCTCGCGTATTACTTTTTCTAAAACTTTACTCCTCGCGTATTACTTTTTATAAAACTTTACTCCTCGCGTATTATTTTTTATAAAACTTTACTCCTCGCGTATTATTTTTTATAAAACTTTACTCCTCGCGTATTATTTTTTCTAAAACTTTACTCCTCGCGTATTATTTTTTATAAAACTTTACTCCTCGCGTATTATTTTTTCTAAAACTTTACTCCTCGCGTATTATTTTTTATAAAACTTTACTCCTCGCGTATTATTTTTTATAAAACTTTACTCCTCGCGTATTATTTTTTATAAAACTTTACTCCTCGCGTATTATTTTTTATAAAACTTTACTCCTCGCGTATTATTTTTTATAAAACTTTACTCCTCGCGTATTATTTTTTATAAAACTTTACTCCTCGTGTATTATTTTTTATAAAACTTTACTCCTCGCGTATTATTTTTTATAAAACTTTACTCCTCGCGTATTTGTTCTTTCAGTAAGATTTAACTCACATATATTTTTTAAAAGTTTTACTTCAATTAGTTGTTTCGGCTTTTACAGTAAGATTTACCTCACATGTGACAACAGTAGGAAATGAAAATAAATTACTTATACTCTCCGGGTAGCCCTGCTAGTAGTGAATAAATAAAAAATAATATGTAAGTTAAATAGTCACGATAAACACACACAAACAGACATATACACAAGAAGTAGTAAGATAATTTGGTACTTGTCCAGATTAGGACCCAAGCTAAAATCGACTTGGCATCGGTAGTTTCCGGATGTTTAGGTAGACGGCTGGAAAATGCCGAAGCCCTCATCTAATCAGAATGCGAGAAAATAAGTAGACGACAAGTTAACATTTTAATTGATTGAATCGCGAAATTCACGAATTGGAAATAAAAATTGATCAAAGCGATAATGAATTTTAACGAACCCTAATCCAATTTTAACACTTGTTCAGTGATATTTAAAAAAAAAAAAAAAAAATAAAAAAATTTACGTGTAAAAAAAACATCTTTTCCAGTTGTACATCCAGCCTAGTTTTGGATTTCTATGACGCAGGCAACCGACTTTTCATTTGGCCTTTTCCGGACGTCTACGTAAACATCTAGAAACTACCGACGCCAAATCGATTTTAACTTGGGTCCTAATCTGGACAAGTACCGATGATTTTATTAATAAATACTGATGTGAGATTTCCTCCTTAACAAGATACAAAATTTAATGAAAGCAATAAATACAGTGAAATAAAAATGTGATACTTGCAATAAATGCAAAGTAAAATCTTATATTTTATGACCTCTGACAGACGAGCAGTTAAACATGTTGCAATAAGATTTGATGACTGGAAATCTCTAACCTCATAGATCAATTACTCACATCTCTCGGTTGCAATAACATTTTTTTCATTTTTTTTGGGGGGGGGGGTGATTGAACCCTACCCCCTCTTCATATTCTCGATGTTGGGGTCGTTGTGTGTCTTTCTGCAAATCAACCCTTTTTATGTTGTTAATGTGGAAACAATTCATTGTATACGATTCATTAAACACAAGTTGTTATCTTACTTATAGCTGGAGGGAAAATAAGGATTCATACAGTTTTAAATGGTATTAGTGGATTACTGAACATAATAAATTTGACAGAATTTGAATTTGGTGTAACCGATTTCACAGGGTTTTTTTTCTTTTTTAACCGAGGCTAAAACATCTGCAGGAACATGTTAGTTCCACATATATCTTTGGTTTTATTTATCTTCCTCCCACAGGGTAAGATGTGACACAAGGTCGGGAAAGTGGGAATTGAAAAACCAGCGCCCGAGAATTTGAGCGCTCTGATCATTAAAAATTGCCTGGGCAGCCCTGTCGACATTCCCCGGTAGGGGCGCCTCAGGCGATTAGCAATAAACTAACCCCTTCTCAAAGGGTGAGAAGGCAAAGCCTGGGAGGGTGGACCTCCTAGAACTGCACAGGACAGATCAGACCGATAGACCGGCGCAAATCAAGACCCTAAGGCTAAGACAATACCGGTCTATGGGGTGTAGTATTCCCCGGCTGAACTTTCTTTGGTTTTAACCATTAACAACTGAATTGTGGACAAAGAGAGAAACATATGCACACAAACACACACATATTTATGCTTTATATATACAGGATGCAGATGATATTTGTTCGTAATTTTCTTCATGAAAACAGTGACAATATTTCTATTCCCTTTTTTGCAAAATAATTGATTATGGACAATTTTGAACCTCTGTTTGTGGAAGAGACACAAAGTTCTCCTTGGAATCTATGCAGAAAGGACAAATAAGGAGATTTCAGACTTCCTCAGAGAAAGCAAGAAGATGGTAGAAAAGGTGAAAAAGGAATTTCTGGATTCAACTACGAGGCAACATCAGAGAGAGAAATGCATGATCGACGATCCGAACGGTGTCATCAGCAGTGAAGGTGACGTCATGCCACCCCATTTCTTCCCTAGGCGCCTCAGGCTGCAACCTGATAGGTACATCTCGTTTTGAGAGATCAACCAGGCCATATGTGTGGTGCAAGACTCAGCGCCATGCCATACTAGTCAGAAGCCTGACTGTCGGAGAACTTTGTGAACTACACTTCACCTGACATTTGACCTCCAAGCTTCTTTGTGTGTGTCATGGTGAGACGAGACACTAACAGATCCAGCGGCTGCATGGAGGACAAGCGAAAGGTCAGGATCACCAGAGATTTTGTGAATCTAAGTCAGGAGAAAATGATGACGGTCTGTGGTCGGTTTAGAAGGACTGCTCCAAGTTTGACGAATAAATCTCAAAAAATTAAATTACTGTGTTTTTCTTCGAATGCAACTAGAATGTAACTTCTTGCGAATAAATATGTCATATATATTGTTTTTAAATTCCCGAAACAGTTTTTCATGGTAAACAACTGATGATCCCTTAAAATAGTGTTAGAAACTAACTAATATAATAACTGTAAAAAATAAATTGACTTACATGAGTGATTTTCCACTGGAAGACTTGAGACTATAAGTTTGTTTTTTTTATATATTTTTTTAATTTTTTTATATAGTTTTAATGGTTGAGAAACTTCCGAGACTATATATATATATATATATATATTACATTTTGAGAAAGCCAAGAGCGATATATGCTTTTTTTCTTTAAAATAAACATTTATTTACCTTAAAGTATTCATGCTGCAAGGTTTCAGTTTTAAAAAACATTTTCAAGCAATATTTTTTTGTATAAATCATTGGGGTTTTTTTTTCCTTGGATATGTAGACATCTCTCGTGTATGTCCGTTGCTATATATATATATATATATATATATATATATATATATATATATATATATATTTATTTATTTTGCTCAGTGGTAGAGTACTCACCTCGCATGCAAGTGACTTGGGTTTCAAATCTTTAATTCAGATATGTTCTACTGATAAGCTCAAAGGAGGGCGAAACTGGAGTCTAGGACTTCTGGTTTGTGGCTTTCATGGTTTGTGTGGTCATGTTTTTTTGTGGAAATAATTATATATATATATATATATATATATGTATATATATATATATATACACACACAGGGTGATTCATAAGTCACTTCACTTAGCTATTTAAAATGATTACCATATGAAGCACAAACATACTATGAACTTTTGATAATTGTTATCTTACTCTCTAATTACTGCTATTTGTTAGGCAATGGAAACGTGATGTGAACAGAAGCCTCCTTCGCACAACACCATAATCAATCAAATAAATATACTACAAAGAGTCGTAAATTCCTTGCAAAAAAAAATGGAGCTATGCATGCAGAACGAAGGTGGAAATTTTGAAAATTTGCTGTAATTCTAAACTCTCATAAATGAATTTGTTGAATAAACTTTCTGTTTTGTATTACCGTATTTTTTAACTTTAGAATTTCAAAAATAAATAGCTAAGTGACTCATGAATCAGCCTATATATATATATATATATATATATATATATATATAGAGAGAGAGAGAGAGAGAGAGAGAGTAATCCAGGTTAGGTTTTTATCCACAGAGTTAAAAACTGGAGAATCTTTGCTGCGTTTATATAATAGTGCTCAATAATAAAGGCAGTACATGTCAAAAACCTCGAGTGCGTGAAGATCTTCTTTGCACAAGGGCCAGGTCTCACAACTGTACAGCAGTATTGAGTGTATCAGTGCTCGAAATATCTTCAATTTCGTTTAGAGTTTTAATCGAATGAATAAAATGAGTTTGGTCTATGACAAGTATTTATTAACATTGCATTTGAAGATGACCATGTTGTAACCCACAGGGAAGCAGCCCCATGGTAATGTTCTCCATAGATTGGAAGATAGACAGAGATACCACACATATAATATAGGTAGTTAGCCAGTTAAATAGACTAGTGTAATAATTGAATCATAGCCCATTTAAAATGAAATACACCAATACACAGATATGATTATACCACACATCCCTCAAGAACATGAAGTGTCTAAAAACAATTTGGAATGTTAATGAGATGTTTTAAAGTGATAAAAAATATAGTCATTAGAATATAAACTCGCTTCGCACAAATGTAATCATCAAAAGTCGGTTCTCTCTATTGCTCCAAACACTTTTTCACACCTGAGGCTATTATCTATCTCTACAAATCTACTATCAGACCATGTATGGAGTACTGGTGTCATATTTGGGCTGGTAAATCTGTCACATTTGAGGGTTCTTGATAAGGTGCAGAAACGTATCTGTAATTTGATTGGCCTCACCCTTTCTTTTTCTCTACACCCTCTCTCTCACAGACGTGATGTTGCTAGTCTCAGTCTTTTCTATAAATACTATTATGGCATGTGTTCTTTGGAATTGTGTGATCTATTTACTGCTTCTTTTTTTCCAGCTTGTTTGACTCGTTGGTCTAGTGGTCTCCATCAATTCGTTGTTTTGATACCTCATTGTAATACAGATTCCTATTCCTTCTTTCCAAGAACTGCAGGCTTGTGGAACTCTTTTCCTGCTGGCTGTTTTCCTCCTACCTATAGCCTTGGTCTTTTCAATAGTCATCTCCTGTCTTTGTGATAATCATCTTTAGTTCTTGTTAGCTCCTTACATCAAGTAGCTTCATGCCTTGTCTGGAGCGATTTCCATAAAAAAATTAAAAAGTAATAAAAAATTTTTTTAAAAGTGTTCTCCGTAAACTGAACAATACGATCTATCATGTCTTAACTAACTCAAAGTAGTCCTGTTACTACATTATTTCACTGACTGATTAATTTGGATACCACGAAACATACGTTATCATGCCATCTTCTTGGTGGATTACCTCTTTTTCTGCATCCTTCCACCATACCTTACAGAATACCTTCCTTACAGCAATTGTTGATCTTTTTGTGTGTATACACCTTAAAACTTTAATGTGTGTATATATATATATATATATATATATATATATATTTATATAACAATACTTTAATAAATAAATATTAATTATTTTTTAACCTACAGACACTAGTGTTTCTTGCTTATGCAGTCATCAGTGTAGGAGATGATAATTACTGCTGTTCAAAGGATTCAAACCTGGTCACAAAGTCACCCCTGATGCTGCAACCCGGCATTCTTCCATTTTGGCGATCAAGAACTATCACGGGAAAGGAAAGAGAATAAAGATCTATATTTTGTCGAGGCAGCTGACGAATACAAAAAGCTAGTCAAATAGTGTTCAACTACGTAGGAACATTGCATTACACTAAGGTTGGCAGCTTATTATAACTCTCTTAAAGAGACCCAACTCCTATTTGAAGGGGGCTTATAACAATATTTTAATGAATAAATATTAATTATTTTGTAACCTATAGACACTAGTGTTTTTTGCTTATGAAGCCATCAGTGTAGCAGACGATAATTACTGCTGATTTAAGGATTCGAACCCGGCTACAAAGTTGCCCGACTCTGCAGGCCAGCACTCTTTCCCTATATAAACTTTTTTGTTAATGTGAGATGATATATAATTATTTCCACAATCAGACAACACCACACGCCTTACAAACCATGAAAGTCACATACCGAAAGCCCTAGACTCGAGTTAGTGAGACATCGGCCTGGGTTCTTTGTAGTTGGATGACTACACCCCTCGTTGAGAAGAGTAGCTACATTCCACAGTCGTCCTTCACCGTGGTTTGCTTGATCTGTGTTAGTCAATAGACTTTCTTGTATGTGGTATGGTGGCTCAGGTCGCAGAGTACTCGCCTCGCATGCAAGTGACTCGGTTTTGAATCCTGGGTTCGGATGTGCTCTACTGATGAGCCCAAAAAAGGGCAACTCGAGTCTAGGGCTTCCGGTCTGTGGCTTTCATGGTTTGTCTAGGCTTAGGCAGTGGTTGATTGTTGAAATAATTATATACGTGCATATATATATATATATATATATATATATATGTGTGTGTATATATGTATGTGTAGGCTTAGGCAGCGTTTGATTGTTGAAATAATTATATACGTGCATATATATATATATATATATATATGTGTGTGTATATATGTATGTGTATATATGTATGTGTGTATATATATACCATCAAATTAAATCATATAGAAATCCTCAATTAGTTAGCTATAAAGATCAATCATCAACTTGCAAATACTAGTAGCTCAATATTCAGTGGAATAGAGCTGAATATATATAAATATTTTTTTCTTTTAACTTAACCCTGAACAAACCTCACATTTTTTTTAAATAAGGAAGACGCATTGAGGCATAATGCATTTACATATTGAATGTTGACTATTTTTTGCCTATTTTTCTGGAATCCAATATCCTTTATATTATTCCAATCGATGATATTATAACACCTCATAATGTATTTGAAGATTCACTATGACAAAGATTTTTTGCTTATACATAAATAGATTTTTTTTTTCTTCATAACTCAAACGATTCTAAAATGTTTTTCACCTTAATGTTAATAATTCATTGGTCTATTTTCTTCTGATGATAGGACTTGATTCTTTGAAAAACCCTGGTTTAAAGGACTTTTTTTTATTAATTATTCTTTGTTCTAATATTTAAATATAATAAACTTGTAAAGTATGTAACTTTACATATACTAGCATGACTAGCATGTACCATCGTTAATTTTGTCTCAACAGAAGAAAGGCAACATTCACTGTCCGTGTTTCTGCTCTCAGAAACAGCCTGCCGGAGGAGGTTATGATGATGACTACCATATCCAAGTTTAAGGTCGCCTTGGACAAACATTCAAATGGTACATAGATGCAGTATCTTCTAATTCTCTTTTTACATGGCTTGCAGCACTTTGCTATTTTTTTTACATGGCTTGCAGCACTTTGCTATTTTTTTTACATGGCTTGCAGCACTTTGCTATTTTTTTTACATGGCTTGCAGCACTTTGCTATTTTTTTTACATGGCTTGCAGCACTTTGCTATTTTTTTTACATGGCTTGCAGCACTTTGCTATTTTTTTTACATGGCTTGCAGCACTTTGCTATTTTTTTTACATGGCTTGCAGCACTTTGCTATTTTTTTTACATGGCTTGCAGCACTTTGCTATTTTTTTTACATGGCTTGCAGCACTTTGCTATTTTTTTTACATGGCTTGCAGCACTTTGCTATTTTTTTTACATGGCTTGCAGCACTTTGCTATTTTTTTTACATGGCTTGCAGCACTTTGCTATTTTTTTTACATGGCTTGCAGCACTTTGCTATTTTTTTTACATGGCTTGCAGCACTTTGCTATTTTTTTTACATGGCTTGCAGCACTTTGCTATTTTTTTTACATGGCTTGCAGCACTTTGCTATTTTTTTTACATGGCTTGCAGCACTTTGCTATTTTTTTTACATGGCTTGCAGCACTTTGCTATTTTTTTTACATGGCTTGCAGCACTTTGCTATTTTTTTTACATGGCTTGCAGCACTTTGCTATTTTTTTTACATGGCTTGCAGCACTTTGCTATTTTTTTTACATGGCTTGCAGCACTTTGCTATTTTTTTTACATGGCTTGCAGCACTTTGCTATTTTTTTTACATGGCTTGCAGCACTTTGCTATTTTTGCCAATAAAATTTATTGATTGATTGATATAGCTTGTTGACAGTGATTGATTTTTTTGCGTGTGTACAGTCTTAAAACTTTTAATTTAACTATAGAGGATATGGGCACGAGTTTGGTCTTTATAAAGGATTACTTATTCCAATTTGGGAGCTTTTTTGTTATGTTTACTTCGAGGTCCAATCTGACCGAGAGTGGCAGTGATATTGGGCGAGTAAATCAACTAGTCCGTTTGGTAGCAGGCAACGTGTGAACGTGTAAAATGATATGGGTTGACAAAATATAATTTCTATCACTCTATTTCTCTGTCTTCCCCCCTCCCAACTGGTCAGTGATTTGAAACAAAGATCAAGTTGAATAAATGTCCACTGTCTTCCATCAGTCTTGTCTCCAGTTATTTCTTTTTGAAGGTATTAAAGAAGCTTATTTATTGAGTGGTGTTCTCTCGATCTGGAAAGATCACATGAAAATGCGTACAAGAAGAACATGCAGCGACCAAAGGTAGGAATACAATTTCTTAACTTTGATGTTTCTGTAAAGATTACGGTAACTTGGTGGCTGTGTGTGTTACACAAGGTTAAAAAGCAAGAGTAGCATTTGTCAGGGTCCCATCTATGGGTTAAATAGAATCTATCCTAGGTATGAAATTGCATTCTGATATACACACAGAAATTGACATCATAAATTAAAGCCAACACAAGTTGACTAATTAAAATATCGATGTTCCGTTGAATAAAATCAATAAAGAAATCTTTAGTTTATTGCACTATGTTTATGCTTTCACAAGTCTTCATTTTTCGTTTCGATGAAATGAAGACAATTCCCAACTGGTGTCTGGATGTTTTTTTTTCTTTTGTCCGAATGCTTTCGGCTATATTGTTAGTCATTATCAGGAAATCTTTTTCATCACAAGCAACAAGTGGCAACAGAAGCCCCTCCCCCCCCCCACACACACACACCTTAAAGTTCAATCCTTCCTCACCGTGGTAGGGGTGGTTGTAACGTGGTAGTGTCAGAGATAACCAGTTAACATTGCTCTGGTGAAAATCTAGGAGTCAACATCAGGATTCATCAGGGTCGTCTTTGCCCCTGTGCATGGCAAGCAAGGGTGTCAGGAGGGGAACAGCAAATCCATGAAGTGAGGATAACAATGTTGCGTTTGCACATGTGCAACTGCCATTTCTTTGTGCATTCTGAATCAAACCTTCCCAGACTTTGTATTAAACTGCTGAGATAAATCTGCAATCTTGCAGGTATAATGAATAGTTATGCACAACAAAGAGGACTTCATGCAGACCAGACAATCTTGGAGCACAATTTTCATTGGACCTAACACTCATTTCCTCTCTACTAGCCTGAACAATCCATGAAGAAGTGAAAAAGTCCAACAAGTTTTCAGAATCCATGGAATCGAAGGTGTTACTTCAGAGTTTTCGTTCTTCTAGATTCCCAAGAACTTGAAAGTCTAGCAGTCTACCCTACGATTTCACCTATAAGTGAGGGGGGAAGAGTGTATATGGATTCATACCTATCCCAAAGTTAGGAGTTACTTCCTCCCTACTGCAGCAAGATGTGGTCCAAGGCCGGAAGGTGGAGAAAACTTCAGATGCAACTATGGTTGTGTACAAAAACAGTACAAAAAATGGACCCACTAGCATTCCCCGGTAGGGGCGCCTCAGGCGATCGGCAATACCCCCTCCTCCTGAAGATGAAGAAAATGCCTGGGAGTGTGCACCTTCAAAAACCGAGCCGAACTACACCTCACTCTGACAAAGAAGGGTTGGAGGTTTCAAGCCCTAGGTTGCCAGAATGATGCCAAGGTAAACCTCGGCTGGTAGGAAAGCTATTAAAGTTATTAGTTAAAGTAATGCATTAGCTTCAACAAAAACTCGACCACAGCACACCAAGCCCACAGTCTGCACCGGCAACCACTACATTACCGGCACTTCCTTTGAAGCAACAATCGGTACTTCTGCAGTTTATGAACCGTGCTATTTTTTAGATAGGATTTTCAAGTTAAATTAAATTTTTACGGTATCTTTTGTTTATTAAATTGTTAGGTGAAAGTACAAAATAGTTAATCAACCCCCACCTCCCCATGTTACGAATGGGATTCTACATAATAACGTTATTATTTCAGCACGTCACGTAAACTGCAGAAGTACCCAATAATCTATATAATAATACGCTAAGACATTTCATTTTCCTACGTATGCAATCAATGTAAAAAAATGAGATCGTAGATCGTGATTAGTGAATAATCTGATGTCACTAAGGTAAGCAATTCCGACTTTACCCATTTTAAAATGAATTGTTCCAAAATCAAATTCTGTAGACTAAAATAATAGAATTTTAAATAAATACATTTAAAAAAGTGACATTAGTTTTATTGATTTGAACAATATTTAGCTAACAAGTCTTTTTATGGTAAGTAAACGGAGAATATTGTTTTAAAAAAAAATTAAATTGCTACAATTTTAAATAAATAAATAATGAAGAGACATATTCGTTTCATTTATTGAAAGAATATTTAGCAGACAGTAACAATTATTTCTACGGTAGAAGAGAGACGTATTTCTTCTTAATGGTATTGACCTTCATAGACATCTAGTATTTCAAAAGGAATATTGTTTTTATACAGGTTGATGTAGAAAGCACTATGGGATTTCCACTGCTCCCACTAGTAACAATGGAGGTGACGGTGATTAAATGGATATTGACACGGACTGACGACCTGGGTGTCCCAAGTTCGAATCCAGTCGATTCCATAATACCATTTTCACTTAGGGATGTTGGCAACCACTATGTAGTCCCTCCTGCAAAAAAGCCGACAACAGAATAAAGCCGTTGATTTATACGAATTTACATTACTAGTAGCAATAATAATACCAATATTTGAAATAACAATATCAATATTTGCAATAATAATACCAATATTTGAAATAACAATATCAATATTTGCAATAATAATACCAATATTTGCAATAACAATACCAATATTTTAAATATCAATATTTTAAATATCAATATTTGAAATAAAAATATTTGAAATAACAATATTTGAAATATCAATATTTGCAATAACAATACCAATATTTGAAATAACAATATAAATATTTGAAATAACAATACCAATATTTGAAATAACAATACCAATATTTGAAATAACAATATAAATATTTGAAATAACAATACCAATATTTGCAATGACAATACCAATATTTTAAATGACAATACCAATATTTGCAATAATAATACCAATATTTGCAAAAATAATATCAATATTTGCCATAACAATACCAATATTTGAAATATCAATATTTGAAATAACAATATTTGCAATAACAATACCAATATTTGAAATAACAATATCAATATTTGAAATAACAATATCAATATTTGCAATAACAATACCAATATTTGAAATAACAATACCAATATTTGAAATAACAATACCAATATTTGCAATAACAATACCAATATTTGAAATAACAATACCAATATTTGAAATAACAATACCAATATTTGAAATAATACCAATATTTGAAATGACAATACCAATATTTGCAATAATAATACCAAAATTTGCAATAACAATATCAATATTTGCAACAATAATATCAATATTTGCAATAATAATATCAATATTTGCAATAATAATATCAATATTTGCAATAATATCAATATTTGCAATAATAATATCAATATTTGCAATAATAATATCAATATTTGTAATAATAATATCAATATTTGCAATAATAATATCAATATTTGCAATAATAATATCAATATTTGCAATAATAATATCAATATTTGCAATAATAATATCAATATTTGCAATAATAATATCAATATTTGCAATAATAATATCAATATTTGCAATAATAATATTAATATTTGCAATAATAATATCAATATTTGCAATAACAATATCAATATTTGCAATAAAAATATCAATATTTGCAATAATAATATCAATATTTGCAATAATAATATCAATATTTGCAATAATAATATCAATATTTGTAATAATAATATCAATATTTGTAATAATAATATCAATATTTGCAATAATAATATCAATATTTGCAATAATAATATCAATATTTGCAATAATAATATCAATATTTGCAATAATAATATCAATATTTGTAATAATAATATCAATATTTGTAATAATAATATCAATATTTGCAATAATAATATCAATATTTGCAATAATAATATCAATATTTGCAATAATAATATCAATATTTGCAATAATAATATCAATATTTGCAATAATAATATCAATATTTGCAATAATAATATCAATATTTGCAATAATAATATCAATATTTGCAATAATAATATCAATATTTGTAATAATAATATCAATATTTGCAATAATAATATCAATATTTGCAATAATAATATCAATATTTGCAATAATAATATCAATATTTGCAATAATAATATCAATATTTGTAATAATAATATCAATATTTGCAATAATAATATCAATATTTGCAATAATAATATCAATATTTGCAATAATAATATCAATATTTGCAATAATAATATTAATATTTGCAATAATAATACCAATATTTGAAATGACAATACCAATATTTGCAATAATAATACCAAAATTTGCAATAACAATATCAATATTTGCAATAACAATATCAATATTTGCAACAATAATATCAATATTTGCAATAATAATATCAATATTTGCAATAATAATATCAATATTTGCAATAATATCAATATTTGCAATAATAATATCAATATTTGCAATAATAATATCAATATTTGTAATAATAATATCAATATTTGCAATAATAATATCAATATTTGCAATAAAAATATCAATATTTGCAATAAAAATATCAATATTTGCAATAATAATATCAATATTTGCAATAATAATATCAATATTTGCAATAATATCAATATTTGCAATAACAATATTAATATTTGCAATAACAATATCAATATTTGCAATAAAAATATCAATATTTGCAATAATAATATCAATATTTGCAATAATAATATCAATATTTGTAATAATAATATCAATATTTGTAATAATAATATCAATATTTGCAATAATAATATCAATATTTGCAATAATAATATCAATATTTGCAATAATAATATCAATATTTGCAATAATATCAATATTTGCAATAATAATATCAATATTTGCAATAATAATATCAATATTTGCAATAATAATATCAATATTTGCAATAATATCAATATTTGCAATAATAATATCAATATTTGCAATAATAATATCAATATTTGTAATAATAATATCAATATTTGCAATAATAATATCAATATTTGCAATAATAATATCAATATTTGCAATAAAAATATCAATATTTGCAATAATAATATCAATATTTGCAATAATAATATCAATATTTGCAATAATAATATCAATATTTGCAATAATAATATCAATATTTGCAATAATAATATTAATATTTGCAATAATAATATCAATATTTGCAATAACAATATCAATATTTGCAATAAAAATATCAATATTTGCAATAATAATATCAATATTTGCAATAATAATATCAATATTTGCAATAATAATATCAATATTTGTAATAATAATATCAATATTTGTAATAATAATATCAATATTTGCAATAATAATATCAATATTTGCAATAATAATATCAATATTTGCAATAATAATATCAATATTTGTAATAATAATATCAATATTTGTAATAATAATATCAATATTTGCAATAATAATATCAATATTTGCAATAATAATATCAATATTTGCAATAATAATATCAATATTTGCAATAATAATATCAATATTTGCAATAATAATATCAATATTTGCAATAATAATATCAATATTTGCAATAATATCAATATTTGCAATAATATCAATATTTGCAATAATAATATCAATATTTGTAATAATAATATCAATATTTGCAATAATAATATCAATATTTGCAATAATAATATCAATATTTGCAATAATAATATCAATATTTGTAATAATAATATCAATATTTGCAATAACAATATCAATATTTGTAATAATAATATCAATATTTGCAATAATAATATCAATATTTGCAATAATAATATCAATATTTGCAATAATAATATCAATATTTGTAATAATAATATCAATATTTGCAATAACAATATCAATATTTGTAATAATAATATCAATATTTGCAATAATAATATCAATATTTGCAATAATAATATCAATATTTGCAATAATAATATCAATATTTGTAATAATAATATCAATATTTGCAATAACAATATCAATATTTGTAATAATAATATCAATATTTGCAATAATAATATCAATATTTGCAATAATAATATCAATATTTGCAATAATAATATCAATATTTGCAATAATAATATCAATATTTGTAATAATAATATCAATATTTGTAATAATAATATCAATATTTGCAATAATAATATCAATATTTTCAATAATAATATTAATATTTGCAATAATAATATCAATATTTGCAATAATATCAATATTTGCAATAATAATATCAATATTTGCAATAATAATATCAATATTTGCAATAATTATATCAATATTTGTAATAATAATATCAATATTTGCAATAATAATATCAATATTTGCAATAATAATATCAATATTTGCAATAATAATATCAATATTTGCAATAATAATATCAATATTTGCAATAATAATATCAATATTTGTAATAATAATATCAATATTTGTAATAATAATATCAATATTTGCAATAATATCAATATTTGCAATAATAATATCAATATTTGCAATAATAATATCAATATTTGCAATAATAATATCAATATTTGCAATAATAATATCAATATTTGCAATAATAATATCAATATTTGCAATAATAATATCAATATTTGTAATAATAATATCAATATTTGCAATAATAATATCAATATTTGCAATAATAATATCAATATTTGCAATAATAATATCAATATTTGTAATAATAATATCAATATTTGCAATAATAATATCAATATTTGCAATAATAATATCAATCATAATAATGACAATCATTCTGTGTATGTATTATTTGGATTATTCAGACTACTGTTCTCATCTTTGATGTTATTCTCATAACATTTGACCTTCCGGTGCATGTTGAAGACTGTCACTTAGAACTGATTACCACTTAGCACTTATATCCGTTACGCCACAGGTTTTTCAAGGTTCAATCCTTGGTGCGGGGGACACTACGAATACAATTATTAATTATTTAAGACTTTTACCCGGTCATGGCTGACAGAATGAGAGCAAGCTACCCTGTGGATTTAATAAAGTCTTCTGTTCGAAATTTTGTACAGATTCCTGAGTTCGACAAGAAGAAACTTAAGGTCGGAGGTTACATCGGCCGAAACGTTGTGAGAATAACATCTAAAATGAGAACAAATTATCAATCGGTATCTTAAATAAATCCATAACATTCTATGTATTTCTGAAATTACTTTCCAAATACGGTCAATACATCTATGTTGTGTAACTGAAAACAAAGACCTATAAAAAGATCAAATAACTTATTTTGCGTAAAATTTATGAGGAATCCAATCTTTTTTTATCATTATTTAACATTGCTGTTCCCTGTTTACAGAGGTTTGATGTTTGCTTGTAATACTACTCCATTAAACCCGTTATATCGTTGGTCAGTGAGATTTGACGGTCGGATGCCCTTCCTAACACCAATATATCAGATCAAAAGACAACACAAAAAAACTCGGTTGTTAAAGGTTTTAGGATCTCTTGCCAGACAGCTCCAATAATTGCTTTGACCCGGGAGGATACCTCACAGAGGAGCTCCAGTTTCCATTTATCAAAAACCATGATCGACACATGGTATTAGTTTGCTTTCATATTCGGCTGTTTTTACAATAAAAGTGTAGGGTCAGCATTCCTGCCGGATATTCATAAATAATAAAGATGTTTTAATTCATTTTATTTGTAACTTGAAACTTTAATATTATCAAAATTTAAAAATAAGAATAAACATTGTGATATGGGGTTCAGGGCCGGGAGTAGAAATACAGAGGGGGGTACTACTTTACTCCTTGCATGCGAGTTAATTATAAATACTGTGGAATCTATCTATTAGAGTTGCCGATATAGTTATCAATCAGCTATTGTTATCAAAACTAGTTGGTGTGCCACGTGCAAGTGTTATTTTGGAATTTTCTTACTCCTAGACCAGTTGTCTTAACAAGGCTGAAGAGTCTTGTTTACCCTACTATTTTACACACAACTAGGGAAGTAAAGATTGATTCGTACCTTTTCCATTACCAAAGTTAAGCGATGTTAAGACTGGTTAGTACCAGATGGGTGACTATTTGGGAATACAAGCTGCTGTATGTGAGAGGACAGTGAGACCTTGCTGTAAAATCTGCAAAAACTAACATCATAAAATCATCTTGCCTGAGCAGGATACACATGCGACTTGGGACCGCCTGTGAATTTGATATTCCCTAGAAACTTCCTCCTTTGGTGGAAGTCGGCTGAATGCGCCCAGGGTGCATGTCACACCAAGACAGGATGACTTCATGATATCAAACTACATCTGGGTTGGAAGGCCCCATTTCTGCAACTTTAAAAAAAAAAATTTATTCATGAGTCAGCACTTATCATGGCTAAAATCCCCTTGAAGATAGTTGAATGATGATTAATTTTATGAGAAGATTTGATAAAATATGAGGACGGTTTATGAAAGGTGTTTATTAACATTAGATTTGAAGATGGCTATGTTGTAGCCTTCAGGGAAGCAATCTTGTGGCAATGTGTCCCACAGATAGGAAGTTCTTGAAAAGAAACTCTGTTAGTAAAAGTTCCAAAGTGTAGAGTCACCCCTTTGTTACCAGTACTCGCAGGTCCATTGTAGCCGAGTAACTAAGTACTGGTAAAATACACATCTATTGCCTTTTGGCTAAGATCAAAGTGTAGTATCTGTTCCGATGGATACTGCACGCCTGTCCTGTGCAGTTCTAGGAGGTCCACCCTCCCAGGCTTCGCCTCCCCTCTTTGGGGAGGAGTAAGTTTATTGCTTACTGTCTGAGGCGCCCCTACCGGGGAATGCCGACGGGGCTGCCCAGGCAATTTTTAAATGGCCACAGTGCTCACCTCTCGAGCGCTGGCTTTTAACCCCACTTGCTCGACCCGATCTTGGGTCACATCTTACTTGTGGGAGTAAGATAAAACTGGCCTTGTGCCTAACTCCGCGAGGAGTAAATAAACATCTATTGCCTAAGGTTTTAGTCACAGGCTCTAAAATGATTATATTAAGCAGCTTCTTTTTTTGGTCAATGTACAAGTGGTTCATAGTTGAAGCTATTTCTGAGATGAAGTATTTACATCTTTCAGAAGGTGTAGCAATATGCGGATGTGGGTGTGTTAAAATAATGTTAGAAACGGAATTTTCCATATAAAGTTTAGACTGAGTAGAAAAGCAAAAAAATTCATATAAATCTAAGAACAGAAATTTAAACTAATGTGTTCACGAAGTTGCATCATAGACAGGAAGTCTCCAGTGATACGTAGCAAAGTTGATAAAGTATTTCTCTTGTTTCTCAACTGCAAAGGATGCAGACATGTTTTCTATTAATTTTTTGTTACTCTTATTCACACCAAACAAGACACATTGCAACTGAGACATAACGGACTACTTTGAATTAGGGACACTCTAAGTAGGGAGTTGAGCAGCAAGATTTCTGCATGTTAGTACAGTCATGGAAGCAAGGAACAGGGAGGGAATTCCTAAGTCTCGCAATTCGAGGGAAGAAACTATTAGAGTAGAAAACTTTCCAGCATCTGGGGACCTCTACAGTAAAGGGGTGGGATTTTGCTGCTTGTCTTTCTCTCAAGTCCATTCTTATAACTTACTCCCATGTTTTCCTTGGCCTTTCCTGTAAAATGACCCGGCCACCTCAACTGCTAACCCAAGAACTCTCATCCATTCTTTCAACGTGTCGATACCATGCTAGTTCCCTGTTATGCACACATCTTTCTATCCTGTCCAGATTTAATCTTACCCTAATTATACCTATGCCTAGTTGTGTGCTATCATTATTAATATGACTTTCACAACTGCTATTACAAAAAAACAACAACTGCTAAAACCAACACGACAGACATACCGACGACTGCAACAAAAAGAAAGACAAAAAGAAAACAAACAACATCAGTGTAACGTCTACTGCTGCTATGTGGCATCAATGCAACAAAACTCCAGCTGTTTACATGATGAGTCATCCTTCAGATAATCTGCTGGCAAAAAAGATTCTTGCAACCGGTAATGCTACATCTTCACACCATTTTGGCCGTTGTACTCTCCAGCCTTCTTTAGGTGTGTCATTTCTCATAGTCAGTAACTTTCTAGGACGGACCATTATTTCACCAGTAGACTATTGAGTTACTCCTCTCCAGGAGTTAGGCACGAGGCCAGTTTTTATCTTACTCCCACAAGTAAGATGTGACCCAAGGTCGGGTCGGGAAAGTGGGGTTTGAAAAGCCAGCGCCCGAGAGGTGGGCACTCTGGCCATTAAAAATTGCCTGGGCAGCCCCGTCGGCATTCCCCGGTAGGGGCGCCTCAGGCAGTAAGCAATAAACTTACTCCTCCCCAAAGAGGGGAGGCGAAGCCTGGGAGGGCGGACCTCCTAGAACTGCACAGGACAGACCCATAGACTGGCGTAAATCAAGCCCCGAAGGCCAAAGCAATACCAGTCTATGGGGTGCAGTATCCATCGGAACAGATACTACACTTTGATCAGCTCCCATTCTGTATTCCATGCCATATCTTGTATCAGTTAATTTTCCATTGGGTTCCGCAACCACAGATTGAATTGACAATCTCGACGTAGAATTCAATCTAAAATATCTCTTAAGCTTAATCTTATATCGAATTATTCAAAATTACCAGAAGGTTTACAGAGTACAACAAAAGACACCTGATGAAGGTCAGGGAGTGCAACAGCCAAAACATTGTGGAAATGTCAAGATGAGGAAAACAATCTGAAATGTGTAAATAAGATATGTACTAGTCTTTATTTTTATTGATAGTTTTTTTCTTTCAAAATGCTGGCATCGTTAACCTCTTCCCTGATTATCCAGAGTATTCATGCGATAGACATTCTGAAAAGTGTTCGACAGTCCCGAGTATTTGCGTTCTACCACTGAAACTAAATTTGCCGATAATTTCCTGTTTCCTATGAGTTTCAAGAATTTTTAATTCTTTGTGCAATGTGATAATTCTTGCTCAGTTTTTTAAATTTTCATTTCTGAATGCAAATCACTAATTTTATTTATTCAGTTCTTTACCAATCACGGTGTGTCTTAGTTACTATTTTCAAAATATAAAATATGTTTTCATGCATTTATTTCTGTATTGTGTCCAAAATTCCAAATTGAAAAAGAATATTTAGAAAAAGATAGCTTTTTTTTTCTAATGAATATAAATTATTTCATTTTTTGTTTTTATTAATAAAGAGTCATTGCTTATCAAGGCTTGAAGGCCACTCAAGGATAAGGGATAATCAGTTTGTCAGGTGGACAGTGAGATAACATCATGATGATGAGTATTGATTTACTCCTCTCCAGGAATTAGGCACAAGGCCAGTTTTTATCTTACTCCCACAAGTAAGATGTGACCCAAGGTCGGGCCGGGAAAGTGGGGTTTAAAAATTGCCTGGGCAGCCCTGTCGGCATTCCCCGGTAGGGGCGCCTCAGGCAGTAAGCAATAAACTTACTCCTCCCCAAAGAGGGGAGGCAAAGCCTGGGAAGATGGACCTCCCAGAACTGCACAGGACAGACCCATTGACCGGCGTAAATCAAGCCCCGAAGGCCAAGACAACACCAGTCTATGGGGTGCAGTATCCATCGGAACAGATACTACACTTTGATCTTAGCCAAAAGGCCAAGGACATGATGATGATGAGTAACGACGGTTGAAATTAGGCAGAATTTCATTATTTAAGAGGACAACTCAACAAGAATTTGTTTACATTGAACTTGAAAACAACTATGTTGTAGTCAGCTGGGAAACAGCCCAGTAGCATTGTGTTCCAAAGACGGATAGTTCTAGGAAAGAAACCCTGTTCATGGAAGGTCTTTTTAGTTTTAGGTACACAGAGGGAGAAAGGGAAATTATTGACAGTGGTTGTAGCTAGATGAGTTTTTGTTGTGAATTTTTTACAGGGGGGATCGTTGTATTTTGTTCCACACATTTGATATTTTACGAAGGAAACTTTGTTCATGGAAGTTCCGTTTGGTTTTTAGTACTGAGAGAGAGAGAAGAAAGTTCCTTGCTGTAAATAAAATAAGATTTCAAAATAGAGAACATAATTTTGATATATTTCTTCGCCTTTTTACTGAACATGAAAAATATCGAGATTAAAATGACCGAAATGTTGTGAAAATGGCAGCAATCGAGATGAGGAAAATAATACAAAATGTGTAAATAATATGAATAAGTTTTTTTTTTTTTTTTTTATTTATTGAAAGATTTTTTTTAAAATGCTGTCCTCTGTGAAGAACTCAATTTTGATATATCTCTTTGCCTTTCTGTGCTTTCGTTGCCGAAGAATATGATAGTCTCGGCACAATCTAAAATGTGAGCATTCTACTTGCATTCCTAATTTCATAATCTAACATCTGGAATCAACTGATGGTATGCATATCAAGTCGAGTCTCATTTGTTTTCTCTTTAGCTGAAGCACGCAGTGTTCTAGGCACAGATCAAAACAGGATTTGTTGATTCTATACGTCAAACATTCAGAAAGCAGCAAATGCTGAAGCTACTTCTGCCGGCTGATCACCCTCTGCTCCGGATTGAAGCTAAACAGAATATATCAGTGCGACCTGTGGAAATTCCACAGTTGTATACTTTATCTGTTGTATTTTGTTACCAGGCGTAAAATATTACCATTCTATGGACGTCCGGCGCGAACACAGACCTCACAATATTATTGTACCACTTTAGTTCAAACTGAAATATGCTTATCTAAATACTCAGATTAATGTAGTTTAAGAATATATCTGGTTATGGGGGGGGGGGGGTAGTCTATCTCCAAAACTCTTGTAGGAGTTTGTGACATATTACCATTCTATGGACGTCCGGCGCGAACACAGACCTCACAATATTATTGTACCACTTTTGTTCAAACTGAAATTTGCTTATCTAAATACTCAGATTAATGTAGTTTAAGAATATATCTGGTTATGGGGGGGGGGGTAGTCTATCTCCAAAACTCTTGTAGGAGTTTGTGACATATTACCATTCTATGGACGTCCGGCGCAAACACAGACCTCACAATATTATTGTACCACTTTTGTTCAAACTGAAATATGCTTATCTAAATACTCAGATTAATGTAGTTTAAGAATATATCTGGTTATGGGGGGGGGGGGGGTAGTCTATCTCCAAAACTCTTGTAGGAGTTTGTGACATATTACCATTCTATGGACGTCCGGCACGAACACAGACCTCACAAATATTATTGTACCACTTTTGTTCAAACTGAAACATGCTTATCTAAATACTCAGATTAATGTAATTTGAGAATATATCTGGTTATTGGGGGGGGGGGTAGTCTATCTCCAAAACTCTTGTAGGAGTTTGTGACATATTTTCATTCTATGGACGTCCGGCACAAACGCACACCCCGCAATATTATTGTACCATCTTTGGACAGAACAGATACTACACTTTGATCTTCGCCTAAAGGCCAAGAAAGTGTATTTTAGTTAGAGTTTCACATTCGTCACAACAGCGAGATCAGATGAAATTTTTAAAATGACTTTTTGGGATTGCATCTTGGGCGATCAGTCCATCGTTTAAAAAAGGGATGAACATGAAATTATCTTAGTGTATTATTAGACTTACTTGCGTAGATTAGACTTACGTTTTACTTAACTTCATAACATAGACATTCTTCTCAATGAAGGTCCAGTCAGAAGCAAGGCTACCAAAACTAATTCTGGAAGGAGGCCAGAGACTCCAACGGCTGAAACATTGTAACCATAACAACAATCAAGATGAAGAATGCAGCTTGAAACATGTATAAGAGACCTCAGTTCAGTCTGTAAGGGTGCTTGCATATGGAGTCTATTGTGAAGCAAGGGTTGCACAATTCCAACCTCACTTCTCTTTAATTGGTATTGCTTGAGTTCAGTGGCAAGGAGAAGTCCAGGATGACTGGAAACAATGCTGGGATAAGCGGAGAGCACATACAGTATCTGGTATTCCCAAAATGTCACCCATTTAGTAGTGACCAGGTTCAATGGCACTTATAATTTGATTCTCTTATTTTATTTTAGACAAGAAAAACTTTTCCTGATATTAATTTCTTAATTATTAACAGTAGTAATATTATTTTAAGCGATTTAATGAATTAAGATTAAAATTCAAAATTATAACTTCCGTTTCATTATTTGTTGGGTTTTTTTTTTTCGGTTACGTTTTCGCACATAGCAACAACCTCGATAACTTTAAAAAAATTAAGTTTGCATTGAACACAATACTTACTAATGGGTTTCTGTTAATAATTAAATACATGCGTTTATTATTTTTAAAATAATTTTGTTGTTGTTGTTGATGTTTCTATCAACTTCCTTTCACAAGATCAGAGTTAAGCACAATATTTAATGTGGGGACAATCCATCTCCCCCAAAAGAGGCACTCTGGATTGGAACAAAAATTTCAATTATCTTGGTCGAGAAGGATTTCTCCTTCACTGACCGAGGAAATAAAAACTAAGTACAGATTGAGAACAGATTCTACATTTTGCTCCTAGCCAAAAGGCCAAGGAGTCAACATGTTGGCAGTGATGATGATGATAACTTTAACATTTCTCAAAGAAAAGAAAAGAAAAACCCTCCTCCAATCTTTATAAATTACAAAAAAAAAAAAATGATGACCACCTAGAGGTAGATTAAATCAGTACAGTGTGCAGCGTAGGAGACTTCGATGGTATGGGCACGTTGAAAGAATGGATGAGAGTTCTTTGCTTAGCAGATGTAGAACAATTGAGGTAGAAGGTTCAGAAGGCCAAGGAAAACATGGGGGGGGGGGGAAGTGATAAGGTTTGGTTTGGTAGTTTTGTTTTACGGCATATCAACCCTTTTTGGGTTATTTAATGCCGAATCTGGTCTTGTTTTCTTCTCTTTTGTTTCTTTCCCCTTTTAATATCTGTTTCTATTTAACCCATAGTTGGGACCCTAACAGGTACTACCACTCCGGGTCAGGGTGGACCTGGGAGCAATGGTAATTAAGAGGAGGCTCCACATTCCCCAAAGTCCGTAAGCCGGATCTCACCATCGGATGTAGTTTAAGGTCATATCCAGGACCGGGAGTAGGGTAGGAAAAATAAAAATAAAAAAGGGGAGGGAGAAAGGGAGAGGGGCTGTTGTTTTTGTTTTTGGTTTTGTAGAACATAATTAAGTTTTACAAACAAAAAAAAACAAAAAAAAAAAAAAACGTCAATGTATGTGAATTTCGTCTCAGGGAGCCACAGGGCAGCCTGATCTGGTATCACCAGGGAAGTGATAAGAATGGATCTTGAGAGAAAGGGTGATAAATAAAGACCTGTCCAGAGATAGGTTAGTTGTGAACTAAATTTTTAAAGGCATGTTCAACGCATGCCAGTATGTAAAACAGACGTTAAGCGGAATACGATGTTGATGATGATGATGATGATGATGATGATGATGATCATCATGATGATGATGATCATGATGATGATGATGATCATGATGATGATGATGATGATGATGATGATGATGATGATGATGATGATCATGATGATGATGATCATGATGATGATGATCACACATCCCACAATTTGATTTTCTCATCAGATTTGATAGGTGAATCTCAAAGGCAAAAAGAAATAACAAAAATATCTTGAGATATTTGTTGGAATCTGTAAAAGATCTTCAAGATCACCGAGGAGATCAAGAAAATGTTCCAACTACTTCGCAGGTCAAGTTCCACTGGGATCATGTGAAGATTGTATTTGCGGTGCTTTGCAAATGTTCCCACTTGAAATGACAGCATTTACAGGAAGAATTAAGAAATCCAGCGGAAATGACTGTGTCTTTTTTGTGCAACAGGAAAAGAAAACATCTACGGTAATGAAAACAGTGAAGATGTGGAGGGGGGGGGGGCGCTATTTCATGAAGACAGTGTTAAAAAATGCATATTTAAATGATATTATTAAAGAGATAGAGTAATAGAAAAAATAAAAATAAATAAAAAGAAAAAAAGGAAAGGAAAAAGAAAAGAAAATAGAAAAGAAAAAAGAAAAACAAAAGATAGGAAAAAAAGCAAGGAAAGAAAGAATAAAATAAAGAAAAAAGAGGAAAGAAAATAAAGAAAAAAGAGGAAATAAATAAAAAAGAGAAAAGAAAAGCGAAAAAAATCAAAGAAAAAAAAGAAAGAAAGAAAACTCATGACTTATTGCAAATCTTATTGCATTACTTGGCCTTTTGGCTAAGATCACAGTGTAGTATCTGTTCTGATGGATACTACACCCTTCTTGGCCTTCGGGGCTTGATAACACCGGTCTGTGGGTTTGTCCTGCGCAGTTCTAGGAGGTCCACCCTCCCAGGCTTTGCCTCCCCTCTTTGGGGGTGGAGTAAGTTTATTGCTTACTGCCTGAGGTGCCCCTACCGGAGAATGCCGACGGGGCTGCCCAGGCATTTTTTGTAGGCCAGAGTGCGCTGCCTTGTGTCACATCTTACCGCTGTGGGAGGAAGATAAAATTTTCTTATTGCATTCAATTATAGCAATCATTTTCTCCCTCAATGGCAACTTATGTATCTTCATCTTTTGGCATGGTGAAATATCTATGGAAGCTTGTTCATACAAAATATATAGTCAAATACTATGAATTGTCTTTAATCTAGATTTTATACTAGGTCATTCTCCCAGGCATTATCTTTTTTTTTTTTGAGATGGGGAAGAGAATAGATTTATTGCCTGTTGTCTGAAACAACTTTATTCATGAAGGAATGCAAATGGAACTAACAGTTATTTTTGGTACTTTTCCTCCTCCTCCCTCTCCTGATGCGTAATTCATCCTGGACAAGTTGAGCAAGCTTTTTCCTTCAAGCAGGAAGTTTCTAGGGAATATGAAATTTACAAGTGGTCCCAAGTCGCACGTACAACCCGTTCAAAGGAGATGATTTTCAAGATGTTATTTTTTTGACAGGGAGGTGTTGCCATCCTCCCACATGCAGCGCCTGGTATTCACAAATGGTCACCCATCTGGTACTGACCAGCTTTAACGTCACTTAACTTCAGTGATCTAATGAGAATCAGGGTGTCATAACTATGTCATATGTTTTTGTATCTAACCCAGAGTTCCCCCCTTTTAGGCATTTGAATTCTCCCCTATCAAATCGATCTTTACCTTTGTGATAAATAAAGTACTTAGAGACTAGATGGAGGGTGGGTGCATGATTGACTTAATCGATACCATCGTGGACTCATAAGGGATTCTATAAATTTAATTGTCTTCCGTTTGGAGTCAAGGTTATGCTTACTCTTTTCCAATAAATTATGATCACAATGCTGGTTGATCTAAATTCTGCTATTGCATATTTCGACGATGTGTTGATAATGAGTGAAAATCAAAAACAACATTAAGAACACATTAAAATGTATTCAAAAGAACGCACACACAAAAAATACGGCTTCAAATTCTAACAATATTTTACATCACAGAAAAAACACCTCGGACAAATTATTGATTCAAATGCAAGAGTGGAGGCGATATAAGACTTGCCAACTAAAAAAAAAAATGTGACTATACTACAAGTGTAATATTTATTTATTTGTTAATAATGTTACAGAAGATCAGATCAAATCAATATGATACCATAGGTTTCAAGCCTGGAGCGGGCTCAGCTCGAAATTTATAATTTATAATTTATAAACAAACGACTTATTTATAAATATAAACAAACCCAACGAAACATTAATTTTCGATCGGACCTGGGCCCGCTCCAGGATTGAAACCTATAGTACCATGTTGATTTGACCTGATCTTCTGTAACATTAATAAATAAATAAATAAATATTATGCTCTTATCATCAAATAATTGAGCACTCTATAGATTTGTTTCTACCAAACAAAACCAAAGATGATACTACCAGTGTAGTGTGATAAGATATTCTTGTATAATGATCTAGTGAAGTGAAGGTCAGGCAGTTTACCCGTTCAGGTAAAGGAAATAATCCAGTCCTCATTCCATAGACAAATAGATTCACTAGTCATCTCTCTATTTCCACCTCGGAAATAAAAAACGCAATTACTAAGTCAACAATTTTGTTTAATAAAAAATAGAGTGCAGCATAATCTGATGTACCCGTTACAATTTTTTTTAACCGGTTATCATGTTATTGTGTCAGTTCATAGTGTAACTCAGATGACATTTTGGGGTTATTTTAGGAGCTCATTCCCTGACGTCTTTTATGTCTCTTGCTGAGTTCTTCTATCATAACGTGACAAAAACATGGGAGGCAACTCTGTTACGATCGACACCTCCTGCTACACAAGCTTTCTTCTACGATGTGTATATACCTAAGATAGATTAGTTAGTAGCATCTTTAAACAATCTGATAAAGAAAATGCAAAAAAAAAAGAATGGCCTGTGCAGTGCCAGTATACCTTTGACAAAAATAAAAATTATTCTCATCTCCGATCTAGTATTAAAAGATTCTAAACTTAAGATTGTTATCGCATCGGATGCAAATGAATATGGTTTTGGGGCTGTAATCTTTTATATATATATATATATATATATATATATATATATATATATATATATAAAACTAAATGTATGTGATGTATAGTAAGAAAGGTTAGAGAATCAACATAAAATCTAAAAGTGTATTCTTATGTAAAATTTACTGGGGAAGACAATGGAAGTGTTCTCAAATCTCAAAGTGCACCACTAAGGGGACTATGAGGGCATACCCCCTTTAAAACTTCAAATATATACTATTTTGTTTTAAATTTAAATAATATGGATAACAGTTTCCAGGGAAGACAATGGAAGTGGTCCGGAATCTCTAAGTTACACTCTATGTACCCCCATTGTTACCGCATCGGATGCAAATGAATATGGTTTTGGGGGTGTAATCTTATATATATATATATATATATATATATATATTTGTGTTATAATGGGATAATTCCAGGAGGAAATCTGGGTATGAGAGCTCAATGTAGTAAACAGAGCAAGAATAACATAAAATATAATAACACGAAATCACATAATTGTCGATGCAATAATTTATTTCAACCGTGCGGTTTTTTCAAGCATCACTCAGACAATTACATTTTTGAGACTGATAGAAAATTGAATTTCCCTACGACAATTCGAACACAACCAGAGAGAGTGGTGGTAGCAACCAATTTGATACATCTTTTATAGAGAGGGGAAAATTTAAAACTTATATTTAACTATGGCAGTCGAAGGGGAGGGATCTTTAAGTTAATCAACTAAAAACTGCTGTGTCAAAATATATATATATATATATAAAACTAAATGTATGTGATGTTTGTGCGTTCCCTATAGAAAGAAAGGTTAGAGAATCAACATAAAATCTAAAAGTATATTCTTATGTAAAATTTACTGGGGAAGACAATGGAAGTGTTCTCAAATCTCAAAGTGCACCACTAACGGGACTATGAGGGCATACCCCCTTTAAAACTTCAAATATATACTAATTTGTTTTAAACTTAAATAATATGGATAACAGTTTCCAGGGAAGACAATGGAAGTGGTCCGGAATATCTAAGTTACCCTATATGTACCCCCACCTCTAAGTGAGCCATAGGGGCAGAACCCTCTTTAAACTTTAAATATGTATATATGAGTTTACTGAAATTAAAACCATATGTATAAGACACTAATTCAGAATATTTTCCAATATTTCAGCTTCTTTTGACTATATTAGGGGGCGAAATGGGAGAAGGGAGCAGTGTTGCATAGCCTCTGCTTGCTGTTCTCGTTTTGTATACTCGTCCCAGAACGGACCGTGGCAGTTCTCGTTTAAACACTCGTCATTTTCTAAACACCAAAAATCATATTGTTTGGAGACCTTTAAATTTCTCGCACCTTCAATCTTTCCTCCTCGCGTAGAGGGGTGCATCGTCTAGTGGTTGAATTCTTTCTTCTTTCTTTCTGTCGTGAACCACGCTGCTGCAACACAAAAGCTCCATGACCGACTCAGAAGACAAACAATCTTTTAAACTTTCAATTTTTTTTATTACAGGCGTTAGTTATCCATCGGCTTGGAGATATTCACTAACGTCGAGAGAGAGAGCAAATTACTGCTTTCGTAATTACTTATCAATTAAGTCCTTAACCATTCGTGGAGGGGGGGGGGAGAGATCTTTAGCCTGTATTTTCTTAGGGAATCAATTCTCCTAATTATGTTGTGGACTACATCTTAAATCACGTCTGATAGGCTCGCCTCCAAAACCCAGACTGGCACCAACTCTGCTTACCACGCAAAAGCCTGTGACGTCACAGAGCCTCTATGCGCAGCTGCATTCGTCACCCTGACCTAAAAGGTCTCATCAAAATGGTGGTCCATCATGTCTGTGAGATCCAACCGTGAGAACAGCCCTATTCCGCACCCGACTGTACCTGTCCAACCGCACTAAATCGCGCAAGTCAAACCAACGATTTCCAACAGATACGCCCACCTCAAGATGCGCCTGTTCCCACAGGGCCATTATCCAACAGAAGTAAAAACAACAAAAAAAGTAATATGGTGCTATGAACATAGTGACAAAGTACATAGTAGTGATGCTCATTCTATCCCGAGCAACGTCGGGTCTTCCTGCTAGTTCTTCATAAATTTGAAGATGGTAGCTTAACGCCAGTTGCATACGCTTCGAGATCTTCACTATTAACAGAAAAATTACAGCCAGATAAAGAAGGTAAGTTTAGCAATAATATTTTCTCTAAAAAAAAATTCATAAATCTATGCATGGCAGAAAGATCTTGTTAAAGATAGATTACCATCTTCTAACATCCACAGATAGATGGAAGAAAGATATCGCTACTCATACTGCCAACAAATTGCAGGGCTGGGTTTGGTTTGGTTTGGTTTGGTTGTTTTGTTTTATGGCATATCAACCCTTTTCAGGTTATTTAATGCTGAATCCGGTCACTTTTGGTAAAAGTTTTTATGCTTCAAGTTCTTTATATCTTCAAATATTTATTCATGGTGTTTTGTTTGGTTGTTTCGTTTCACGTCACATCAACCTTTTTCGGGTTATTTAAAACCAAATCCGGTTATTTTGGTAAAAGATTTTGTGCTTCAAGTACTTTATATCTTCAAATATTTACTTATGGTGTTCAGTTTTAGAGGAAAATCGTTGTTTTTGCTTTTGGCTTTACAGAACATGATTGAGTTTTGCAAAGGGAAAGGAAAAAAATAA
This sequence comes from Sepiola atlantica, assembly GCA_963556195.1. Lineage (NCBI taxonomy): Eukaryota > Metazoa > Mollusca > Cephalopoda > Sepiida > Sepiolidae > Sepiola > Sepiola atlantica. Next base: position 10,085,786 of record OY744529.1, read on the forward strand.
CATCAATGTTTGGTGCATTTTAGGTCAGGAAACCACTTTTTTAGACAGTCTGATCTAATAGCACCAGTTATAAAACAGAGTTTTCACCATAAAAAAAATAGGACATACGGATTGTCCGTATAAATTGATCCTACTTTTTTTAGAACCACTGGAAGACATTAAAAGCCAAGAATTGTTTGTTTGTTTCTTGGTGTTGAACAACTTTTCAACAATTATAAGGTCAACTCAGCCCCCCCCTTTCTCGATTCAGACAGTTTTTACAATATTTCTTCTTAGTAAGGGTGTTTTACAATGTTTCTTTTTAATGAAGGTGTTTTACAATATTTCTACTTAGCGAGAGTATTTTTAGAGTGTGGGATTTGACTATTCATAATGTGTGAGTGTTTTTGTTTGATTTTTAGATTTTGCTATGCTTTTTTTCTGCTTGTTTGATATATTATTTATGCCATTCTTTTTGAAGAGAGTTTTTTACATTGTTTGTTTTGTAACAACATTATTAACATTTCTATGCAGATTAATTGGTATTTGCTTTTTGTCAGATGTTATTTTGTTAATACTGGATTAAAAAAAGGTTTATTCATTTATTTAAAAAAAATATGTTTGTACAAATTAATTTCTTTAAGAAACCTTATTATTTGTGTTAGGAATAACTAATGAAACGACTTATCTCCCTTGCATCATTTTCGGTAAGGTTAAAAGTTATCGTCCTTTGTCGAGAGTGGTTTCCGGAGTGAAAAGTAAACATTAACCACGGATCAGACTGGCTCATATTACATCTCGCGTTACAGCGGCTAAATAACTCATTTCATTCTAATTTCACTTTTAATAAATATGTTAAACCTTTCTGTTGAAAAGTCATCCATTTTGTTTTACGAGTTATTAATTATTATAACCTAAATTACATGGTTTATAACAATTTGAGAAATAGCTATATTTTCAAATAATGTTTTTTTATATTTGTTACTTTGCAATATCTGCTGTGTAAATTTTTTTCAGTTGATTAATATATATTAAAAGCCGAGAAGGAATTTAAAGATGTACTATGTAATACAGTATAAGAATTACTTGTAACATTAGAAGAAATTAAAATGAATGCAGAAAAGATTAGTTCACTCTAAAAACGAAAAAAAAATGCTAAATTAAATCAGAATTTTTTTTTAATTCCTAGAAAAAACATTTTCAATATGTGATTAATTACTAATGTAAGAATAGTAATGGCTTCTTCACTTCAAAAAATTATTTTGAAGTAATTCAATTTAGGTCTCCCATGAATATCTCATAAAATCACTTATGAGAAGCTATATGTATTGGCCATTGGAGCAGGATGTTGAAAAAGTAGAAAAAAACATGCAACCTTTTCAGCAAAATCCCCACCACTGAAATTTCAACCATTGTCAAAACTATACAAATTTCACGAGATCATATTATCTAATAGTGGCAGACAACCACACAAAATTGTCTGTAGTAGTCAAATACAAAATACCCACTTGTACAGTTACAATAAGTTTTGCAAATTCCTGGTGATTGATCATATCACAACCTCCATATATCTCCCTATGAATGGGTAGAAAGATTCATCAACAGTTTCAAGAGTGCTTTTAAAAAGTCCAACGGTATGGAGACAGAAGAGGGTAGAATACAGTAATTTTTAAGCGTTTATCGAAAACCACTAACCCGAACACCATATCAGGTACGTTGCCAGCTGAACTGATGTTTGCCTAAAAAGTTAGCTTGCTGTTTGATAAACTACAGTCAGGACAAAAACAAAAAAAGCTCAAACAACACTAAAATATTTCAGTCCTGGAGATAGAGTATTCCTACATATGTTCAGTAGAGAAAGAGTTTTGTGAAGACAGCATTATTACCAAAAGAGTTAGAAAATTAATGTATATTGTACATAGTGCAAAATTGGAGTGCAAAAGACATATATGAAATTAAAACCCAGATTTATTGAAGATGTAACTACACCAAAAGAATTGCTGTTAAATGGACTTAATGACATTTTCAACATTCCAGCTCCAACACCTGAAATTGTAGTCCCAATACAGACGATAAAAGATAAAGAATACGCATAGAATTTCTGAACCCAGATTCTAAAAGGAAAAAGTATTAATTTCCAGAGGAAAAGGGAAGTGTTGTAGAGAGACAAACACCCCCTTCTTACAATGGACTATTCCAGAGTGTATATAATCAATGATGGTGTGTACTTTGGAACACAGCTGCTAGACGTAAGGTTGGGGTAGTATGGGTTATATTTAGTTTCATTTAGTTTTATGCAATGCAATGCAATTTTGTGAAAATTCGGACAGCTCAGATTTATGGGAAATTTTACCAATAGATATTAGGCATCAATTAATAAATATTCTCCAGATTTCCGTTTCTTTTGAGCATTTTAAAAGGTTTTGAGGGGGCATAATATGGGCACAACCTCTAATTTGAAAATTTAAATATTTCAGATTTACATTAAATTTGATTCATATTAATTAGACACCAATCAAGCAAGATTCCCTGAACTTCAATTTCTTATTAAGACCTCTTAAATTTAGACATTTTCTTGAATCGAAATAATGTAATGGATTTTGATCAAAATTAAACTAAGGATTCTAGGCATAAGGTTTAGTATCATTATATATTGGTTTTAACCTTTGTAAGGAGGCATAAAAGTGGTGCAAAACTGTTTTGTTCAGGGAATTCATTTAACCCATCTTCGGACAGGTATTCTTCTAGTATATATATATATATATATATATATATTAGTACTTCATGTATCCACGTAAAATATTATAAGGAGATATAATGTTGTATGTGTCAGTTTTCAGTATTTACTTCAACAGTGCTCGATACGTAAGTAGAGCTAGGTAGTAAGCAATGAAAATATATATGGCAATCAAGCTACACAGAGGCTCCTCTGTGTAGCTTGATTGCCATATATATTTTCATTGCGCCTGACGATTCCCCCCGGGGATGAAACACGGGAGCCTCTGTGTAGCTTGATTGCCATATATATTTTCATTGCTTACTATATATATATATATATATATGAGAGAGAGAGAAAGAGAGGGGATGGCGAAATAGGTACGTGCATTAATTTTTTAGTGATTCTTCATATGTTCCTGTTAGCACTAATTTGCCAAACTTCTCCAAGATGGTCTCATGCTGAGCTAAAATACATGAAGCCGGTAAAGCAGGAGAATCTGATGATGAAAACAATTTGCAGTGGAACTAATAAACAGAATCCAGCAGCAGAAATCACAGACAACATACCTCCGAATGATTGATTTCAAGCAGACATCACTTCAATTTTTGTTTTTGGTTGAATTGTGGTTTTCTAAAATTTAGTTCCAATAGATTACAGAATATGAAATGGTTAGGCCATCAGCAAAGATCCGCTAATGCAAATTATGATTGTATGCTTCCCCCCAAAATACTCAAGTATAAGGCTTAAAATATTGTAAAATATGACAAGAAAGGAAAATCTTCTGAATTATACAAAAACATAGGTATAATAAAAGATTTTTCAATTTCAGTATAGACAGGAACTGAATAAAAATTGCAGGAACGAACGGCCATGGTTGTTTGTTGCTTTTCCTGATGGTTGCGCCAAGATTCACATACATCATGTGCATTTATGTGTGTGTGAGGGGGGGGGGGGGGAATTTAGCCAGATAAAGATACTGCTGGCAAAATTTGTGAGACCAGGCCTCCAAAATAGCAGATTTTAACCAAAGGTAACAATACATGCAATCATCTTAACTACTGCTACTAGCAATCATGATATATCAATAAATTTCATTGGAAAAATCACTATGGATTTGCGGTTCTGCACCTGACGCCCTTGCTTGCTAAAGACGACCATAGCACGACGAATCCTGATGTTGATTCCTGCGTTTTTATTAGAGCCATGTTAGCTGGTTATCTCTGACACTACCACATTACCACTACCCCTACCACGGTGAGGAAGGGTTGAACTTCAAGGGGGGGGGGTCTTCTGCTGCCACTTGTTGCTTGTGATGAAAAAGATTTCCTGATTCATCAACCAATTCCCCTCCGAAACTAAGATCCTGATTCGGACTATTGAAAGGATCTACCAAAGGATATCTAGACATGAGTTGTCTCTTATATTCAACAATACTTGTCTGCAAGAGAAGATGCTGCCTATATATATATATATATATATATATATATAAATGTACACACAAGTGCGAAATAAAGGACGAACATCCTTTTTTGACAGTATGGTGAATCTCCAGAACTTGATTCACCAATGCTGAAATTTTAAAATTACCATCTTATTTCCTTCTCTATTTGGACGCAGCCCTCTGGGTACCTCCTACCCTTTCTTTGCATACCATTGGCCATAAGTATTTTTGAGGAGAATAATTATTTCAAAATGAAAGTAAATGTTTTCCTTGGTCTTTTAATAATATTCATTAACATCCCTGGTCATCATCATCATCATCATGTTCCCTTTTTATATTTAAATTTGTTTTTATTCCATTTATCTATCCAATGGTATATAAACCATTTATTCTCATCATACAAATCCGGAGGGAAAAATCGATTCATGCCTTTCTTAAGGAGATAAGCATAAAATGATAAAAAAAAATACCCATTAAATTCTATCTGAACTATTGTGATCATTTACACAGTAATGCTGTTAGAAAAGGCATGAACCAGCAATTCCCCTCCAACTATGAGTTAGCTAGTAAAGTATGTTCAATTAATAGTATACAATGAATCGTTGACAGTGGGTATTGTTTCAGCATTCAATAACGCAAAAGGGTTGATCTGACAGAAAATCGCCAGATTGAAGTCACGTGGTTTCATCGACTTCTGTTCTGGGGTCACCTCTGACTTTTAAGGTGCCACTCAAACTCTTACATTCAAATATGGTCCTCATATTATTTGGTTTATTCCGACTACTGTTCTCATCTTGTATGTTATTCTCACAATGTTTCAGCCGATGTCACCTCTGACCTTTTTCAGGTACATTGTGTCGAACTCGGGTGTCTGTATGGAATTTCGAACATAACACTTTATTTAATCCACATGGGTAGCTTGCCCTCGTTCCATCAGCCATGACCGGGTAGAAGTCTTAAATAGTTAGTTATTGTATTCTTAGTAACGCCAGCATTGAGGATTGAACCTTTAAACTCCAGAAGACTGTCACTTAAAACTAATTATTACTTAGCACTGATATCCGTTACGCCACAGGTCCTTGCAGAATGAGAGCAAGCTACCCCCGTGGATTAAATAATGGGTCCTGTTCAAAATCCCATACAGATTCCTGAGTTCGACAAGATGCACCTGAAGAAAATCAGAGGTTACATCGACTGAAACGTTGTGAGAATTATATCTAAGATGAGAACAGTAGTTTGAATAAACCAAATAATACAAATAATCGATCCTTATCTCAAAATTGTTAAACATAACAGACCTCGTTATGTAACAAGCCTGCCAGCATCTAAAACGAACGTTAAACCAAATATAATGATGATACAGTATTTTGGTTCGGCATTAAATAACCACAGCCGGCCGAATTGCCGGAAAACAGACAAATGAAACTAATCAATGAATCGTTATTGGGTTTCGGCATTAAATGACCCAAATAGTGTTGATATGCCATAAAAAAAAGAGAGAGCGAACCACCTGTTCGTTGAACTACTTCTGAGAAAGTAGTTTATCTAAATATAAGTAAACATAAAAGCAAGAAAGAAGAAAGCCTATGAATATTGTTGGTTGCTTCCAGTGAAGCTAATCAGCTGAAATGATGTTAATATGAGCAACAAGCAACCGAGGTGTTTTGTAACGGAGGTAAAACTAAAAACACGTTGATGGTGGGTCATGTTAATTAAGGACGAAGAAGTGGAGGGTGAAATATGAAGAGCGCAAGTTGGAAACGATTATGAAAATGCGAGCATTTAAGAGAAGATGCTACTGATTGGCAGCGTCTTAGAAACAGAAAATAATTTTGGAATCATTCCACAAGACTGAAGGCATGAACTGCCAAGAAAGTTAAGGGATGAAAAAAAAAAAACTGCTGCAGAATATTCGAAACAACTTTTGACTTGAGAGAAATATGTACGTCATAGTAGGTAGGATAGTTTCTCGAAACTTCAGGAAGACAAAATGTGTTGCAACTTGTGTACTCTACTATACAAGGACCATTATGATTGCCAACTCATGTTTTAAGTATGGCTAAGCTAGTGGCCAGTGAAGCGATTGTTCTTCTCGACTTAGGCCAACTCTCCTGTGCCACTGACTGAGTTTAACATGTCATGTAGTTTGCGCAACACCACACTGAAATTTCGGATATGCGGAGTGGAAGTAAACATTTGCCGCAACACTAATAAACAACAAACCTCAGGTTTTTGTTCGAAGTTTTCCTTATTCCTTTTTTTCATTTTACTCAGAAATCAAAAGTCTCCCTTCCTGGGGCTAACACGTGACTTCTTTATGAGATATATCGTTTGACTCAGAAATCAAAAGTCTCCCTTCCTGGGGCTAACACGTGACTTCTTTATGAGATATATCGTTTGACTCAGAAATCAAAAGTCTCCCTTCCTGGGGCTAACACGTGACTTCTTTATGGGATATATCGTTTGACTCAGAAATCAAAAGTCTCCCTTCCTGGGGCTAACACGTGACTTCTTTATGAGATATATCGTTTGACTCAGAAATCAAAAGTCTCCCTTCCTGGGGCTAACACGTGACTTCTTTATGAGATATATCGTTTGACTCAGAAATCAAAAGTCTCCCTTCCTGGGGCTAACACGTGACTTCTTTATGGGATATATCGTTTGACTCAGAAATCAAAAGTCTCCCTTCCTGGGGCTAACACGTGACTTCTTTATGAGATATATCGTTTGACTCAGAAATCAAAAGTCTCCCTTCCTGGGGCTAACACGTGACTTCTTTATGAGATATATCGTTTGACTCAGAAATCAAAAGTCTCCCTTCCTGGGGCTAACACGTGACTTCTTTATGGGATATATCGTTTGACTCAGAAATCAAAAGTCTCCCTTCCTGGGGCTAACACGTGACTTCTTTATGGGATATATCGTTCATTTAAGTTTCTCCTTATCTCTCTAAGCTTCAGTTAGTACAGCAGCGGAGAATATTATCTTATTTATCCCCAATTGACCATATAACTATTTTATAGTCTATCTTTCTTGTGGTCTTTTCTTGGTTTGGCCGGATTCCAAAACAAGAATTCATCTGGTCTGGTGTAGTATCCAGCTTAGTTCTGTTACTTAAGGTAACATCGCTAGAAGAAGGTGCACAAGTTGAATATTTAGTCAGGGTTCAATTGTAGGGTGAAGCATCCTGACAAACTCCTATACAGAAAGACTGAAGACACTCGAGGATGGTGTCTAGTAGGAATTCAAACTCTTTCCCCTTCCGATGCGTTGATCTACACTACTATTTCACTGGCTTTTTTTTTTTAAATTACTGAAATTTTCAGGTTTTTTAATGCCGAATCAGGTCATTTTGGTAAAATTTGGTTGTTTTGTTTTATGGCATATCAACCCATTTCAGATTATTTAAAGCTGAATCCGGTCAGTTTGGTGTAGGTTTTTATGCTTCAAGTTCTTTATATGTTCAGGTATGTATTCATGGTGTTTGGTTGAGTGAAAGAGTGGGGAAGGACAGAGAGAGAGGGGAGAAGAGGGGAGGGAGGGAAATTGTTGTTTTTCGTTTGGGATTTTGAAGAACATGATTGAGTTTTGCAAAGAATAAAAAAACAATAAAACATCAATGTTTGGTGCATTTTGAGTCAGGAAGTCAATAGCTTCAGACAGCCTGATTTCATAGTGCCAGTAGGTTCTATTTGACTCATAGATCGGGCCCTTACAGGAACTACCACTCCGGGCCAGAGTGGACCTGGGAGCAATGGCAACTAAGGGGCAACTCCACATTCCTAACAGCTCCCAAATGGAGGCCTCACCACTGGATGTCTTTTAAGGTCATACACAGGACCTAAATCAGCAGTGAAAATGGCTTATACATATACCCTAACCCTATACCCTTAATATCCTACCCTAGTCCTTTTGATTTTCCATCTTGCCTCTTCCAGGCGCTCAACATTTTTTTCTATTTTTCTATCCAAAAATGTTCTTCCTGGATGAAATAAGAGTTTTCACGTCACTTATTTAAGTCTATGTTTTATATTCTAGTCCTATACCCCAACGGTCACCGATATCCCATGCTATTGGGTTGGTGCATAATTATTTCACCTTTCTTTTCAACAAATTTTATTCGACAAAAACAATAACAAATTGGCAGTTTGTTTAATTTGCTTCATAAAAAAATCATATCGTATCGAAAATCATATCATTCGTCATATTATGCTCTACCACTTTAAGAAAAGTTGGAATGCATAACGTTCGGAAAAGTATGGAAATTGACTTAGATTTTTCTTGGTGATAAACAACTCAAAACTCTATATTAAGTCCGCCATATTGACGCGCGACCCTTTTTCTTTAAAATGGGAATATTTGTATATGCATAGAGATACAGAATAGCGCGCACACAAAATATAAACAAACACCAACATTAAAAAATAAATCGCCCGTCACCAAAAATAGTAACCTAACTTGGAGTAGCCTAGAAAAAAAACTATGACTAATGCAAAAGAAAGAATTGTATGTTTATCAACAGAAAAGATAAAATTTTGTTTATCTCTAGACTTTATCAAAATTACCCAAAAGATGAACGAGATATCGCAAGTTGAAATTGAAGAGAATTTCACTATATTTATCCATTTCCACATTATAAACTAGTTTGTGATACCTATTTAGAGTGAATTCCTTGTTTAACACCATGGAGGATAACAAATTGAACAAGCCGCGCATGCGTGGTCCCCCTTTGTATGTGACTCGATGTGGCGAGTGTAGAATGCAATAAATTTGGGCAATTTGGGGCATCTTTGACCCTCTGGGGGCACGAACCAGAATTTTTCTGAGGTAAAGGATGCTCATTTTATATCCAGAACAATTGACTCTACATTTTGGCCAAGTTTCATAAAAATTGAATGGGTGGATCAAACGTTATGGGAGAAAAGGGTATTTTTTTTGCCATTTTAGGGGGCTTTTGACTCCCTGGGGTCGCGAACCAGATTTTTTCCAAGGTCAGCGATACTTATTTTCTATTAGGAACAATTGCCTCCACATTTTGGCAAAGTTTCAGAGAAATTGAATGGATGGATGTAAAGTTATGGGGCAAAAAATGTCATTTTTTGCCATTTCTGGGCCTTTTGACCCCCTGGGGGGCTAACCAGATTTTTTTTCAAAAATCGGAGAATGTCACTTTCTAACCTGACCAAAGTTACAACTTCATGCAAAATTTCAGAGAAATTCAATGGATGGTTGCGGAGAAAAATCCGGACGGACGGACGGACATGCCTCAAAACATAAGTCCCCCGATTTTATAAATCGGGGGACCAAAAAGCAAGATATCTACCATTGCTCAAAAGGTCATACTGTTTTAGAGGCATTTAGAAATATTTGTGAAGTTAATATGCATGCAGCTTGTACATGTCAGCTTTACAAGCGCGACATACCTGACAAACGTTGCTCTGATTGAGGAAGTTTTGAAAGGGACAAGTAAATTTGATCCATGCTAAAACGTCAGAGATTTGTTATGGAAATCTTAATGTTTCATGTTTAACTGTCGACCAACATTTCAAACTAATTGGAAAAAAAGTGCAAAAACAATATTTTGGTTTCTCTTGAGAAATTATCACAATGTTCCATCACCTGCCATAGTCTTTTAATGAAGAATACAAAGAAAAACAAACCCCAAATCATTAGAATAGGAGGTTCTTCAACAGCCACCACATTCACTGTATTTTCATTTGTTTCAATTGCTGAAAAATTTCATAACTGCCAGAATATTAATTAACTAAATTGAAAACAATTTAACATGTTTTTAAGCAAAAAATAAGAGTTTTCAGATTTTTATTAGATAAAAATTGATAATTTTTATTATTTGTATTATTCGGATTCCTGTTCTCATCTTGAACGTTATTCTCACAACGTTTCGGTCGATGTAACCTCTGACCTTCTTCAAGTGCGTCTCATCAAACTCGGAAATCTGTATCCAATTTCGAATGGAACACTTTATTATATCCATGGGGGTAGCTTGCTTTAGTGTCATCAGCCATGATCGGGTAGCAGTCTTAAATAATTCATAATTGTATTCTTAGTATCGCCCGCACTGAGGATTGAACCTTCAACCTCTAGAAGACTGTCACTTAAAACTGATTATGGCTTAGCACTTATATCCGTTGTCTACAAGATGCACCTGAAGAATGGCAAAGGTTACATCGGCTGAAACGTTGTGAGAATAACATCCAAGATGAGAACAGTAGTTTAAATAATATGAAAAATACAAACAAATTATCGATTTCTTTAAATGTTAAATCAAAAAGTTTCCTTCACGTTCAGCTGCAGTCATTGAAAATTAAAGTACTTAGTATTGAATAATCATTTAAATAAATTAAAGTACTTAGTATTGAATAATCATTTAAATAAAATTTAAAGTACTTAGTATTGAATAATCATTTAAATAAAATTAAAGTACTTAGTATTGAATAATCATTTAAATAAAATTAAAGCACTTAATATTGAATAATCATTTAAATAAAATTTAAAGTACTTAGTATTGAATAATCATTTAAATAAAATTAAAGTACTTAGTATTGAATAATCATTTAAATAAAAATTAAAGTACTTAGTATTGAATAATCATTTCAATAAAATTAAAGTACTTAGTATTGAATAATCATTTCAATAAAATTAAAGTACTTAGTATTGAATAATCATTTAAATAAAATTAAAGTACTTAGTATTGAATAATCATTTAAATAAAATTAAAGCACTTAATATTGAATAATCATTTAAATAAAATTTAAAGTACTTAGTATTGAATAATCATTTAAATAAAATTAAAGTACTTAGTATTGAATAATCATTTAAATAAAATTAAAGTACTTAGTATTGAATAATCATTTCAATAAAATTAAAGTACTTAGTATTGAATAATCATTTAAATAAAATTAAAGTACTTAGTATTGAATAATCATTTAAATAAAATTAAAGTACTTAGTATTGAATAATCATTTAAATAAAATTAAAGCACTTAATATTGAATAATCATTTAAATAAAATTTAAAGTACTTAGTATTGAATAATCATTTAAATAAAATTAAAGTACTTAGTATTGAATAATCATTTTTAAAAAATTAAAGTACTTAGTATTGAATAATCATTTAAATAAATTTAAAGTACTTAGTATTGAATAATCATTTAAATAAATTTAAAGTACTTAGTATTGAATAATCATTTAAATAAATTTAAAGCACTTAGTATTGAATAATCATTTAAATAAATTTAAAGCACTTAGTATTGAATAATCATTTAAATAAAATTAAAGTACTTAGTATTGAATAATCATTTAAATAAAATCAAAGTACTTTGTAGTGAATAATCATTTAAATAAAATCAAAGTACTTAGTATTGAATAATCATTTAAATAAAAATTAAAGTACTTCGTATTGAATAATCATTTAAATAAAATTAAAGTACTTAGTATTGAATAATCATTTAAATAAATTTAAAGTACTTCGTATTGAATAATCATTTAAATAAAATCAAAGTACTTAGTATTGAATAATCATTTAAATAAATTTAGCTTCCATTGATTTTTATATTTTTTCTGGTAAAATGTAATTACAGGGTGAACCAAAAAAAAAGAAAATACCACCCATGGAATTGTTAATAAAATTCGCAATCCAACCATATTTCATTCAAATAAACTTTAGTCTATGACTGACTTGTCCATCAAGTTTCAGTCATGAATGTCCAACAGTCTTTGTTTTATCATCGTTCAATGTGCACCTCTGCTTTGCAAGCACACCAGGATACAACGTGCAAAATTGACAATAATTCTGACACACCCCTCTCTTGGCTCTGGCCTGATTTCGGCTGTGACGGACCTCTTCAGTTCAGGTATAGTCTAGGGATTGGTTTGATAGACATTACTTTTGCAGTAACCCTACAGATAAAAATCGGGAAGGGGGGGGGGATTATGGTTAGGTGAGTGTTAAGCCCATTCACGAACACACCTTCTACTGATGAGACGTTCACCAAAGTGTTCCTGCATATTTTTTTTTATGAAAATCGCTCCAGACAAGGCATGAAGACACTTCATTTAAGGAGCTCAAAAAATACTACTTCAAGGTCAGAAAACTAGCCAACGATAAGTGTTATATGGATAGATTCTGACCCAGAAAACAGCAATTCTTCCCCCTTTGTCAGAAACATCGATCATAAAAGATAAAATAAGGGAAGCGAGAGTTACGAGGCTGCCGAAAGTAAACCCAAGGTCCATTTTCTACTCTCCTTACTTGCTCAATGTCACCATGTCCTTTGTTGCTTTATTTTTTTACAACACTGTAAATTATATATTACATAAGCCCCTCCTCGCCTGCTCCACCAAGGAGGGGAGCTTCAAAAAGGATTCCAGATCCAATCAGTTCACCTGCAAAAGAGGAAGATTTTTCCATCTTCTTTGCCATGTCTCACTTTGGACTTCTCACTCATGACGCCATATCCTGACACGTAACTCTAATTCTACCCTTTAATTTCTAATTGAATTTTCCAATTTCTCCTTACTCTAGCCTCATGTCGTAAATTCTGTTTTTAACACTAGTTTTATGCATCTAATCTTGCTGCAAAGAAAGAGAGAATGATTTATACCTTTCTCTTGAGTATCAGAAGAAAAAAAGAAATCAAACAGAAAGTTTCACTGGAACATGAATTTAGTTTAGCAAGTCATGTCACTAAGTATTTTCCCATTAACACAAAGAGAAGAATTACTAATTACCTCATAAACACTGAGCCACAAAGAAAGATTCCATGATACCAGCAAACATCAGGCGCACTAAAAGAATAGTAAAATGGACCATAAAAGATGGTTTATTTTAGTAGAATTTGAAAATAGATTCTTATAATAGAGTATTTTGTTTTACTGAATATACAGATCGTTTATTTTATTAGATTAACAAAAAAAATGTTTATTTATTTCTGCATATTTACCTCAAAGTAAAGACGAAACTTGCGTCCATATTCTCTGTAGTGAAAGGGTAAGGACCGTACAGGCACATAAAAAGATCAACAGTCGGTGTTAGCAAAGTATTATGATAAACTTCCAGAATTATCTCCCTTTAAGCGAACTCTTAAAACAACTCTGATAATTCAAAGATGGCTGCATAGCATTGCTAGAGTAGCAATAAAAACACTAGCACTGTAATCTAAATGAATAAATGGGAAATTTTTTCCACCTATTCATTTGTAATTAACATTGTCATATTTTCTTATATACAAGCAATAGTTTCGTCAATAGTAAAACGTCTGATGTCGCCGGGATGCTGAGAACAGATACTACACTAAAATAATGTTTCTATGACTAGGTATTTTTACATGAAAAAAAAACAAAAAACGATTTAATCTATTATTGTATTATCTTTTAATAGGGGTGGGTTGTGTAGTAGCAGTTCTGTTCTCATAAGACCACCCTGCCAGGAATTACCTCCTCCTTTTTAAGGAGATGGGCTAATCCTCCCAGATATTACATCCTCCTTTGGGGAGGGGATAATGTAGTATCTCTTCTGTTGTCATGAGACTATCTTCTCCTTCTGTGTGTGTGGGGGTAAGGGGTAAGGGTAGTGTAATATCTTTTCTGTTGCTATGATCCCATACTTGCAACCATTACCTTTATTTATGGGGGAGGATCCTCCCAGGTATTACTTCCTCTATTTTGGAAGGGTAATGTAGTATCTGTTCTCTTTTCATGATACCATCCTACCAGGCATTAACTCCTCCTTTGGGGTAATGTAGTATATGTTCGTTCATCATGATACCACTCATCCCTGGCATTACAACCTCCTTTTTTTTGGGGGGGGGAGAACCTCCAAAGCTTAACCTCCTTCTTAGAGGGGGGAGTGTAATATATTTTCATTTGTCATGATACATTCCTTCCAGGTAATATCTCCTCTTTTGGGGAGCAGCATAGTGTATATGTCCGTTCCTCATTATATCATTCTCCCAGGATTACTTTCTTTTTTGGGGGTGGGGGGTAATGTTGTATCTGTTCTGTTGTCATGATATCATCAGGCATTAACTCCTCCTTTTTTGGGGGGAGGGGGAGGTAGTGTCTGTTCGTCATGATACCATCCTTTCAGGTCGTGACCTCCTCCTTTGGAGGTCAGTGTAGTATATACTCATTCACCATGATACCATCTTCCCAGGCTTGCAAAAATATGCGACTAGAGCGAGCATATTTTTGATAGTGTCTAATAAAGCTGCTATTCTGTGGTAATCCTTGTTATTGTAAATTTATCATACGAGGTATGAGTATATAAAAAAGAAGTATCTAATTTAATAGGTCCCCCATTATCCATCAAGCTCTAGCCCCTGTCCCATCGCCGCAATGTTGCATCCTTGTGCATGTTTTATGAGTACTTCAATGGATTGTGCTTCGATGAACTTACCGCTCTAGTGCCCCCCCCCCTCAACATCAATACACTCGATCAACCTGACAATCAGCAAAACTCCATCCATTCACTGTGGAGGTCCTCAGATGCCGGAGAGCCTTCTACTCCAATAGCTTCTTTCCTCGAGCTGCCGGCCTTTGGAACTGCCTCCTTGCTCTCTGTTTCACCGATTGTATTGACATGCAGAAATTAAAAACTAGTGTGAACAAGCATCTTGCTGCACAGCTTCCAATTTAGGATGACCTCCCATAACTTTCACCCTTATTCTCAGTCTCAGTAGCCCCTTACATCAACAGTGGCAAGTTGCCTTGTTTAGAGTGAGTTAAGTTAAAAAAATAAAAAATAAATAAAAAATAAGGAATGGTGAAACGAAAGAGGTAAATCACCGATAAGATCGTGCAATAACGTATGTTCACGGACATCCAGATTAATCAGTCGGATAATCGTGAGAAGCTTGGAAACTTTATGTGAAAAAGAAAATCAACTTGTATTTTTTGAGAAATAAGATTTGGTTTGATTTGTCTCTTTTGAGGATGCCAAAGGTTTCATTTACCATTTTACCCGAGATTCGGAAGCGCTCATCAACTGATTTTATTCAACAATAAGAGGAGTGAACCAAACCAGTTACTAATCTTTGGTGAATATTTTAGCGAGATACAAAATTTAACATTACAGATTGCAACATTTAAGGTAAACAAAAAAAACCCAAAAGCACCTGGATCTGACCTGAACATTTAAGGTAAAAAAACCCAAAAAATCAAAAGCACCTGGAACTGCATCTTTTAAAAAAATCTTCGCAAAAGTCCTCTTAATCCTAAATCTCTTATACAACGTATTCAAATATCTCCGGTAAAGCTGTTAGATCATTTAATTTACTGTTGTGCATTTTTGGCGTAATTCTACCATAGGTGACCGTGGTTAAGTGGATAACGACACGGACTGAAGACCTGGGTGTTCCAAGTTCGAATCCAGTCGGTTACACAGTACTACTTTCACTTAGGGATGTTGGCAACCTTCTCGTGGTCCTTCCCATAAGTACCCGATGTCTTTCCAGACAGATTTCTAACTAGAAAAACACCGGCAAAACTAATGCCAGCACCAGAATCATCTGATTCACACGAAAGATGAGAAGAGAAGACATGTGAAAAATGTGTGTCCGAGAAATGTTATGTTCTTCCTCGGTTCACAGTTGACACACTATTTTTTCACGCAAGACTGATTATTGTTGACTGACTATGATTCCGCGCTCCCGCACTTTGTCAGCCGAGACGTGGCCATGAGTCAGATTCCTCAGCATGAGCATCAATTTCTCTTTCTTATCCGATGCTACTCGACATCTCCATCTTTGTTCGACAGCAGATATCTTTTGCTTGCAATTTGATACATCGTCTTTAAACGTAGATAATTATAAGTGTACAAGTGATGAATCTATTTGGAGAAAGGACTCGGTTTGGTTTATAGGTTTCATTTTCTAGGGGGCTATTTAATGCCAAAATACGATACCTATTATAAACGTATACATCGTAAGACGGAGTACTACTGCCACATCTGGGGAGGTGCGACTCAGAGCACCCTTTCTTGACATGACAGTTCAAAATTTACTTTGCAATCTAGTGGAGGATAATCTCTTCTGTTCTCTAGAGCACCTAGAGAGATGTTGCTAGTCTTTCTCTACTCTATCGTTATTTCCATGGAATGTGTTCAACTCAGCTCCAATCTCTTCTTCCTCTTTGTAAAACCTTCTACAGCAAAAACTCGTCTTATTACTACAACTGCAATAAACTTTCCTTTCTTCCTCTGAGTACCTAACATCGAATGGAATTTTCACAGAGTTTCTTTCTCAGAACTTCCCAACTGTGGAACATGTTACCACAAAATCGCTTCCCTGCAGACTACAACACGGTCATCTCCAAGTCTTATTAATAAACACTTGTCATAAACCGTTCTCATTCGATTCATTATTTTCCATCCTTTCATAAGGTTCATCATTCAATTGACAACCTTTCCATCTCATTAACCCTTATCCTCAAGTGGCTTTTAGCCTTGATAAGTGCAAACTCATTAATAAATATGTTATGGAATCTTACCTATACAGACTACTTGAACTCTTCCACTCACCATAAATACTGAGAGCGCATGCTTCGCAGTGTTGGATCTACCTCAGCCGACAGGAACTGGGTCATTTTGGTGGCCTTTTATCTGTCGGGCTGAGGCATTAGTCCTGGGTAGTCTTAGGAGGTCCACCCTCCCAGGCCTTGCCTCCCCACTTTGGGAGGGAGTAAGATTACTGCTTACTGCCTGAGGCGCCCTGACCGGGGAATGTCGACGGGGCTGCCCAGGAAATTTTTTAGAGGCCACGATGCTCCTTCTTTCGGGGTGCTGGCTTGACTCTCCCCACGTTTCGTCCTTGTGCCACATCTTCCTGAGGTGGGAAGTAAGTAAATACCTGGAACCACACCAGTCTATACTGGCAGTCACGACAGACGTACAACCACTTTTGTATTAGACTTTTTTCAATACACTTATTTCTCTAAACTCTGAGTTTGTGTTTTCCTTCCGGACCCTTTACAGGCCGACAGCAAAATAAAAAGTAAATAAAAACACTATTCATTGTATACGATGAATAGTTGGAAATAATTGCCAGGTTCATACCTTTCCCAACAGTATTAGTGCGAAAATGGCCACATTAGATCTGCGCAGACTTGAACTCGATATACTAGATTCCACAGACTGACAGTATTTATTAGGACAGACATGACCCCCCCCCCCTCTTCGATATGATTTGGAATCCTTGAAGGCAAATCAGGTGAAAAGTCACACCCAACCTCTTTAGGGTTGTTATGTAGCAAATTCCTGCTGAATAATTACTAACAAATTGAAATGGGGGAAAAAAAAAGTCTGAATTATTAAATTGAACGCGATTCAAAGATCAAATGTAGTTACAACTATTCAACATGGGATAATTGATTCACTGCAGAGTTTGACCTTTAGCGGAAAAGTGGGTCTTTTTTTTTTTTGACATGAAACAAGAAGAGATGTTCTTAAGATGCGTCCATTCAATCTGTGTGTTGAGAATTGAAAATGTCATTTCAAACTTGAATGTGACGCACAACGACGACAATGATATTTCCATCCTAAGACTGAAACAGTGAACAACGGCGAGAGAGCCTCCTCGTAATAGGACACATCGAAAATAAAGACATGTTCATGGAAGCCACACAGTTAGTGATAGAATTTTCAAACTGAAATGTGCAAGACAGACAGACTGAGCCTCTATAAAGATATATGTATATATATATATATATATATATATATATATATATATATTAGAGGTAAAAGATGAGAATAAAGAATTGTAAAGATACAATATTTATTAAAAACATCAAAAGTTCAGAGCAAGGAGCCTCATATCACTATCACGATAGATTATTATTATTAAACAATAATTCAATTATCGTTATAATTCAACACTTAAATATTATATATATATATATATATATATATAGATAATATTATTGCAAATAAATTTTGTATAACTGAAAATAAACATCGTCTAGAAACAGTTGGAAACGAATTTGATACTACTGTGTGTATTCTTTATTTGGAATATGATTTGAAAATAATTTAAGCCTTTTATATATATATACATATATATATATATATATATATATATATTCACACATAATAATTTGGGTTGTTATTGCTTTTGACGATACAAACAAGTGAATGAGTTCAATTATCTACGGTGAAGCATTTACCTAAATGCTATGAGGGAGTCCCATCCCTTGCATTGTGTGTCGTACCCTATATATGGAGACTCTATATATTAAAATAATTGTCCACATATGCATGTTTCACCAAAATTCAGCTTTTGGCGAAACGCGCGTCAGTGGATAATTATATATATATATATATATAGATAGATAGATAGATAGAGAGAGAGAGAGAGAGAGTGAGAAAAAGAGGGAGGAGGAGGTCTCCATTCAGTCTTAAGAGACAATGGATACCCCCTGTAACGGTGCCTGCACATGGAGTCTATTGTGAACAAGGGGTGCACACTCCTCAAACACACCTTTCCTGAACCGGGATTGGCAAGAAGTCCAGGACGACTGGAAACACTGCTGGGATAAGCAGAGACACCTTTCATATACAGAACTTACAGGAAACGGTGTGTCAAAATGATTATGCTCTCCCACTAACCTTACATTATATAAATTTCTTTATGCCTGAAACTAACTGATATACTTATTTTATTCTTTTAGTTTTTGTAGCCAAGATAAAAACAAATTGAAACGAGAAATTGGAACAAAAACCATAGAATCGAAGCAAGTTGGTTATAATTTAAAGGAAATCAATGCATTGAACAAAAAATTGGCAAAAATTAAAAAGAGAATCACAAGAAAATGGTAAAAATAATCCAAGTATTCTTTGATGACTGCAAAGAGGCTAATTGAAACATTGTTACTTTTTGTTTGGTATTCCTCTCTTCACATTTTGCAACTTCTAAAGCAATCCTGATTTAACAATTATATTTTTGGGACTAGTGTGCTCTTGGCGGCAGAAATAAAGGCATACTAGCTATCCAAGTACAACTATTAAAGTCACTTTGAGAACACAGCTGCCGTCGGTATGAACAATATCATTAGTTCTATTTAACTGCTGTTGATGCGGCTTGCCAAACCAATAAATACACACACAAACATTTTGCTTAAATATATACAGAATTACCCCTTTCACCTTTATGCAATATATATATATATATATATATATATATATATGAAAATATTTGTTATTGTTTATTATCTATGGACGTATACGTTTCGTCTCTTTTCAATCAAAACTCATCAGCATAGAAGTATGACTATTCACTACCGGTCACATGGTTCGAAACCCTGGATTACAAGTATTTTTCAACTCAAGTCCAACGTCGTTAACCGTGCGGCCAATATTTGAATAGCTGATAAACCATGGTAGTTTAAACACATTTAAAGCGGCGATGATGTCCAGGCATTCTACTACTATTAAGAAATGATGCATTATAAAGCAAATGACGTCATGCTGTGTTTTTACTACATTCTGTGTTTATATATATATATATATATATATATATATATATATATTTGTACTACATGCTGTGTTTATATATATATATATATATATATATATATATATATATATATATATATATGTATATAGTCTCAGAAGTTTCTCAACCATTAAAACTATATATATATTTAAAAAAAACAACAAAAAAACAGCATAGTCCTAAGTCGTTCGATGGAAAATCATTTTTTTAGATTTACCTTTTGCAGTCACTAATAATCCACCAAAAGAACTGACGAGCCAGAATTAAATATATATATATATATGAGATATATATATATATATGAGATATATATATATATATATATATATGAGATATATATATATATATATATATATATGAGATATATATATATATATATGAGATATATATATATATATATATATATGAGATATATATATATATATATATATATATGAGATATATATATATATATATGAGATATATATATATATATATGAGATATATATATATATATATATATATATGAGATATATATATATATATATGAGATATATATATATATATATGAGATATATATATATATATATGAGATATATATATATATATATGAGATATATATATATATATATGAGATATATATATATATATATATGAGATATATATATATATATATATGAGATATATATATATATATATATATATATGAGATATATATATATATATATATGAGATATATATATATATATATATATATATATATATATGAGATATATATATATATATATATATATATGAGATATATATATATGAGATATATATATATATATATATATATATGAGATATATATATATATATATATATATATGAGATATATATATATATATATATATATATATATATATATATATATATATATATATATATATATATATATATATATATATCTATATATGTATATATATTGAAACTGAGACACAACACCTACTATGATATTAGAGACTAGTTGTATTTACCTGCCATTGCTCTGTAGTTGTAATTTGTTTTTATGTTGATGTTTTTAAACTATGTCGTTTTTTGGTTGTTTTTTTTTTTGGTGTTGTTTCCTTTAAAAATATTGTTTTTGTTTCAAACAAGAAAAAGTAAGTATTTATTGACGAACACAGAGTTATGTCTCTTTCTTTCAAATGTTTCCGTGTGAAAATAATTCCGAATCGGTCAAAGTATTTTCTGGAAGAAATTCAATCGAATTACATTTTATTGTTCTAAAAAAAAAAAAAATTAAAAAAAACATGCTGTAATAATCCACCAAAAGAACTGACGAACCAGAATAAAATATTGATTTTGTAGGCCGCCCTGACCCTGGCTGTTGTCTGGTTAATGAGAAATAATTTTTTATTGTATTTTTTTCGGTTTGAAATTCTTTAAACCTAATGTTTATTTCCCTTTGAAATTAATTAAATCAATTTTCAATTCATGGAGAATTTAAAAACGAACGTCTACTAAACTATCTCTAAAATAGCTAATTTCAATCATTATCAAATCTTTGAATGGAGGTTAACATCACAAAATTCATATTTCAGTTGTGTAAGTTGACATTTGATGTTTTTGAATATTTGGGAATCAGATATCTTGTATTTATTGAAGGTTCACAGTGTAACATTCATTTCAAGGGGGATTTTTCAGTTGTCTACTTGGTAAACAGAAACAGCTGTTCGACTTTCTCTTTGACACATAAGTAGTTGCTCAGTGGATGGTGATGTCTAGTTGTAAAGATTGTTGTAGTGATGATGTAACAAAACAAATACCACATCTTTCCTCAATAGTGTTATGCTTTTTGATGTTTGATTCTCTGACATATTACGTGAGCTTCCCGTTGCTTGCTCTCCAGAGAGACTAACAAATACAGAGCTTCTCAGCACCCCCCGAAAAGACGTCCGACTCCAGTTAGCTAAAAGGCCAAAGAGAAACACTTTGCTATGTCTCACTCAGGACCTCCTGACCATGACGCAACTATAGCGTTAGTTCCATGGAAGGTGCTCGACTGAGCTTTAATCTCTGGTTACTCCTTGTAAAACATTCATAGCAAGAACTCGTCTCTCTACCACAACTGCAAAAGATTTTCTTTTTGAGAAACCGCCGAATGTGTAAATAAGACACACAATACTGCACAAAATGTCAAACAAATAAATTTGCCTTCCAAGCAAACTTAGCCTGAATAATGTCCGCAAGCTATCATAATTATTTTTTTCGAAAAACGACATTTCCTGTTTATCCTCATAACTTAACGCAACACGCAAGCAAACACATTAGTTTGAATAACCTATTAGACACCATCCTCGAGTGACTTCGGAGTCTCTATACAAGGGTTTGTCAAAGCAACCTGATGTGAAGATACTTCACCCTAGAAGTAAACCCTGACCAAATATTAAAAATAACACAGTATTCAAAGCCCAAATAATATTCCCTTGATACGGCTATACACTGGCTCACACGAGAAATGGTGCACCTTCTCCAAGTAAGGTTACCTCAAGTAACAGCACATAGCTGGATATTCAACCAGACTAGATTAATTCTTGTCCTGGAATCCGCTAAAGCCTAAGAGACCATAAGAAAAATATACTATAACATAGTTAACTGGTCAATTGGGGAGAGGAAAATTAATGTTCTTCACTTCTTTACTAACTCAATGTTTGAGAGGTAAAAGAGAACTTTAATTGAATAATCGAATATCTATGTATCTCATATAGAGATCAAGTGTTAGCTCCAGGAAGGGATCCTTTGATTTCTGAGATTTTACACTGAAGTAAAATAAAAATTAAAAAAAGACAAAGTCAGTGTCTGTTGAACATTCTTGAATCCTGATAGCACAAAAGACGTGAATAAAATATTTTTTCCAGTGCGCAATTTCAGAGTCTTCATACAGAAACATAATTGCTGACTTCTTTTTGGTTTGTTTATCTTGTTACTCTGCTTGATTTATCTTATTGTGCTTATCTGATAATCCTATCAAACAATCACTTTTTATTCTATTGTGATTGTTATTACCTATTGCTGCTAATAACTTTACTCTCAAGACATAATCTTTGCCTTTTTTACTTTTTTATCTTATAGACTTAAGATAAATATAATAATAATAATCTCTATATTTATAAAGTTAGGTAGGTGTATGTGTGTGTGTGTATATATATATATATATATATAGTCTCGGAAGTTTCTCAACCATTAAAACTATATAAAAAAAAAAATTTTTTTTAAATTAAAAAAAATTATATAAATAAAAACAAAACTTATAGTCTCAAGTCTTCCAGTGGAAAATCACTCATGTAAGTCAATTTATTTTTTACAGTTATTATATTAGTTAGTTTCTAACACTATTTTAAGGGATCATCAGTTGTTTACCATCAGTTATTATATTAGTTAGTTTCTAACACTATTTTAAGGGATCATCAGTTGTTTACCATGAAAAACTGTTTCGGGAATTTATTATATATATATATATATATATATATATATATATATATAACTGGAAAATGAAAAAGAGAAAGCCAAAAACTATATCATTTATGTATTCATCAACGTTTCGTCTTTATTTTGAGACTTCCTCAGGATGAAGAAAAATGCAGAAAAAATAATCATACTATTATCAAATTTGATCTGCCCGAGGGCGGCGAGCCCCAGGTCAGACTGTGAGTGAAAAAGAAATTTTTAAAAAAATGAGACAGGCAATACACAGACTATTTTGCCTGTCTCAAATTTTTTTATTTCTTTTCACTCACAGTCTAGACTGAGGCTCGCCGCCCTCGGGCAGATCAAATTTGATAATAGCATGATTATTTTTTCTGCATTTTTCTTCATCCTGAGGAAGTCTCACAATAAAGACGAAATGTTGATGAAAATAATATAGTTTTTAGCTTTCCTTTT
The DNA here is from genome assembly GCA_963556195.1 of Sepiola atlantica. NCBI lineage: Eukaryota > Metazoa > Mollusca > Cephalopoda > Sepiida > Sepiolidae > Sepiola > Sepiola atlantica. The sequence continues at coordinate 10,109,333 of OY744529.1, forward strand.
TCATTTTCCCTTACGTCAGATTATTTTATCCCTATCTTATATATATATAAATCTCTTTCTCTCTCTCTCTCTCTCTCATATATATATATATATATATATATATATATAAATAAATCTATGTACAGGATAATCTTTAAAACTAATATTATGAATTTTGGAATATATATTCTAAAAATATATGGTGAGTAACATGGGCACATTATTTTATTTTTGATGTTAACATTCAGGGGTTGCGTATATATATAAAAAAATTTATTCACTTATTTATTTTTATGAACCGACCATTATGAATTTTGAAATATGTATTCTCGGCAACCCAGTGAGTAACATTAGCAGATTAATTTTGTTGTAAACTTTACCATTTAGGGGGTGTGCCTACCCGAACTCTTACTCACCCTCAAAAAACTTTTAAAATAAGTTTGATACAAACATTTTGTAGAGAAAAGAATTGCTCTACATCAAATTTTGAGTTATCTTAAGCAATACATTTTAAAAGGATCGGTGCTTGCGCGTCAATAATATATATGTGCTTGGTAAAATGCTAAACTATGGAACTTACCATTATGAATTATAGAATATGTATTTTAGGTAACAGGGTGTGTACGTGGGCACCTTATTTAAAAAAAAAAAAACTATACAATTTAGGGGGGGGGGTACCATATCCCACCCCCAAAAAGAAACAAAAATTAAAATTTAAAACTAATGCCTAATTTATTACTTATACCCATCCTGTGACGGATATTCCACTATTAATAATAACAATAATAATGCCAAAAATCCTATAATCTAACCCCCCCCCCTCCAACACGCATACAAGCTAACATAAATATGTGATCGCACCAGCTTTAGCAGGTATTACACAAAGTGGTCGTGAAGGGTCAAGGAGGATGGAAAGACTGTATATATATATATATATATATATATATATATATAAAGTGGTGTACTAAAAGCGAACTTTTAGGAAAGGTAAAACCTATTGTGAAGAGTATACAGCTCAATATCCAGGATAGAGCAGGTAGATATTGGACTGTTTACCCTTTGGATTTTCTATTTTCGCCGCACCTGAAGTTGTGGCTTCTTGGAATTTAACTTTGAATCCTCTCTCATAACATCTCGTGCCTTTAACGACCTACGTATCTACATCTCATTCTCTCCGCTGGACTTTTCGACACCGGACTTTTTAGCAATCGGACATTTGCTTGCATTCGGGCAGAGTTTTGCCCTGTGTTTCTTTCCCTACAACTTTTATTTTATTTTTTCAAATTTTAAATCTTGGCCTTTGCCAACTTATCTATCCCAGCGACTTCCTCTGATGATAAGATTTTGATCTTTGAAAAGCCTGGCTTAAGGAAAATTTAACTTGAATAAATTGCCTTTTTGCGGAATATACCTTGCTCTGAGCAATTGAATTGAATTTTGATTTGGCTTTTGCTTCTCTAATTCTTTTCCATTCTTCTTCATATATATATATATATATATAAACTTCAAAACAATCTTCATTGTTACCAAATTTCATGTCCCTATGTCTGATAGCTTAAAAGTAATTAGTGGGCATTGAAATAGATATGCACACATTAGAATAGATTTATAAAGAACATAAAAAATAAACAAAGAACAAAAATAGGTAATTCGATCTCTGTTCTAGAATAGCCTTTGGCAAAGACGACTGTCGATAGAAATTGCCGTAGCTGTTTGACCAATATTGTAGTATGAGCAAAAAACTTCAGAATATTGTGTTTCATTCACAGTTTTCTTCTCTGAACTTTTATTCACGTAAATAAATGTGTTATTTACATTAATGAAGACACAAAGCCGCACAATGAAACCATAAATGTTATCAGCGTGTTTATTTGGTCTGATAAGGTTTTTGTTTTGTTTGTTTTTTAAGCTTCCTGATGAACAATGAAGGCTGGAGTTCCTACATTAGGTTATCAAAACTGACTAGGGAGTACACGTTTATGACTTGCCAAGAATGACAAGTACCCATGCACCAGTCCTGTTATCATCTTTTAGCCATGTTTCACACACCAAATATAATACACTAGCGTTGCCTGGGATCCATTAGTTTGAAAATGAGTTTTAGTAAAAAGCAAGTAAGGAATGCTAATATCTAAGGTGAATAGCTCTTATTCTTTGAGTAAGAGTGGAATGTCCACTTAGTTGAGTTTTCTTTGAAGGTGAGTATTTAAGAATGTCCTTATTTACTTGCTTCTCCATGAGGATAGAGTTAGACCCACGGTCGGTTTTTAATGTGGGGAAAACCCAGGGTCACTCTGGATTATGACAAAAATAAAAATTGCTTCAGTCCAAAAGGATTTCTCCTTCATCGACAGAGGACAGAACAGACGGTATCTAGTATCAGAACAGATGTCTATATATTACCACACTGCTGAATTGAGTGAAGTATATTTTTGAATAATGCGTAGCAAAGTATGTTAGTCGATAGTAAATACATGGTACAACAATAACGAATAATGAAAATTGGCTAGTCAGAATCAAAGTTCAACTGAAATGCTATTTAGGCCCAACTTTTAAAATCTGGGCAACATAATTTTATCTATTAGATAGCATAATGATAAAAAAAAAAGAAAAGAAAAGAAAAACTCAGATTTTCCATTCATTGATCATGAATACTTTAAGAATTTTAGTTTTTATTTCTACGTTCTTGTCGGGTGAAGACGAGGTGTGATCAAAAAGTAATAAGAATGGTTTGCACTTTTTTTTTTTTTAGTTATTGTAATTATTTACATGTTCACAGCTATTCTCTTCATCTTGTTTGTTGTTATCTTCATATTCCGGCCACTGCACTCTCCAGTCTTCTTCAAGTGTCTTTCGTCATAGTTTGTAACTCACAAAATATAGTGCTTCACACTCACCTGAACATAACCACCCAGTGGAGCTCTCAATGATAATCTCTATCAAAACAACCCCCAGACTATTCCTAGACTAAAGAGGGTCATCACAGCCAAAAATGAAGATTCGGTTAGACATTCTTGGAAGAAATGTCTAATTGAACTATCATTTGTAATCCTTTTAGATTCCATACCTACGGACACATAGCCTAGTAGATAAAAGCATTAGTTATGAGATATTCTAGGGTTAATTCTATCTACAGGTTGTAATTTCAATCCTTGGTAAAGGAACTTACGAAACAAATATTGAAAATGCATGGAACGCAAAATAAGAGCTATTTGCTAGCGTGATTCAAATAAAGGATTAAGTTCAAAATTACCTCAACGTTACCAACTATGACACAAGATGCTTGAGCTACAGGGTGACCCCTCCAAAAATGCCACCCACTGAATCAGTAATAAAATGCACAATCCTTTCTGTGAACTAGTCATATTTCGTACAAATAAACTTCAATCTATGACTGACTTGTCCACCAAGTTTCAGTCATGAATTCCAGCAGTCTCTGTTTTATTGCCGTTCAATGAAATGGGGGGGGGGACTTTGGTAATCGTTTCATCAATAGGAGGTGTGATGCTGAATTGGCTTCACACTCACCCGACGATAAGCACCTAGATTTTGATCCGTAAGATTATCTCAAAGATAATGTCTATCAAAACGATCCGCAGACGATTGCGGAATTGAAGACGGCCATCACAGCTCAAATCAGGGCAGTGTCAAGAGAGGAGTGTGACGTCAGAGTTATTGACAATTTTGCACGTCATACATGGCCATCCCTACTACAGGCCAGGCAATCATGCAACTGGGGTCTTTTACTGGGGGCCATGTGAATTTTCTTAAATATTCGATATAGAAGTTGCAAACAAAGGTAAAATTCCTCTGTGAGATTAGTTTGATGTTTTTATGTGTTTTACATACCAAATAATAAGAACCACAATGAGCTAATTGATAAATTTTACAATTGACAAATTCCTATAAATGAAGAGACAGGTAATTTTGAATAAACAAAGGCAAATGCATATTTTAATGAAGAATTTTTATTTCAATGTTGGATTTTTTTAGAGATTTTGTACTTATGTACAAAAGATAATTACTTGTATATTGTGGTTAAAAAGAAAAAAAAGGATCCGCACCAGTTGATGATATAGTTTGCAACTTCTATATTGAATATTTAAGAAAATTCACATGGCCCCCAGTAAAAGACCCCAGTTGCACGATTGCCTGGCCTGTAGTAGGGATGGCCATGACGTCATATCAATGTATGCTTATAATTGGACGGTGATAAAACAGAAACTGTTGGACATGTTACACACACTGACAATGAGCATCTATGAAAACATTCATTTTGTATTGTTTTTCAGCTGGTTTAGTTTGGTTTGTTTGTTTTACGGCATATCAACCCTTTTTAAGGTGGTTTAATGATAAAAAATAATACCTATTGTAAACAATTGTATATATTTGATTGAATAAAAGTTACAATTTTACCCAGCTCTGGGTAAAATTGTGAGTTGATGCCTTTCCTAATAGTATTAGTGCATAAATCAAAGCACTAGATTGAACAGGATTTGAACTCTGCATAGCTGATTCCATTATCTGTGTCGGTATACATTTGGCATCCCACTCCCACCTCTTTGAAAAAAAAAAGAAGTTTTTTTTAATCTTTTTTTATGTTTTAATTAATGAACTGTTACAAACAAAGTATAAATATATAGATATACACAAGATATATTATTTCCCAGAAATGAATAAGGCTCCTTGGTTACTCGTCTGTCCAGCCCTGAACCTCATTTTTATTTTTATAATTGTAAATTTTCAAATTATGAATAAAATAAAGTGAAACGTCTTTGCTGCTCATTAATTAAAACATTAAAAAAAAAGATGAAAAAAACTTCTTTTTTTTTTTTTCAAAGAGGTGGGAGTGGGATGCCAAATGTATACCGACAAAGATAATGGAATCAGCTATGTCTAGTCTGAACAAAAACTCTGCAATATTATTGTAACCCTAATAAAATTTGTGTTTTATCTTGGTATAGGGCTTTCTTTTCAATTGTATCCACGTACAGAGAGAGAGAGAGAGAGAGAGAGAGAGATAGAGACAGCGCAAATATAGTATAAAATAGCCTATTCAATCCTGAACATCAGTAGCTATCCATGGGAATTAGCATATAATATTAAAATTACAACAAGGTGTACGAAGAAAAGTGACTGACTAACAGGAGGACTAAAAGATTTCAACTAGAATATTTAGGTTTAACTACTTTACTAGAGAGAAGAATAAGAGGGGGATTTAATTAAGGCTTTCAAAATAATTGATGGGATTTGCTAGTATGTAGTTATTTCAATGCAAGGTGCTGGACTGAGCTTTGATCTCTGGTTCCTCTTTGTAAGACATTCACAGCAAGAACTCGTCTTCTACCACAACGAAAAAAATCCAACTTTCTCTCTTCCGCCGTGTGCCTAACACCAAACAAAATTTCCAAGAATTTCTCATCCATGGAACACGTTACCATGGGATTGCCTCTCTGCGGGTTACAACATGGTAATCTTCAAGTCCTATGTCAACAAATACTTGTCATAAACGTCCTCATCAGTAATCCAATTTCGTTCATTCCACACATCATTTCGATCCTCTTATAATATTCTTTATCATTAATTCACAATCTATCCTTCTAGTTAACACTTATCCTCGAGTCGGTTTTTTTCCTTGATAAGTGTTTACTTATTTATATAAAAAAGTTTTTTCTTTATCTCACTTTGTAAAATATGACTAGTTGTGTTTGATCTTGGTATAGGGTTTTGTTTTTAATTGCATCCACACGGACATACCACAAATATAGCATAGATTTTCATTCTTCCGTTCATATACTGCCCATCTGTGAAATGCTCTTTTATAAATTAGAATCCGGAAGACTTGGATTATTTGGATAACTGTTCTCATCTTTGATGACATCATTCCGGAAGACTTGGATTATTTGGCTTACTGTTCTCATCTCTGATGACATCATTCCGGAAGACTTGGATTATTTGGCTAACTGTTCTCATCTTTGATGACATCATTCCGAAAGACTTGGATTATTTGGATAACTGTTCTCATCTTTGATGACATCATTCCGAAAGACTTGGATTATTTGGATAACTGTTCTCATCTTTGATGACATAATTCCGGAAGACTTGGATTATTTGGCTAACTGTTCTCATCTTTGATGACATCATTCCGGAAGACTTGGATTATTTGGCTAACTGTTCTCATCTTTGATGACATCATTCCGGAAGACTTGCTCCGCATTTATATACAGGTGTTAGACTGGTATAGACTTAATCCTAAATTAAATCTCACAAATATTAGTATCAGAATACAAACAGGAAGGGCTGGTCTATTTGATTGCCATTAGAACCCTAGGGTATTGTTAATAAAATTAAATTCCCCCCCCCCCGATTCTGTATCAAATCTCCCCATATCAAATCAAAATTAGAACAATGAACAGTTAGTTATAACGTCACTACATATTTTTTCACTCCAAAGCAAGTGATTCCAAAGTAGAATATTTTTATTTTAAACTAGTGGGATCTGTGGAAATTCCACAGTTGTATTGCTGCTATGCTTAAAAATATTCCATTCCGGCACGAACGCAGACCGTACGATATTATTGTACCGCCTTTTTTCAAACTGAAACATACTTATCTACGTACTGTGGCTTATTTAGTTTCAGAATATATCTGATTATGGGGGTCTATCTCAAAAACATGTGTAAGAGTTTGTGACATCTTTCCATTCTTTGGACGTCCGGCGCGAACGTAGAACCCACGATAGTATTGTACTATCAAAACAGATACTACACTTTGAAATACTTATTTGCATAAAATATAAAAATGGAAATTCGGAACAAATTAGGCACAAGGCCATCAAAAGTGTGGAAAAAATGGGTGTCGTTGGTCATCCTTGGTCAAAAATGATAAAAAATGCCTATCCTTCACTTAACTAGAATTATTTCATCACCACAATACGACATTTATTCTAGGGACAATCATATTTAAGATATCACCAGATTGGTTTTAAATTTTATACTACACTTTGATCCGAGCCTGAAGGCCAAGAAGGTGTACTTTAGTTAGAGATTCACATTTGACAGTAACAAATTAAATTACCTTTTTTTTTTTTTGCATTGCAACTTCGGCGATTGGGCAATCCCATCTTTAAAAAAAAACAGCAGAGGGTGATAACGTAAATACGAACATGAAATTGTTTTAGCATATTTTTTATATAGATTAATCGCACGGTGATGTGATTGAAAGCAAAGAATTCTTGGGAGATTATTTCAGCATATTTGTATGCAGAGTTGAATAAAATACTCCACCCTTTCAGGTTCACCCACCCTTGTAAAATATTCACAGCAAAAGCTCGTCTAATTACAACCACTGTAAATAAGATTCCTTTTTTTCCTCTGTGTACTGAAAACTAATTGGAACTTCAATGAGCAAAGTTTCTTTGGCTACTCACATTGGCCTTTTGGCTAAGATCAAAGTGTAGTATCTGTTCCGATGGATACTGCACCCCATAGACTGGTATTGTCTTGGCCTTCGGGGCTTGATTTACGCCGGTCTATGGGTCTGTCCTGTGCAGTTCTAAGAGGTCCACCCTCCCAGGCTTTGCCTCCCCTCTTTGGGAAGGAGTAAGTTTATTGCTTACTGTCTGAGGCGCCCCTACCGGGGAATGCCGACGGGGCTGCCCAGGCAATTTTTAAACCCCACTTTCCCGACCCGACCTTGGGTCACATCTTACTTGTGAGAGTAAGATAAAAACTGGCCTTGTGCCTAACTCCTGGAGAGGAGTAAATCAATACAGGGCTGCTTCCCAGCCGACTACAACATGGTCGTTTTCAAGTTTAATGTTAACAAATTCTTGTTGAGCTGTCCTCTAAAATAATCAAATTCTGTCCGGTTTCAAGCATTGCCTCCAATCCTCAATGTCTCACCGTTTATCTGGCCTGATAAATCCATTGACCCCTATCCTCGAGTGGCCTTTGGACTGTGATAAGCTGTGACTCATCAAAACATCCCTGTGTCAAAAAGTAGGGGTATCTGGAAAAGCGGAACAGTTGGGGAGCTTTTTCTTTTTCTCTCTTTTTTTTCCATTTTTAAATATCGTTTTATTAAAACATTTTATGACTGTAATAATATCCACAGAAAGAATGGAATGTTAATAACGAAGAGATGGGAGTGAGTGATTGTACCGGAATTGAAATATAATTATACCATCTGTCTTGAAAGGATAAGAGGGTGAAACAGAGAATCGGTTTTTACACCATTCTCTAACCTCTCTCCCATTACTCTACTGGTAAGTCAAGAATTTAAAAAAAGAAAATGGAAAAGTATAGAGACAAAATGAGATCCAAAAAGAATACGAAATTTTTAAAATTTATTTAATGCATAACCAGAAACGTATTAGTCATGAAATGAATATATTGATACTTAAATTAAACTGAAGTGCCAAAACATCAGAGACATCAACTGAATCCTTACTTCTTTTTCTACCTGAATCTAAACAATAACTAAGAGATAGTACCAAGAGATTGTAAAAGAATTTGCTTTTTTTTTCTTTTTTAACGTAGTTCACCCCAAACAAGGCAGGCCGCCACTGTAGACATAAGAGGCTACTGAGAAGAAAGAAAAGGGGAGAAGGTTGGGGGGGGGGGGGTTATGGGTCAACCTAAACTGGGATCTGCGCAGCGAGATGTCTGTTTACATTAATTTTAAAGTTCTACATGTCAGTACTGTCGGGGAAACAGGGGGCACGGAGGGAGTTCCAGAGGCCAGCAGCACGAGGAAAGAAGCTATTTGAGTAGAAAGCTCTCCGGCATCTGGGGACCTCCACAGTGAATGGATGGGATTTAGTTGGCTTAAACAGAGCTGAGATAGAAAAGAAAAAGAAATACCAAGGTTTTATGTACGACATCAAAAGAAACTGGAATCTTAGCAAGATCTTCATCATTCCAGTAATTATAGGAGCAACCGGGCGCATGAAAAAGAATTTCAAAAACTACTATGTACATGTACATGGGAATGTATAACATTTAGAGAACTGAATACCTGAACAATACATCTCTTTGTTTTGTTTGGCTTACTAGTCTGTAACAAATAACGCATAAAAGTATTGCTTATTATTTACAATTTTTGGACTAGTTTCCTCATCTTAGTTGTTGTTATCACAACGTTTCAGCCGTATTGCCCTTCAACCTTCTTCAGGTGACTTTTGTTTGAATTGGGAACCGTCATGGAATTTAAAACCCAACCCTTTATTGGAAACCTTGGGATACACTGTTTGTATTCTCTAGGCGTTGTGGTAAGTTAACCTGAAAAAGGCCAAAGTGTAAAACAGTGTGTGTGTGTGTGTGTGTGTGTGTGTGTGTGTTGTGTGTGTGTGTGTGTGTGTGTGGAGAGAGGGCAGCACAAAAAAAAAAACTACACCTAAAAACATCTTCGATGATGTGATAGTGTTAACTAGCAAAAACACTATAACAACAATAAGTTGAAAAATGTTTAATAAGTGAAATATCAATCTTGGTAAACAAAAACAAAAAAACAGGCAAATTTACAAATAAGTTAATCATCATAATTGAACTGACTGGTTAATTTTTCAGATTATCATTTTTTTTTTTGCTTGGTTTTCCTAAACAACTCCAATCAGTTTCAAGTAAGAAAGTCAAAATTAAGAGAAAGACACCGATTGCGCCTGTGGGGGTAAGGAGAAAGGAAGTCGTTCTCTTTTGAAACAAAAGTCATCTAACTACCCTACCCCCTTCATGAATCCTCTGAAGTCTTCACGAAAATATTAACATTTTCAGAAACATCTGTCATAAGGAGGGCAAGGCAAGACAGAGAGAGGAAGAGAAAGAGAAAAGAGGGAAAGAGAAATAAAGATAAAGTAAGAGAAAGAGAAATAAAATTCAACCAAATAGCGACAAAAAAATAAGGAGGTAAGGCTCTAGTGATTAAAAAAAAACGAAACGAATTTCGACAAAAATGTGGAGAACTCACATCCGTAGGAAGCGCTAGTGATTTAAGTGGAAATCTGCTTTTACTGAATTAAAAAGGCATAATTCTGCTAAAAAGCAGAGATCTCATCACATCCCTCTTTTAAAAAGAACAGAAAACGGTAACAACTTCATAAATAAGCAATAAATTTTACATAGAGAAGGAAACAGAAAAAAGCAATTGTTATTCAATGTCTATGATGGAGAATCGTTATTTGGTTTGGTTTGGTAGTTTTGTTTTACGGCATATCAACCCTTTTTGGGTTATTTAATGCCGAATCTGGTCATTATAGTAAAAGTTTTTATGCTTCAAGTTCTTTATATCTTCAAATGTTTAATCATAGTTTTTGGTTTGGTAGTTTTGTTTTACGGCATATCAACCCTTTTTGGGTTATTTAATGCCGAATCTGGTCATTATAGTAAAAGTTTTTATGCTTCAAGTTCTTTATATCTTCAAATGTTTAATCAGGGTTTTTGGTTTGGTAGTTTTGTTTTACGGCATATCAACCCTTTTTGGGTTATTTAATGCCGAATCTGGTCATTATAGTAAAAGTTTTTATGCTTCAAGTTCTTTATATCTTCAAATGTTTAATCATCGTTATTGGTTTGGTAGTTTTGTTTTACGGCACAGCAACCCCTTCCGGGCCATTCAATGCCGAATCTGGTCATTATAGTAAAAGATTTATGCTTCAAGTTCTAAAAATAAAATAAAAAAGGGGAGGGAGAAAGGGAGAGGGGCTGTTGTTTTTGTTTTTGGTTTTGTAGTACATAATTAAGTTTTACAAAAAAAAAACAAAAAAAAAAAAAAAAAACGTCAATGTAGGTGAATTTCGTCTCAGGGAGCCACAGGGCAGCCTGATCTGGTATCACCAGAATCGTTATTTGAAGCGTTCATTGTAAATTAGAAAATGTACCTATGCCCTAAGTTTGTGAAAGTTGTCCCAATCTTCATTCAAAAACTAAACTAAACTCGTCAGCTCGTGCGTCTAAAGAAGAAACACAATTAATATTTAATGATTCACGAAGAATCGTTATTTTGTTTGTTCGTTGTAAATTAGAAAAGTCTTTGCCAGTTTACATCTGCCCTAAGTATCAAGGGGCACCCTTTAAGGTTATTCATGCCCTTCAGTTACCCATAATGCGCATGTCTATTAGTATTCAACCCGGTCATCGGCATGATTGTCTATCTCAACAAGATTTCTGCCTGCTTTCCTAAATGTCAGACATGCACGTCTTTTTGTTTGTCTTCCAGGAACTTCTGAAAATTCTTCTATCTCTTTGTATCGCAACTAACGTATTCGCCTTCTTGGTAGGAGTTGATGATTCCCTTGGGAAAATTTAAATTGCTTTGTTCATCCAAGCTGTCAGAGTCGAAAAGAGAAAAAGAAAATGGCGCACAGCTAAATTTAAGTTTGACATAGACAAAGCCATTACAGCTTGTAGATTGCAATTTTTGCTTTTGTCATTTTGTCAAGAAGAAAAACTGGTAACAATGGCAAATTGGCTTCATATAAACTCACTGTTTTCTAATTGACCAACTCTTTTCTTTCTGGATGAACGCCACATTTTCCGACAATTGCCAACGTGTTTCATCTTAATTGTCGTTGAATAGTTCAAGAAGAAAAAGGATAGAGAAGTCATGGGAAAATGTGTTCATATTTATCACACATATTCTCAAAGCATCCAAGTACTAATACCATGGCAACTAGTTGCAACCCAGCTACATCATCCTGTAATTGGGAAATTCATCTCGATTTCCGCTTTATTATGATTCTTGGTCTTTTGGCTAAGATCAAAGTGTAGTATCTGTTCCGATGGATATTGCACCCCATACTGGTGTTGTCTTGGCCTTCGGTTCTTGATTTACGCCGGTCAATGGGTCTGTCCTGTGCAGTTCTGGGAGGTCCACCTTCCCAGGCTTTGCCTCCCCTCTTTGGGGAGGAGGAAGTTTATTGCTTACTGTCTGAGGCGCCCCTACCGCCCCACTTTCCCGACCCGACCTTGGGTAACATCTTACTAGTGGGAGTAAGATAAAACCTGGCCTTGTGCCTAACTCCTGGAGAGGAGTAAATCGATACATCATCCTGTAAACTGATGCTAGTTAATAGAAATGGTAGCTCACCATCGTATGTCAAGAACTCAGTCTACTTTCAGAAAAAAAAAAAAAAATCAATAATTCTTCCATTTTTAAAAATTTATTTTTTATTAACTTAACTCACCCCAAACAAGCAAGTTGCCACTGTAGACATAAAGGGCTACTGAAAATAAGGGTGAAAGTATTGGGTGTCATCCTAAATTGGAAGCCGTGCAGCGAAATGTTTTTTCACATTAGTTTTTAATTTCTGCATGTCGATACAGTCAGGGAAACAGGGAGAAGGGAGGGAGTTCTAAAGGCCGGCAGGTCGAGGAAAGAAGCTATTGGAGGAGAAAACTCTCTGGCATCTGAGAACCTCCACAGTGAATGGATGGGATTTAACTGATTGTCAGGTTGGTCGAGTGTATTTACGTCGATACCAACCAGATGGTAAGTCTAGACGTATTGAGTCTGTTCACCATTGACGGAATGAGAACAATTTACCTTCATGGTTCAAAATTCAGAAAAGATGCACCCGAAGAATGTCAGAGTTCAAATCAGCAGAAATGTTGTGAAAATAATAACCCAGATGATAATTTGTATTATTCCGACTACTATTCTCATCTGGGTTATTATTTTCACAACATTTCTGCTGATTTGAACTGTGACATTCTTCGGGTGCATCTTTTCTGAATTTTGAACCAAGACTTTATTTAATCCATGAAGGTAAATTGTTCTCATTCCATCAATGGTGAACAGACTCGATAGATGAAAATAATAACCCAGATGAGAATAGTAGTCCGAATAATACAAAGTATCAATCTTAATCTAAAAAATAAAAATGATTAATTGATGAATATTACAATTTATTCACGTTTTTCCGCGATTTACACCCGCAACCTGAAAACTAGAAAGGAAATCTAATGCCGCCATTACTTCATCTCAGTCAAACTTTGAAAAGTGAAAATCTAACAAACAAAATAAAGTATTTGTTAGTTCACTATAAGCTCAGAAAATACTGCTTGGAGTTCAACTAAATTTTGTGTGAAGATAACCTATGAGCCATGGAGTGTCATAGGTTGTGTAACGTTAAACTTGATCAACTTAAGGTAATTGCTTATGAAAGTGAGCTCACAATACAAACGTTTTATAAAGTCAAAAATATAAATCAAAGTTGTTATCAGCACGATAAAGATGTCTACTATCTTACTGATTATTCTGTCTGTATTGCCACTTAATTTATCAAAATCTTTATTGCTGAATGTTTACTTTAGGGAGGGGGCTATCTCTGATCCAGCCTCAACCTAGGGTTCTATAATTATGTAACTTATATTTGACGCCTATACTTATATTTCCAATTAAAATTATAACTTTAATTCGTAATAACGAGTTTTTTTAACTTAGTGTTAACATCTTAACTATTTATGTAAGTGATTTTACCATATACTTTTATATATATGTATATATATATGCACGATCCGAACGCCGTTTCGTAGATCACTCTAACTGCCTGGTAAATAGCCGCCGATTTCGCTATTTACACTTAAAGTTCCCCTATATTTACTAACTAATTGGCTATGGCCGATGGATAAGATCCCCGACTACGAATCAGTGGCGATTTGTGATCGGGGTTCGCGCCTACCGACTGTTGAGAATTAGTTCCTAGACTGAAGATTGCGTTAACATGAAAAATCGATGTCTCTAGGTATTTAAATAATTAATATTTATTTATAACAATATTATTGTATATATATATATATATATATATATATATATATATATATATATATATATATATATATATATACACACATCTATATGTGATAGTGTGTATAGATTTGCGTATGTATAATAATATGTGTCAAAATGTGTGCTGTATTTATGTTTGAACGTAGGTATATTTTCGTGATTCCTTAAACGCTTCTTTTTGTGATGAAAAAGTCCTTTTAAAACGCTGGACTATAAATCGACCTGTTATTCCTAAAATTGATTGCGTTAAATTTTGAGTATTTTTTGTAAATTTTTTGGACCCTGTCGGAGCTTCATTACGCCACGGACTATCAACTCTGGAGTAGTTCGCTTTTAAACTTGAACTATTGGGGGTCCGTGTTTTTCCGGGGCCGGGAGAGGGCGTATTTTGAGATATTTTCACTTACTACGATAGAATAATTATTCCCTACTTAAATTTTCATATTCAGTTTTAGTTAAACTTGTTACCAGCATGAAGAAGATGTCTACTATGTTGCAGATTATTTTGTCTGTATTGCTACTTAATTCATCATCATTATCATTATTGGTAAATATTGTATCTGGAAGGTCTATCACCGATCCTGCCTCAACCTAAGGTTCCATAATTATGCGATCTATATTGGATGTCTAATCTTAAATTTAAAATAACTCACTAAAATTATAACTTTAATTCTTAATTACAATTTTTTTTTTTTTTTACTTAGGGCCACAATATTAACTATTTCTGTAGATAATTTTAACATATACTTAAACCTTTAATTAATCTTTCGATTTTCTTTTCTACAAATTCAAGTGTAGCAGAAATAGTTTATAACTAGGCTTCTTTAACCTTTTTTGACCAATTGCTTTACCACTGATAATCAAATTTTAGAGCCTTTATAACCGTTTTCTCATTGTATGATCACATATGTAGATGTGTTTTCCTCTTAATAACTTTTATATTTCATGTAATATGATGAATATTTTGCTGTTTCCTCACATGTAATATTGCATCTGTTTTCGTTAACTTTAAACCTCTAGATGCATCCCTAAACAATGTTTTAGCCTGGTCTGCTATAACTTGAAGACTACATACATCAACTCCTCTCTTCGTTTCTAATTTGCTGTATAATTGAGGATGTTGGTATATGGCCCATTCATGCTGTCTATATGTCTTTAATTTAGTGTCTTTACCCTGTGATGACGATGAGATCTGATAGTAATAATAAAAATACATGGTCCCTGAAACGATCGTGCACAATTCTGTCGTTTGCTGATTTCTTGGAATGCAAATTGATCATGTAATTGTGTTTATATATATATATATATATATATATATATATATATATATATTAGTACTTCATATATCCACATAAAATATTATAAGGAGATATAATTTTTTATGTGTCAGTTTTCAGTATTTACTTCAACAGTGCTCGATACGTAAGTAAAGCTAGGTAGTAAGCAATGAAAATATATATGGCAATCAAGCTACACAGAGGCTAAATTTAGCCTGACGATTCCCCCCGGGGATGAAACACGGGAGCCTCTGTGTAGCTTGATTGCCATATATATTTTCATTGCTTACTATATATATATATATATATATATATATATATATATATATATCTATATCCGAAACAGTTTTTCATGGTAAACAACTGATGATCTCTTAAAATAGTGTTAGAAACAAACTAATATAATAACTGTAAAAAATAAATTGACTTACATGAGTGATTTTCCACTGAAAGACTTGGGACTATCAGTTTTTTTTGTTGTTTTTTTTAATATAGTTTTAATGGTTGAGAAACTTCCGAGACTATATATATATATATAACAGTTGAAAGTGCATTCAAGTTTTGAATCTTAAAAGTTGATACACTTGCTATGTCTAACCACACCGAACAGTTGTAGAATGATCAAACACTTGTCTGTAGATAAGTAATTATATATATATACCTTGGTAAGATTGGTAGAAAGAAATCCAACAGAGTGCTCGATTATAAAAATACAATTTTTTAAAAATTTACATTTCAAATAAGAGCCACATATTTATTTATATATAGTATTACAGAAGATCAAGTTAAAACAGCATGATACTGTTGGACTTCTTAGTTTGACTGAAGATAATCGACGATTTTGAAAAATCGCCGATTTGAAACCGACAGTATCATGCTGTTTGACTTGATCTTCTGTAACACCATATATAAATATATATATATATATATATATATATATATATATATATCTTGGTCTGGATGGTTCGTCTGTTATATTTATAAACTCTTTACACACCCATGTCGTCATTGCTAATCCAGCCGCTTGATCCTCTGTAGATAAAACACTCTGATGCTGATGTTAGTTCATAAGAAAGGTTTATCAATGGAGGGAGCTTGGATCATTCATAAATATAGAGTGGGGTGATGTACATGTGGACTGCGGTCACAGAGAGAGGGAGAGAGAGACAGAGAGAGCAAGAGAGAGAGAGAGAGAGAGAGACAGAGAGACAGAGAGAGAGAGAGAGACAGAGAGAGAGAGAGAGACAGAGAGAGACAGAGACAGAGAGCAAGAGAGAGAGAGAGCAAGAGAGAGAGAGAGAGCAAGAGAGAGAGAGCAAGAGAGAGAGAGCAAGAGAGAGAGAGAGAGCAAGAGAGAGAGAGAGAGAGAAAGAGAGAGAGAGAAAGAGAGCAAGAGAGACAGAGCGAGAGAGCAAGAGAGAGAGAGAGCAAAAGAGAGAGAGAAAGAGATAGATCGCTTGTCTCGTTACACCTAGCTACATTACCCTAACTGGGGCTCTTTGGAGAACGGCCACATTTCATATCCGTTTAAGTTGTCAGCCAAAAAGAAACAGAAAATCCTCAGGACGTAAGTTATGTGATTTCATCAACTTCCACTTTGAGGTCACCCTGGACCTTTAAGGTGGCACTCAAACCCTTACATCCAAACACGACCGTTGCTATGTACATATATTTGCCTAGTACATATATACGGCACAATCACGTTGACACACCGGTTCCCCCGTTAGATCACCAAAGTTAAGCGACGTCGAGCCTGGCCAGTACTAAATGGGTGACCGTTTGGGAATACCAGGTGCTGTATGTGTTCTCTGCTTATCTCGGCATTGTTTCCAGTCGTCTTGAATTGCTTGTCATTGGAATCAAGCAGTGCCGACTTAGGAGAATTTTGTTGTTAAAATTGCGCAACCCTTGCTTCACAATTACACGTGCAGCCAGACTCTTAAGGGGTGTCCATAGTCTCTCTAGTCCACAGACTACCAATGACCTTTTGTCCCATATCTGTGTACATTTACTATTTGTAACGCATCACTTAAATGTAAATGGACGTTTCAAATAGTTATTTAAGTATGGAGAAATCTTGTCTAATTATTTGCTATAGGAAAGCTAATGCTTCAGGACTCACAAAAATAGAAAAAGAAGCTAGCGAAAGCAAGAAATATGCAATAACAAAATTGAATCACAATTTTATTGTTTCCAGCCTGTTGTGTCTTGCTAATAAATAAATAAGAAAATGTAAGTAGTTTTGATATGCCAAATTTAATTTAATCTAAACGATAATTGAAAAGAAAGTACTATGGTGAATTAATTATAGTAAGCAATAATAATAAAAAAAAACAACAGTGGAAACACTTTATCATTCGTGCCTGCTACGGTTAAGCAAAATGTACACACAACTACGAGGCCTCATCCGTATCCAATTCCATAATTGTGAAAAGATTAATAAAAAAAAAAGTCTCTCAAGCAATAAAATGTTAAGTTGCAGTAAAATAAAAGTTTAAGTGACATAAAATTGCTTAAATCCAAGTTTATTTACATCAAAATCATGAAGTGAATCAAAAATGAAACATAAAATAATGTAAGTAAAGTAAAGAAACGTTTTCGAAACCAGATAAAAAAATTGGGTAAAACTTTTTAAAAAATGTTTTAATTACTTTAACTAAACTTTTTCTATTCTTTTGTATAATTTTGGCATGTTACAGTTTTACTAAGTTCTTAAAAAATTGATTTGTGATCATTTTCGTGAGCGTATTAAGATGGGGTTTTGGTAGTTACATAGCAACGGGGGGGGGGGGTCTTACAGAGGAGGAGATAATTCATTTAATTCCTAACAGGCCTAATTATAAAAGAAAAAGAAAAACTTACATGATAACTACAAACATGGTCAAATTAGCATATATCAGCATGAATAATGACCTACTGATTAAGGACTGAGTACCATGACAATAGTGACCAAAAGACATTAAGCACAGACTCGGAGGTTAGAATCTGTGTGAACAATACCAAAGATCAGAGGGTAGACTCTGTGTTGAACAGTACCCAAGACCAGAGTGGAGAATGTGTGTAGGCAGTACCCAAGATCAGAGGTTAAAATCTGTGTGAACAGTACCAAAGATCCGAGGGTAGAATCGGTGTGAACAGTACCAAAGATAGGAGGGTAGAATCTGTGTTGAACAGTATTGAAAATAGGAGGGTACCATCTGTGTGAACAGTATTGAAGATAGGAGGGTACCATCTGTGTGAACAGTATTGAAGATAGGAGGGTACCATCTGTGTGAACAGTATTGAAGATAGGAGGGTACCATCTGTATGAACAGTATTGAAGATAGGAGGGTACCATCTGTGTGAACAGTACCAAAGATCGGAAAATAACATTTGTGTGAACATTACTCAGATCAGTATGTATCAGTATCTATGCCCAAGACTAGGTTGTAGTTTCTATCCTTTTCCAAAGATCAGAGTGTAGTATCATTTTACTTAAATGAAAATAAAGTGTACTATGCGAACACTATACAAGATCAAAGTGCAATATTAGTACACTTTTTAAAATGTTTTACACAGATAAAAGTACAGATATGGATGCATATTGAGTTTTATATCTATATGTTAATTACCGATGTTAACTTGGCAGAAGCGCTCTAGTGTACAGCATCAAAGTTTCGTTTAGATCAGGAAATTATTTTTCAGAAATTCTTCAGAAATTCTTCAGAAAAAAAAAAAGAAAAAAAAAACTTAATGCATTTCATATGCTATCAAATATTATACATCCATCTAAAATGTTGGTTACTTCTAATGACATCAGAGTTAAAATTTTACCTTTTTTTTTTTTAAAAGATGTTTTCCAACAAAATACTGAATAGAACATGACTTTTACTTTTATTTTTTAAGGGCCTTTAAAGATGTTTTTCTTTTTTAAATTATAAGGTTCCATGAAATAAAATATCTGTGTAAAGTTATTTACAGCAGAAAACCAGAAATCCTCAAGCACAACACGAAATACATGCTCATCTCAGTTAGAAGTGAGTTACATAATGTTTGTTTTTTTTTACTAAAAAACTTTCACAAACAATCTATAATAATATGAGACGTGTCTGTATATGCTAGCTATTAGATCTAGAAAGCAACGTTGCGCAGAGTCAGAGGTTTTGGAACAATGTGAGGAGTCGGAGTCGGATTTTTGTTTTAATCTCCGAAGAATCAACAGACAATTTGAATATTGAAGACTTTAAAAGGAGTCAGATATTTTGGAATTCTAGGAGTCATAGTTAGAAGTTTTGGAATTCTAGGAGTCATAGTTAGAAGTTTTGGAATTCTAGGAGTCATAGTTAGAAGTTTTGGAATTCTAGGAGTCATAGTTAGAAGTTTTGGAATTCTAGGAGTCATAGTTAGAAGTTTTGGAATTCTAGGAGTCATAGTTAGAAGTTTTGGAATTCTAGTAGTCATAGTTAGAAGTTTTGGAATTCTAGGAGTCATAGTTAGAAGTTTTGGAATTCTAGTAGTCATAGTTAGAAGTTTTGGAATTCTAGTAGTCATAGTTAGAAGTTTTGGAATTCTAGGAGTCATAGTTAGAAGTTTTGGAATTCTAGGAGTCATAGTTAGAAGTTTTGGAATTCTAGGAGTCATAGTTAGAAGTTTTGGAATTCTAGGAGTCATAGTTAGAAGTTTTGGAATTCTAGGAGTCATAGTTAGAAGTTTTGGAATTCTAGTAGTCATAGTTAGAAGTTTTGGAATTGTCAGAGTCGGACCTTATACCTTCCGCTTCTGTAACCCTGCTAGAAACGTGACATTTGGTACAAATGATCTACCCATGTAGATGTAGTTGTAAGCAGGTCATATTTATCTTTTGTTCTCATAAAGATACCCCCTGAGGGAACAACATTAACTTCTTTTCTCCATTGAGATTTAAGCCATGCGTAAATCATACACATTGAACAAAGTGGAGAGATGTTTCGGTTATTCTTATTATCTACTTATTATATAAGGAACATTTGTCTGCGTGTATGTATGCCTGTCCGGATAAAAGTAAAACATGACAAAACAAAGACTCACAAAGTTGGTATATTCTTGATCAGCGTTGCTCTGGTTGAATAATATCTAAAATTTAGAAAAAATATTCATTCTCTGGCGGTCAGAGTTCGTCAGGGGGGGGAGCAGTGTTACTATGTACTAATTTGGAAAGAAAATGCTGACTTATTCCTTTAGAAATCTATTATATAGAGGAGAGTTATATATATGTGTGTGTGTGTGTGTCCGGTTAGAGAAGAGTGGACTGGGCAGAGTTTTAATAGAAATATGTTACACTTTTTCCCCGGGCAATGCCGGGTAGCCTTGCTAGTCCTTAATAAGTGTTCAACCACAATATGAAACATTTACGGTTATTCTTTTCCGGTGTCTTTGTGGCAGATTTGTACCGTTTTGATTAGTGGTGATCGTGGTTTAAGGCCTTGTAACACATCGTTTTATACATACATACATATATATATATATATATATATATATACATATATCCCGAAACAGTTTTTCATGGTAAACAACTGATGATCCCTTAAAATAGTGTTAGAAACTAACTAATATAATAACTGTAAAAAATAAATTGACTTACATGAGTGATTTTCCACTGGAAGACTTGAGACTATAAGTTTTTTTTTATATAATTTTTTTTTATATATAGTTTTAATGGTTGAGAAACTTCCGAGACTATATATATACAACAATATTTTTTTTATAAACAAATATTAATTATTTTTTATAAACAAATATTAATTATTTTTAAATACCTAGAGACATCGATGTTTCATGCTAACGCAATCTTCATATATATATATATATATATATATATATATATATATATATATAGCCATGAATATTATAACTGTCCTGTTTTTAAATCTCCGAAACAGTTACATGGTAAACAGCTGATGATCCCCGTGTTAATATTAGACGCTTAAGGTCTCCTGTTTTTGTTTCACTCTTAGATGATTAACCCCCCCTTTTTTTTCTTTTTTTTTTTTTTCTACTTATATTTTTCATTTATTAATTTTCCAACGAATGTTAAGTCTGCAATATCTTGGATTAAGTTAGTTTGTCTGGGGATTTAAACTGCATTTTACATTTTATTTTTTTTTTATTTTTTTTTTTTTATGACTCAAAGCTTCTTTAGACTATATATATATATATATATATATTATCTTTGAAAACTCATGAGTTAAGGACGTTTGCTTGAACTTTGAATTATAATAAAATTTGAATGGCACCTTATTTTATTGTTTCATTTTGTATTATGACATATATATATATATATATATATATATATATATATATATCTCAAGGGAGGCATGATAGCGCTCTATCTCTTAATAGACTTAAAAAACGACCTATACTAGAAATCTCATTTCTTTGATCAGTCATAATTCAAAAACCAATAAACCAAATTATTTAAAACTTTGCGCAAAATTTTCATTTAATAGGTTCTATAAGTGTGTAGAATTTCAGCATCATTAGTCAAGGCAACCCAGAGATCCAGAAAGGTCAGGAGTGATTTTGTGTTATCCGTGTGTACGTACATAGTGTGTGCCACCCTGTATCTCATCAACTATTTGATGGATTCAGCTGATTTTTGGCAGAGATAGAGGTTCTAGGGTCTAGTTGGTGGCATTTTAATTTCAGTTTACCATATACCTTAGTTTTTCAGAAAATTCAAAAAAACCTTAAAAATTACCATTGTCTTGAGGCATAGCCTTTACAAAAGTAGTGACATTCCATGATAAATGCCAGTATACTGAAATCATATGCCCTTAATAGGGTTAAGATGAAAATTCATATACACTAAATGTACAAAAGCAAGGAAATTTCCAAATTGTTACACTTTTATTGTCATTAAGGGTATGACTACATATCAACCAAACCATTTCATTATCACATCACTACAGTATAAATCTCTATGCATGAGTGAATGAAGTGTGTGAGGTGCGCTGAAGAAAAATCCTACCAGTAAAATACATAGCCCAGTTGTGCTCGCATACCCTTAATGACAATAAAAGTGTAAAAATTTGGGAATTTCCTTGCTTTTGTACATTTAGTGTATATGAATTCTCATCTTAACCCTATTAAGGGCATATGATTTCAGTATACTGGCATTTATCATGGAATATATATATAATATATATATATATATATTTTAGATATTATTATTTTATGTCTCACTGTGATGTGGATACTTTATATATATATATATATATATATATATATATATATATATGAGAGAGAGAGATTGAAACTATTATTATATATCACCCACATGTATATTTAGAGATAATTTAGGTTCATTATGAAAGTCAAAAAATGATAATCTTTGGCAGATAAGGTACCTAGTGAAGTTTCATGGAATCATTAACACATGTGACTTAACACCTAAAAAGATCCGAAACACTACAGAGATATATTGGCACTCAGAATTACTTCCAAATGTGATTTCAAATGCGCTTCAAAGCATGTTTAGAGGTGATTTAGGATGTCTGTCAGATACAATGGGTAGAAAAGTAATGGGAGCTGATTTATAAATAGGACATACAAGATTTACAGAATATCCGTTTGCCTAATGCTCGCACCTCTCACACACTGTTTAAAGCACATAATCTAATTGTTTTCAGCTGACACTCGCATGAAATACGAGATCATTAGGGATCCGAAAAAAAAAAAGAACGAAGTTCTTTAATGTTAATAATGCAAAACACAAGAGGTTCCCACTGTAATTTAATGCTTATGTGAAAGCAGTTGGACATTATTTCAGATTTCAGATCAGTAATTGACTTTAACCCTAATCAACCGTAACGGGATTTCAGTTGTTACGTCCATGTCAAGCAAGGTAGATATGGGTGTTTAAAAATAATGTTCAAAACGGTATTTTCCACATGGGGTTAGATTAAGCAGAGGAGTGAAAAATTCCATTAGAGGATAAAGATTAGAACTAGGGTTACATGTCAGGATATAATGTCATAAACAGGATGTTCAAGGTGAGACGTGGTGAAGAAGACAGCAGAGTCTTTCTCTTAAGCAGATGAACTGATTTAGTTTGGATACCTTTCTCTTGAAGCTCTATGTTCGCCTCTCCAGAGAGTGGTCGAGAAGAATCTTATGTAATGCGTAACTCATCATCACCCAGTTTTGGTATTTAAGGTGCTGCAAGTTTCCCGGACTCCAGGAGTGGACAACAGCAGGCAGCCTCTCATGCCTGCTCTCCATGTGGTCTGATCAGTAGGGTTGATACCAGCCATGTTGAAAGCAGTCAAGTCACTTCATACGCACTCGAGCAAGGTTTTCCTTGGTCTTCCTCGCACCCTGGTGCCTTGGGTATTACTGCGTGTTGAGTCGATGCAGGAGGTGGCATGCTGTACATGGCGATACCACCTGAGACACTAATCTTGTATTGCATTCAAAATCCGACCAATTCTAAGTTTCTGATAAAGCACATAACAGAATAAAACATCAAAGAGTATGACGCTATTGAGCAAATATGCTATTGGCATTTTTTAAAAAATTTGTTATATTATTATAGCTCGAAAGAAAAAGACGGCTGCTAACATCGCAACTAGAGAACAACTGTGTATCTGCATTACAGTTGAGCACCACTGCCGCTACTACTGAGATACATCACTATCAATTGAGCTGTCTACTTACAATGTGTCGATGAGGCAAACAGCTGTTTCTGTCAGTGAGAAGATTCCAGTTCATCTGGTGGTGATTACACATGGAATCCTGAACAATAACGTCAGTGACTCGATTTGCTTGCCGCTTCACAAAGGCAAAGTTAAACACAAGGTCGTTTTTTTTTTACTATACAGAAAATCCAGCTCTTGTAAAAGAAGCACTCTAGATATGAACAAAAATACCTGTATAGTTCTATCAGC
>OY744529.1:10138276-10225776 GCA_963556195.1 Sepiola atlantica
CAACCTCCAGAAGAGTGTCACTTAGAACTGATTATTACTTAGCAAGCTAACCCCATGGATCGAATGGTACTGATATCGATCCCGAACCAGCTTTCGTGACGTTCGACTCGGAATCGTTCGGCTGTCATCATCATCATCATCATCAACACCAACACCAATGCCTTCATAATGCTTAACGGAATTCCCCTAATTGGCATAAAGTACAAGGAAAGAGTCTATGACGCAAGTGTACAAAGTGTAATGATGTGTGGAAGAGAAATCTGATCAGTGAGGGTGGAGGATATGTGTTGCATTGAGAGGAATGATATGAGAATAATACGATGGATGTGTAATGTGAGTCTTAAAGACACGCTTAAATCTGATGACCTCAGAGGAAGATTAAATCTGTACAGCATAGAGAGATGTGTGCAGAACAGGAGACTTTGTTGGTTTGGTCACATTGACAGAATGGATAAGAGTTCTTGGGTTAGGGTTAGGGTTAGCGAATAGGGAACAATTGAGGTAGTAGAGATAGTTTGGAAGGGAATGCCAAGGTAAACATGAGAGGAAGTGATGAGGATGGATTTGAAGGAAAGAGGGATAAATAAAAACCTGGCCAGAGATAGGTTTGTTTGGAAGTCAATTTCTAAAAGCAGTCCAACTCATGCCAGCATGTAAAACAAACGTTAAACCGAATATGATGATGATATTTTCAGATATCAATCCAGAGAAAAGAATGAAGAGAACATCTTCACTCATAACCCTCAAGATGTAGAATGTAATACTGCTATTAAGCTGTGAGCACATGAAACTTGTGGCCATATTTGGGCATTTAGGGTCTTAAAGGTGTGATGTCTATAACAAGCAGAAATGGTTGAAGAACAACATAAAATGATTTAGACTATCAAACAAGATGATCCAAAAATCATCATGTAGCATTGATAATGGACTTGTTTTTCAATCAATCAATTTTATTGGCTAAAAAATAGCAAAGTGCAACAAGCCATGTAAAAAGACAGTGAGAAGATATTGCAGCTATATACCGTCTGAATGTTTATCCAAGGCGACTTTAAACCTGGCTATTGTAGACATCATCACAAGCTCCTTTGGCAAGCTGTTCGAAGGAGCAAAAACATATGCTGCTTTTCTTCCGTTGAGATGGAAGTGATGATGGTACATCTTCTGCGGATGTCTGCTGAGACTGCGATTAGGTGTTGGGGTGAAAAACTTCGCGTTAATGATGCCGTATGCCAAAATCAGGTTTCCTTGGATCCTCTGTGGCTCAAGTCAGAACAGATTTAGTCTTTGAAGCCGTTCTTTGTAGGTAAGCATGGAGAATCTCATCACCATCCTCGTTGCCAACCGTTGAATATGCTCCAAGTATACAATATCTTTCTGAAGATAAGGATTTATTGCTTGTATGGCATACTCAAGAATCGGCTGTACCAGACTTATGTATAGGAGATGGAAACGATCTGCTGTTAGGCTTAGAAAGAGAACGCGTCTGGCGAAGAAAGCCACCTTCTTTCTTACTCAAGCACACCAGTCGAGGATCCGTCCTCGATAATCATTCCGACAGAGACTGAACCATTATGGTGGCCGTTTATCTACCGGGCTGTGGTATTAGTTCTGTGCAGTCCTATGAGGTCCACCCTCCCAGGTCTTGTCATCTCTCTTTGGGAAGGAGTTAATTAATTGCTAACTGCCTGAGGCGTCCTAAACGGGCAATGCCGATAAGTCTGTCCAATTTTTAAGGGGCCAGAGTGCACTTGTTGCGCTACATCATTTTGCGGTGAGAAGGATGTAAATACCCAAAACGCACATAGCGTTGTTCGCCATCTCAATACAATAACGTGTTTTGCAAAGAACGATTTTTTGGTTCTGAACTTAATCGACAATGATCAACAGTTTGTCTCGTAACAGGAAACCAGACAACGCATCCAACATTGCAATCAATCATGGAAAGGAAACGGCATTTAAACAAATTGCTTCCAGGCCGACTAAACTGACCAGAGTGTTAATGCTGCTCTAACAGAATTGTCATGTCTTTCAGAAAGAGTCAACAACAGACAATAATAGTCCGTCTGGAATGGATCATTGGTCAAGAAATGTATAACTGCAGTAAAGTCTATCAATAATTACTGAAGTCACTTGGATGTCCATCTCCATTTCCAAATTAATAATGCTTCTCATCTTTTTTTTTATATTTCATTAATTACAGATTAAACAAAAGTTCATTAACTGGGAAATTTATAATCATTGTTAATTGTTTTCAAGGGAAGGGACAAACACAATGAATAAAAAGCTTCCAGCTATTTTGAATAACACATCAATGGAAGCGAATTGATGGGAAAACATGGACAGACCAAAGTGATGCAATTTTATCATTAGTACAATTTAGTGAAAAACAAACAATTTATAAACAAATTCATCATTTACATCTATTTAGGTTTCTAAACAATTTCTTTTTTAAATTGTTAAAAAAAACACACATATTGATGAATCATCTATAATTATGCTGAAGCTGAGTTAATCAACGTTTGTATCACAAAGGCTTTTCCCCCAGATATTTTAATGACACAAGCTACATGCTAATATATTCATTAGTTCTGGGATTGAGTTATGTTTTAAAAATACAACTTCCATTTTAATTGTTCTCATTTGCAAATAACTCAAGTTGCCCATATATTACTAAGTTTCTATCTATCACTTTCACTCTCTCTCATTCTATGTTGTTTGACACTCCTCTCCCCCCCCTCCGTTCTTATTCTATGCGTTGTCTACAACTATCACTTCCATTTCTCTCTCTGTTTATTAACAATCAAAGATAATAAAGAAAGAAAAGAATGAAACGATAAGAATAGTCCATTATAAACAAAAGAGAATATTAACACAGGCAGTAATACTATTTAAACCGTAGTTAGAAAAGGAAAAGAGATAGGGAGATATAGCAAGCAGAAAAAGACTAATTTATAATTTGTCTTGATTTTTTTTTTATTTAACTGGCCTTGCCAACTCAATTTTTTTCTGATATAAACAACGAGAGCTCAATCGGTGACTCAAAGGGTCACCTTTTTTTCTAATATTTAAAAAAAATATTTTCATTCATATTTTATGCTTCTATGTATGCATGAACCAAAAAATTTAAAGACTTATTCCTTATGTCCTTATCCATTCTCTTCGAAACAGATATAAAATTGTGTATGCAAAAACTCCTTTTCATAATTGTTAGCTTGAAATTTTATTGGCAAAAAAAAAAAAAAAAAAATGCAGAAATTAAAACAAATTCAAGGATAAAAAAAAAAAAGTTTTAGAATTTTTGAGCTGAGGATTGATAATTTGTATTATTTTGATTTTTCGGACTACTGTTCTCATTTTGGATGTTATTCTCACAATATTTCAGCAGCCTATGTAACCTTCGACCTTCTCCAAGTATATATTGTCGAATTCGGGAATCTGTAGGGAATTTCGAATGGAACCCTTTATTTAATTCACGGGTGTAGCTTGCTCTCGATCCGTGAACCATGACCAGGTAGAAATCTGAGGATTGAATCTTCAACCTCCAGAAGAGTGTCACTTAGAACTGATTATTACTTAGCAAGCTAACCCCATGGATGGAATGGTACTGATATCGATCCCGAACCAGCTTTCGTGACGTTCGACTCGGAATCGTTCGGCTGTCCTACGCAAACGGCCGAGTGTTGACGAACCGATTGGTGGAGAGATACTGAGCGATTAGCCAAGCTGTGCTCAGCGCAAAAGAAAACAGGGGACAGTGAGCAAGTAAAAAGGAATAATGAAAGTAAAAAAAATATGTCGTTATAACAGTAATTTTGGTATGTTTTTTTTTTTGTTGTTTCTTCAAAAAAATTCCTTGTAAATAAAAATACAGTATTCATTTTATAACAGTAACCTCGCTACGTTTTTTTTTTCCTGTTGTTTCTTTCAAAAAAATTCATGAAAATATGTAATTTTCTTTGTTGTTTCTTTAAAAAATTCCTAACCCTAACCCTACCCCTAAACCTAAACAAACAAACAAAAAAGACAAGCAAAACATTATTATCATAGGACGCAGCACCGTATTAAAATTGTCGTCTGGTACAAATTGGCTCGTCAACACTCGGCTGTTTGCGTAGGACAGCCGAACGATTCTGAGTCGAACGTCACGAAAGCTGATTCGGGATCGATAAGAGCACCGATTGAATAAAGGGCTCCGTTCAAAATCCTGTACAGATTCCCGAGTTCGACAAGATGCACCTGAAGAAGGTTGGAGATTACATCCGTCGAAACGTTGTGAGAATAACAACCAAGACGAGAAGAGTAGTATGAATAATAAAAAATATTTTTTTTAATCATCATCACCATCATCATCATCATCACCACCACCACCACCACCACCACCACCACCACCACCACCACCATCATCATCATCATCAGTTTTACCATTGTTGGACGGCTTTTAGAAAGTGACTTCCAAAATAACCTATCTCTGGGCAGATCTTTATTTATATCTCTTTCTCTTAAGTGTATCCTTATCACTTCCTCCTATGTTTTCCTTGGCCTTCCCGTGTGAGCTGATCCTGCTTCCTCAACCGTTCTACATCTACTAACGCAAGAACTCTCATCCATTCTTTCAATGTGACCAGACCAACACAATCTCCTGTTCTACAGATATCTCCCTTTCAAACGATTCAGTGTACATGAATAATTGAACACAAAGTGTTATTTTACCCACAGCAGGGGGCGAGATTGCACGTCTATATGTTTCCTAACAGTATTAGTATGAAAATGATCACAATAGATCTAGCATGCTTTGAATGTGGAATAGGTGATTCCATCGGCCACAACAGTATTTATTAAGCCAATAAATACACCAGACAGCTAGACTGCTTAAAATTAGTTGCTATGTTCCAAGCACTTTGCTGAAGTGAAAGTGTTGGTAAATTGTATTGCGCTAATGTGAGTAAAAGCCTTTTTGAAAAATAGAGCAACGGTGATTTGGGAGATAAAAGAGCCAAAACTTTGATGTCCTTGACATTTTACAAGAAAGAGCCGCCAAATGAGACTTCGCAATTTCTGACATACTGACTTGCATCAATCAAGGAAGGAACTTAAACTCATTTTCACCTGGCATTAATAATAGCAGAGATCGCTTGGCTGAGTAAATGGTAGAAGAAAAAAAAACTGTGTTTTGGGGTTGATGGTTGCACTTGCTGGTTCGTCTTTGTTTGGAGGAGAAGGAGAAGGAGGAGGAGGAGATGTACCAAATTCTGGTTTGGTCTGGGCTAGAACACTCATATATACAACTGATTACTATGATCACAAATACATACATATATTTCATATCTATATAATATCAAAATTATGAAAAATCTTACTTGTTTGCACATTGAATGTTTCAGACGGTGGGGAAAAAGGCGAATGCGATAAGAATGGGTGGGAGAAGGGGAATTGGAAGATGGATAAGGGGCAAAAGGAGGGAATAGAGAGAGTAATAATAATAGTAGCAATGTAAAAGGATGAGATAAATAATGGATTAACCCGTAATCAGTCATCTGTTTGGTCAGTCACCATGGCAGCAAGGGTTTTGATTGGGTGAAGTAAATATAGTTTTATTCAGCAGCAGAAGCCATATTTGAAACGGTAAAATGGTGTGTTTATTTTTTGTCGTAACTGACATCTCTGAAGCTTATCTGTGAAATCTTGCTAATTTCTGTTAAATTGAAAACAGATCGTAACTTTATTCGCTAATTGTCTGGATGTACTTTTAAAATATTTGTTTATTTACTTTCAAAATTTGTTAATGGCACAATTGATGTACAATCTAGAAACATTGACCCAATGGGTCATGGATTCTCTAGTATCCTCCACTCTAATAAAGAGCAATGTGTATTTATTTGCATATAAATAAATATATATCTGTCCTGTCATACAAAAGTTAGCAAAAAAAAAAGTGCCTTTTTCAAGCCTCCCGACAAAACCGTTTCAAGTGGTGAGCGAATACGCAAAAGCAAATAGAAAGTCAGACAAGCCTCACCGCCTGAAATGAATTGGGAAAGAAATCCTCCACTCTGAATAGAAAGTAAACGGTAAGCGATTTTTTTCTTTAGGTCATCAGAAATGATAATTTATATATGAGAAAAATTAAATTACTGATGTAATTCTATGATTTTATATGAATATTAGTGCAAACACTAAGGAAGCATAATTGTTTTTGTTCATCATTTTTGACAGAGGGTGTACACTAGTGTTTTAATATTTTGGGTCAAACCCTAGTGTCACAAAACCACAAAACATAAAAATCTTAAACTCTACATGAATTAAACATTGGATTTTGAATTTAACAACAATATAACGCCATTTTTTTTTTGTTATTTAAATCGCCAAATGTGGTTTTAATGTTCCAATAAGAGAGTCATCAGAAACAAGGCACTACAATATTAGACTACAACACCAGCAAACTGAGATCAAATAAGGTTTGCTCTTTTGTTGCATGATACAGAGAAGTGGTCATACAAACTTGTTAATATAAATATTTTAAAAAATGAAATCCATAAAAGTCAATCATAAGGGCAGGTGAAGCGCTCTTTCGTCTTCGTTGGCAATCACCTAGAGATGGTGTCTCGATAGAAACACAGGTCCCACTCACCTCACTGGGTTGGTGTCACGAAGGTCATCTGGCCTATAAAAATCTTGCCTCAATTCAGGAAATAACTTCCAAAGAAACCTGAGCAGAGATAAGCTTGGAAGTCAATTTCTAAAAGCCGTCCAACACATGCCAGCATGTAAAACGGACATTAAACCGAATATGATGATGATATGAGCAACTCAAGATTAATTTTGCAGACAACTGAACTTCTTTTTATATTATGATTTTATTGTATATAATGATTTTGAAAATGTCCAATTTTTACCAATTTGAGAGGACATTTTTAGTTCTTTGTGACTCATTAGTCAAAAAAACAAAACAATGGAAAATGACAAAAAGAGTGTCCATTCCAATTAACACCAGGGACCAATAAAATATTTGAAGTTTGGAAGTTAGTTTTATTTAAAGAGACATACATTAGTTTGACAAAATAAAATTACACGATCAATATATTACAAAAAATAAAATAAATCAATTTTAGTCATTTTATTTAAAATGAATATAATGAACAAGGAAATTTTTCTCAGGAATCAATGGGTACTGTGTGTACTCCTGCACCATATGACCATTTTCACTTAAAAAAAAAATGTATTTTGTGCTTATGGATACTGGGTGTGAACGCAGACCCCACAATATCATTGTAAAAAACCTGCATCCAAAATTAATACCATTAATTGATCTTGAGTAGGTGTGTTCGTACCAGTCAGGAATACGTCCTTAACAATCAGTCTGACAGTGGTTTTGTTGGACTGAGGTATGGTTCTGTAAAACTAAGGTATGGTTCTGTAAAACTAAGGTATGGTTCTGTAAAACTAAGGTATGGTTCAGTTCAGTCCTATGAGGTTCACCCTCCCAGGCTTTACCTTCTCTCGTATGTCGAGGGGCTGCTCATGCATTTTTTGTAGGTCAGCGTGAACTTTACTTAGTGTGTTGGCTTTTCACAACGCCACCTGAACTTGTGTTTAACTTCCTGCAGAGGTGGTTAAGAAATATTGGATTATTTGTAAAACTGTACTGGAGAAAGGTTTTTGTTTGATCTTAATATAGGGTTTTATTTAAGATTGCATCCTGACAGAAAGAGAGAGAGAGAGAGAGAGATATGAAGCACAAATATAGTAAAGTTTCAAATTCATTTAAACGTTTTTTATACATTCTATATCAAATTAAATAAAATTTAATTCACCATAATTTGAATGGCATCAATTTTAACTGAAACATCAAAAGCAATATGATCAGAATACCGACAAAAGGATATGAGTCTTACAATAAAGAATGAGAATAATTGTATGTGGCTTTAAGAAATATTCTAGGATACAAATCGATAATTCAAGTCATGTCTCTTTTTGTGTATATACATCAACGAATAGAATTCTTGGAGAGATGTGAAATTTATTGCATACTTCGTCTCTTTATGTGCATACACACAAAAAAAACGTTTAGTTTCATATTATAATTTATGCAAATACTCCTAGAATAAATTATCGATTATTAGAAAACAAATATTATAATAATATTTAATGTTTTTTTAAATTGAAGGATTAATAATTATTTTCATTACAATATGTTATATCGTAATGGATTCTTATTGTTACAATATATAATGTCATGAAAGAATTCTTTATGACTACATATGATGTCATAATGGATTTTCATTATTACAATAATATATGTCATAAAAGATTTTTTATGACTACCTATAGTGTCATAATGGATTTTTATGATTACAATATATAATCTCATAAAATAATTTTTTATGACTACATATGTCATAATGGATTTCTATTATCATAATATATAATGTCATATGTTTTATGACTACGTATAATGTCATAATGGATTTCTATTATTACAATATTAGGTCTTTTCTTTCTGATCGAAACTTGTGAGTAACTTTGGAAGGTGTCTCTTTATTTTATTTTCCTATTATCTGGTGTTCCTCATGGCTCTATTCTAGGCTCAACACTGTTTCTTCTCCATATGAATGATCTTCCAGAGAATATTATTTAGAAAATTAACATCTATGCTGATGATACCACTCTCTATTCTGGTGTTGCTTCTTGCCCAGCTCCCTCGGATCACTCGAAATATACAGCTTATCTAGAAGTTGACCTGGGTTCAATTGTGGATTGGCTACGAAATGGCTTGTTTCGTTTAATCCAGTTAAGACTCAGCTCGTGTCTTTCAATCGTAGGCGTGCCCCTTTTCTTCATGAAATTCTCATGGATGGCTTTGCTCTTGAGGAAAAATCGACTCTGAAACTTCTTGGTCTTTCTCTCTCATCAAATCTTTCTTGGAGTCTACACATTAGATCCATTGCTCTTTCTGCTTCTCGTAAAGTAAGTTCTCTCTATCACTTCAAACACTGCTTTACACCTGAGGCTATTCTCTATCTCTACAAATCTACCATCAGACCATATATGGAGTACTGTTGTCATATTTGGGCTGGTGTGTTTCTGTCCGATCTGAGGGTTCTTGATAAGGTGCAGAAACGTATCCGTGTTTTGATTGGCCACACCCTTTCTTCGTCTCTGCACCCTCTCTCTCACAGACGTGATTGCTAGTCTCAGTCTTTTCTATAAATACTATTATCGCATGTGTTCTTCAGAATTATGTGATCTGGTCCCTGCTTCTTTTGTTCCAGCTCGTTTGACTTGTTGATCTCCATCAATTTGCTGTTTTGATACCTCATTGTAATAATCCTATTCCAGTAGTTTCCTTCCCAAAACTGCAGGCTTGTGGAACTTTCTTCCTGCTGACTGTTTTCCTCCTACCTATAACCTTGGCCTTTTCAAGACTAAGACTAATAGACATCCCTTGTCTTTGCGATAATCATATTTGTTTCTTGTTAGCTTCTTACATCAAGTGGCTGGAGTGATTTCCACAAAAAAAAACAACAACAAAAAAAAAAACAATATATAATTTCATAAAATAACTTTTTTGATGACTACCTATAGTGTCATAATGAATTTTTATTATTACGATATATAATGTCATAAAATAATTTTTTATGACCACATATAATGCCATAATGGATTTCTCTTATTACAATATTTGTCATAAAATAATTTTTTATAACTACATATAATGTCATAATTGTAATTTCTTAAATTACAATATGCAATGTCATTGATACTAAAAAACGACATACCGTTTCACTTCAAATAATTTGGGTGACTGAAATAGGATTTAGCCAATGAAGAACTTAAAAGCAGAAAAAAACAATATACTCGCCACAAGTGACACTGTCACAAGTGACACTGTCACAAGTAACAAACAATGCAGCAACCAATAGTGTATCTCTTTGACACACCATAATGCTTTTTTTCTTCTCACTTCTGCCAAACAAGGTCTTTTATGTTTATATTCTCATCATCATCAGATTCTGTTTAACGTTCATTTTACAGGCATGCATTGGACCGCTTTAAAAAATTGATTTCGAAACCAACCTATCTCTGACCAGGTCTTTATTTAACCCTCTTTCTCTCAAGTCCATTCTTATCACTTCCTCCCATGTTTTCTTTGACCTCTCCCTGTCTGAAAGATAATTCCCACAAATCCTTAATTTGAGTGTTTTAGAAATAAAATTTCAATATTCCTCACTCTAAGCATCTTGATCTTTCAGTTGTTTACCTTAATGTTACTCTACTGTTCCGATGGACACTGCACCCCCATAGACTGGTATCGCCTTGGCCTTCGGGGCTTGATTTACGCCGGTCTATGGGTCTGTACTGTGCAGTTCTAGGAAATCCACCCTCCCAGGCTTTGCCTCCCCTCTTTGAGGAGGAGTAAGTTTATTGCTTACTGCATGAGGCGCCCCTACCTGGGAATGCCGATGAGGCTGCCCAGGCAATTTTTAAACCCCACTTTCCCGACCCGACCTTGGGTCACATCTTACTTGTGGGAGTAAGATAAAAACTGGCCTTGTGCCTAACTCCTAGAGGGGAGTAAATCAATACTCTACTAAATAAAACTCATCATTGATCGTTAATGCGAAACTCAGGTTCTAATTGCACCGGAAACAATTGATTTTCTATACAAGAAATATTAACAGATTTTTTTGCGGCAAGCAAATGATGCTTTCGCTCAAACCGATGTCCTGCATGACAAGCAAAAACAAACTTTCTTTCATCATGAATACAGCAAATCATCTTCATCCATTACACTGCCAGACTCCGGCTCGAACTCACCGCTTCTACTACGGTGATTTCTTTCATAGTAAATGAAATAATAGAATTCTTTCCTTATAATATATTAGCTGTACCTACCCGGCATTGTCTGGGATGCAATGCTCGACTGAGCTTCAATCTATGTACCCTCCCCCCTCCCTGTAAAACATTCAAAACAAAAACTCGTCTAGCTATAACCACTGTTAATTTTCCTTTCTCCTTCTGTGTGCCTAGAACTAAGCGGAACTTTCATGTGAAAAGTTTCTTTCCTAGAACTGCCCATCTACGGAACACAGTACCATGAGGCTGCTTCCCGGCTGACTATAACATTGACATTTTCAAGTCCAATGTAAACAAATTTTTGTTGAGCCGTCCTCTTAAATAGTCACTTTCTGATCAGTTACAACCATTGTTACTAGTCCCCCAGGTGTTTCACTGTGTACCAGCCTAACTCAATAACCCCTATCCTCGAGTGGCCTGTGGGCTTTGATAAGTGGTGACTTGTTTGTAAAAAAAAAAACGAAAAAGAAGTGAAGTAATTTTAGTTTTTAAGCTTCATTTGTTTGTACATTTTTCAAACTTATACAGAAAATGAAACAAAATTGTAGTTCTATGAGAAACAACTGTTGTTATGCAATGAAATTAAAAATACAAGTTATTCCTTTTGCCGATTTAGATTTTTTTTTCGGTGATTAGTTAAAAATGTTGCATACTAAAAATTGTCTGGGCCAGACTAAGTAATTCTAAAAATAAATTGTAGCAAAAAACGTTATTATATTACCAATAACATGGTACAACAATAACAAATGAAAATTGGCTAGTCAGAAACAAAGTTTGATTTGTCAGCTTAAATGCTATTTGGGTCCGACTTTGAAAATCCGACAAAAATGTATTTTTAATGAACTACTTAACCTTCTTAAATATTTTAATTTGCCGGCAAGAATAGTTCTTTGGGGTGGGTGCGGGGTTGGGGGTGTATTAAGCAGTATGTATGTTAAAATCACAATTGAAATGAGAAGGGGATAGCTTTTAGATTGACGGTAAAGTCAGATACAATGCATACTGAAAAAGAGGAATTAAATGAATATTTAATGTGAACAGATATAAAAATATGTAAAGCTCAATCTTAAAAAAGATTGTATTTTGGAAAATGATGTTTCATGTTTCATATTTTTGGGGGATGATGATTGATAATTTGGATTATTCAGACTACGATCATCAGCTTGGTTGTCATTTTCACAGCATTTCAGCTAATGTAAGCTTCAGCCTTCTTCAGGGGTATCTTTTCGGACACGTAAACCGTCGTCGAACTCAAGAACAAAATTTCGAACTGAACCCTTTATTTAATCCATTGGCGACTAATAGCGCAACGGATAAGTGCGTTTAGTGCAATCAGTTCTAAGTGACAGTCTTCTGGAGGTTGAAGGTTCAATCCTCAATACAGGCGATGATAATAATAAAAAAATTTTTTTTTTAAATTACTTAACACTTTTACCCGGTCATTGATGACAGAAACAGGCACAATCTATCCCCGTGGATTAAATAATAGGTTCAGTTTGAAATTCTGTATTGGTTCCCGAGTTTCACATAAAGCTTCCCGTATTTGAAAATATGCACCTGAGAAAGGTTGGAGGATACAATGGCCGAAACGTTGTGAAAATAATGAGAAAGATATGAAGAGGAGTCCAAATCATACAAATGATGCTTCGTGTAAATAAAATGTAAGATTTTGTTATCTTTTTCGATATATTAAATCCGAAATGTTTTTAATATTAATGTAGATGTGAGAATCATATTATATGTTAGATGTGGCATTATTTATTGTTATATATATGTTGTGTGTGTGTGTGTGTGTGTGTGTGTGTGTGTGCATGTGTAAGAGAGTGCACATATGTGTTAACTTTTCAGTAGAAAGAGAATCACACAGTAAATATACAAGAATTTCAGGAAGGTATATAAAGCATACTTTTACGAGCACATCTAAGTTTGCTTCGGGCGGTTGGCATCAAAATTCAGGTAAAGGTCATAATTTTAATGCCAAAAATTTATGGCAGGCACATCGTCCATGCATCCTTTGGAAATTGGCATTATACTTCCTCCTCAGCTTTGTGATCTCACAGACAAAAGACAGCAATGTACACATCTATATATTAATGCTAGTAAATATTACACTTTCCAGACATTAAAAAGGTTGTTAAAACATTCAAAAATATTTTTATACATTTACAAATTCAAAATATCTGACAAGATTCTTTTTCTTACAATCTACATAATACTAAATCTTTTTGACTGTATTAAAATAATGTTGCAATATTTGTCATTAGTGAGTATTAAATAATAATACAGGGTGGGCAAAAATAAGGGTCCTATTTTTAAAAATTCATAACTTTTTTATTTATTAATTTTTTTAAATTTTTTTTTTAGAATAAGTAAAGGACCCCTTCCGAAGCAAGCATGAGCCGTATTAGCCCTAAGGAACGTACCCTCATTTAGAAAACATTATTTTTGCTTAAAAAACTCAAAACAGTGTAAAAAACAATACTTTAGTTTTTGTAAGTTTTAAGAAGTGTTTTTCGGCTAAAATTTGTTTTGTTTATTTCAAAAAATCTCGGAAAGGTCAGTCTACACACACATAAAGTTTGGTGAGTTTAACTTTTATTTTGTGGAAGTTATTCAAATTCAAGTTATTCAAATTTAAAGATAGGACCCTTATTTTGGCCCACCCTGTAGATGCTGGATAAAACAAGTTTGACCACGTTTGCTTCGTAAGCTTCATTGTCTATTTGCTAAACTACGCTCTGCTACCAAAACTGGCTGTCCTTTCTTCTAACAGCTAATATAATCATTCAATAAAAACGTAGAGTTTATATACTACCACCTATGCAAATTTACTGCCAGCCAGCTTTAGAAACTCCAAACAGCCAATCTGCAAATGGGAGATAATTCAATTAACAACTATTGACTGTGAGAGCAATCTAGCTTTAGAAGTTCCAAACAGTCAATCTGCAAAGGGGAGATAATTCAAGTAACAGTTAATATTAAGAATGTGTTTTTTGTGTAAAAAAAAAAAAAAAAATTACAGCATTTTTTCATCTCATGTTTATTTATTAATTGGTGATTGTTTATAGTGATGACGTTATAATTTTAATTGCTCAATTGACCTCCAATCTATAGTTCCCTCTATAAAAAGTTCACAACAAAAACGCGTCTAGCTATAACCACTATCAATGATTTCCTTTTCTCCCTCTGTGTACCTAAAACTAAACAGAACTTCCATGAACAGAGTTTCTTTCTTAGAACTACCCGACTGTGGAATACAATACTGCAGGGCTGCTTCCTAGCTGACTACAACATAGTCACATTTGTAAAAAAGGAAGAAGATGGGTGCGTAATTCGTTTCACCGCGAAAAGAAAGACGAGAAATAACTATTTTTTTTTTTGTTCTAGTACAAAATTAATTACTCCGTCCCATACAACAAAGCCATCACGTCGGGGTCACCAATGTTCGGTATCGAGGGTCGTGTCCCCCCGATTATAAATGTGTTTGTATAATCAAAGCAATGTTGCATGCAAAGACAGAGTAATAATTAACAAACAAAATGAAGTAGTTCAAATAACGTTTATTGAACGTGTGTGTACGTGGAATGATGAAGTGTGTGATGTATGCATGTGTGTCGATGGAAAAACAGTTCTTGAACAGGTATTAGAAGAAATGAATCCGGCGTGGGGAAAGTCTTTGAAAGCCGTACACAAAGAAAATGAGTTGAGAACTCTTACCGTTGTTTGACCACGTGTTGACGGAAGAAACGTGGGTTGATAGTTGTTATGCCGAGACCAGTTCAAGAGAAAAGCGTGAGACGAAGCACTAGTGTATTAGCGTCGTTCTGCCGAGGCCAATTGAAAAGACAAGAGAGAGTGAAACGGAGCGCTAGTGTCAGCGTCTTCTGCCGAGGCTGGTTGAGTAAAGAAGAGAGAGAATTTCCGTTTGCACCTGGTTTTATAGTCCGAAGGGCAGATAACTCTTTACAGCGCCACCTGTTGGTGAAAAAGCGACACCTAACGGCAAACCGGTGTAGTTGTTTTGAAAGGAGGAGGTAACTGCTACAGTCGTTTTCAAGTCCAATGTAAACAAATTCTGGTTGAGCTGTCCTCTTCAATAATCAAACTCTGACCAATTTCAACCATCGTTACCAATCCTCAAGATGTGTCTCATCGACCACTTGACAAACTCATTAACCCTTATCCTCAAGTGGCCTTTGGGCCTTGATAAATGGTGATTGTTTAGTAAAAAAGAAAAAAGAAACATACATATAAAAGAATGATTCAGTTCTTTTAATCTTTTCTTAGTAGTATTTCTATATCGTTTGATCTCTCCTATATATTTATTTCTCTCCTGGCCTCTAATATTAAAAACTATTCCCGAAAAGATTTTACACAATATTTTGAATTTATAATATATCTCTATCTTTATAAAAGTTATTAGTGTAGAAAACAATAACAAAAACAAGTCACTTATAGATAGCTGCAACTCATCTTTTTGTTTATTAAATCCCTCCCGTTTTCTCCATTGTAGGATTGGAAATTTTCGATCACTCCTGTAGACTTTTTCAACCAAATATGAAATTATGAAAATCAGTAGAAAAATGTAGTTTTTTTTAAAAACACTAGCACGAATAATGTTGCATTGTTTAAAAAATGATCTCAACCGTTTTATGTTTTGTTCTATTTTCTTCTTGTGTGGATTGCTTTCGTCCAGGTAGATTTGAAAATACATGGCAAAAGAAAAATAAAGAAAACTATATACCTATCACACTTCTAAAAAAAAAAAAAGCCCAATCAAATCGGAAGGATTTAATAAACAAAACGATGAGTTGCAGCTATTTTTAAGTGACTTGTTTTTGTTATTTATTTCCTACAATAACAACAGGAGTATTCATGGCCAAGCATTATTAAAATTTATAAAAGTTTGGTATGTTTATATATGTGTATATGTTTATTCATTTATAAACTAATTAGCCTATCATTATGAATTTTGGAACACAGCTGCTAGGCATAAGGGGTCCAAATAGTTTAATTTAGTTTTTTGCAAAGGAGACAAAAAGGTGCTTAAACAGCATAATATAGCCACAACCTTCTATCTGAAAGTTAGAATATATTAGATTTGCATTGAATTTGATCCATTATATGTTGCTTCTAATCTCCGTAAGAGGGCATAAAAGCGGTGCAAAACTGCTCTGTTCAGGGAATTAATTTTACCGGTGCTGGGACGGGTATTTTTCTAGGATATATATATGAGATTAAATATTGATAAAATCCGACAAGGTATAGACAAAATAAAAAAAATGAACAAGCCACAAAATAAAAAAAAATTAACAAGCCACAAAATAAAAAAAATTAACAAGCCACAAAATAAAAAAATTAACAAGCCACAAAATAAAAAAATTAACAAGCCACAAAATAAAAAAAATGAACAAGCCACAAAATAAAAAAAATGAACAAGCCACAAAATAAAAAAAAATGAACAAGCCACAAAATAAATAAAAATTAACAAGCCACAAAACAAAAAAGACAAAATCACATAAAAAAATCCATGCCTTTCCTATGACCAACCACTTGACCTTGTTCTTCACTTTACTACCCTCCCTTTATAGTACTACCTCTATTTCAACTGATCTACCCCTTTTTTCTTCCCTCCCCTGTCACCCTCATCTCCTTCAGCTCTCTCCATATTTCCACTTCTCTTATTTATCCCTGCATAAATAGCTATCAAATATACCACTGTTTATTCTGAGGAATATTCTACAGAAATAAAGAAGCAAAATATTAGTCTATGGCATGTTTTTCTTATTGTGATTTTGTTTTATATTCTGTGGTTTGGTCTTTTTTTTCTATTTATATGTATGTTGCCATAGACGGGTCTCCTGAACAGGTCTATAGCAAACCATTTAAGAGAAGGAAACTCTGAAGTAAAACCTGCAGCCAAAGTGATTACCAGTCATCTTGCCTTTGCATGTCACCAGGTTATAATCATGAAGGCTTAGAGAGTGGTACTTGTATAATACAAGCCTTTGTTACTATAATCTAATGATGTACACGTGTCTCTCTGCCATCTCATCTGTTAAGCATATACTAAAAGTTCTATGGTGATGGAGGAGTGGCAAAGTGTGCAGGTATAACGTGTTGGAAGCACACAGTTACAATTCTGCATGGATGCGGTAGGAATCTTATCCTAACACGACTGTTGTATCTTACATTTATAAAAGAGTGCATCAAACATTGTCTGGCACATTGCAATCATCTGTGAATATGCAACAAATCCGCACCAGTATCATCATGTATGCATTTATACATTTTTTTGCTAAAGTTGAAATGGGATTATTAATTAAAATACGGAATGGCCAAAAAGGCATAAGAAATAAATATGCTTTTTGGTTTTGTTTCTTTCTTTTAATCAAAATGGCTGGAGACTTTCATCCGCGTAGCTGAATGGGTCTGCCAGTTGCTTCTTTTCATTATCTGCTTATGGTCATTTTTTTTCTTCATCTTTTTAGACTCCCGCCGCCCTATTGTTGGCATGCCTTCTTATATAAACCTTCTTAAGTATTCTTTGATAATGCCAGGAAGTTTGTCATGATTCCAAGCTTTTCATCCGTGACAAAATAGACTGCCTAGAAAAAGTCTGATGGATTTTCAAGATTCTTCGTATCGTCGTGGGCAACCTTGGACTAAAAGATTGAACAGGACTTGAAACAAATGAGCTCAACTCAGCTGCTGCTGATTGTAATAATAATAATAATAATCTATTACTAATGGAGATTCTGTATCTGTTTGTCTGAAGCCAAAACTATACTATTACTTCCATTTATGTTCTACTACCGTACTATTTTTTACTGCTCAATTTAGTTTACTATAC
Organism: Sepiola atlantica; assembly: GCA_963556195.1. NCBI lineage: Eukaryota > Metazoa > Mollusca > Cephalopoda > Sepiida > Sepiolidae > Sepiola > Sepiola atlantica. The sequence continues at coordinate 10,155,984 of OY744529.1, forward strand.
TATTTCAGACTAATGTACTATCTTTCAATGCCCAATTCAGGGGGGAGGGTAGTGTAGTCTCTGTTCTGTTGACATGATACCATCTTTCCAGGCATTACCTCCTCTTTTGGGGACAGTGTAGTATCGGTTCTGTAGTAATACCATCTTCTCAGGGATTACCTTATCCTTTTGGAACTGGAGGGGGCAGTGATATGCTAACAAACTAGCAATTAATAATGCTGGTGCAAGAACATCAAAGCTGAGGAAAGGAAGTGGAGGGTAATGAAAATCCGGGGAGACTTGGTGTCACTCAGACTCCAGGGAACACTATCTTTACTAGTGATCTCTCACTGGTAATAATTTTTCCGAGAACTCCTGGCAACAAATAAAAGATTTCACCATTCCAGCTGATCTTGGTGTGAAGGTGAAAGAAACAGAACCACTAAGTAAATAGATGAAATTTGCTGAAAGAACGATAGAATATGAAAACTACAGTAAAACCAATAAGTATAGAAGTACAAGGAACAGTTTTGAAAAACGTGGAACTTGGAATCAAAGGGAGTATTGACACCATACAAACTTTGGCACTGATGTAAACAGTTGGCATATTAAAAAAAAATCATGGAGTGCGGAAACCAACTCACATAACTGGAGTTAAGCTGAAATAAAGCGACACTGAGACAAAACGCAACTAGAAGTATAGATGTAAGAGTTTCAGAGAATGTGAAGACCAAGGAGAGATACCATAATCCAGACCTCGATTGGAAGGGGATGGAGAGTATTGGAATCTTTTTACTTAAATTCCAGAGCAAGCAACAGTTTATTATTGGTGAGAAATAATTCGTAAATGGTGTTTACCACCTATGGGGAGCTAGATTTTTCTCCCACATTCAAAATTGACCTTGTGTCTAATATTGCCCTCGTGGGGAGGCAGGTCAATAGGAACACTGTGAGTTGTAATGATAATGGAAATGATTGAAGAGTACTGGAAATTTGTTACTCAAATTCCAGAGAAAATAACCTGGCTTTACCAGTGAGAGAACTAATGAGCAAGAAATAGTAATAGTGCACATTACTATTATGAAGAAAGTAAAACTCGGAACCACAGATGTAATAGAGCTGCCTAATAGCGATGTACTAAAAGCACTTAAGGGGTTTGACTCTATGACTGTTCAGCTTGACCCTTCACCTCAAAACTAGAAAGAAGATTGGATGGAACGGACACTTAGATTGTAAGAGTGGCCTAGAATGCACTTGGTGATTGTCTGACAAATGAGAGATTGTATGGGAACCTCAGACAGCATCAGCATGCATGGAGCCAGATTTGCAGGGAATTGCTATGGATGGAATTTAGTAGTGAATCTCTCTTGTCCTGGAGGTTTCGTCTCATTTTATTTATGAAAATTGAGTGTGGGTGGAATATGGGGTTCCTGGGTGTCGGTGTTCAAAAATGCTTGTTTCAATCTCTTTGACACCCCCAACGTCCAGATAAAAAAAATTGTCGTTTCCTGCGAGCACACGATATGGACCGGAATAAGATGGTGTGAGTGGGGCTGTCACCGAGTTTTTCCTTATAAACACATGAGTCCATGATGCAATGTCCCTTGGAACAGCTAATTTGATGCCGTGAGTTCATTGGCTGCAGACTGTTGAAGTAGCATTTGAGCCTCTTAACATAGCGTTCAGGGGAATCTGATAGGATGAACATATGACTAGGTAATGCTAGTAGGGGTTCGTACACCAGTTTAGCTGTTCCTAAGGACATTACAGGCTACATAAGAAAGAGTTAACAGAGGATGGCGAGCAGACCTATATCAAACAGATTTTAGATGCTATAACCTGCCATCTTTCTTACAATGGTATTGATTTGTTAATGATCCTGGGAGATTCCATCTCAAATCATCCAGGCCCCTCACCACTCCCCATAGATTTTTTTTATCCTTTTGACCCCTGTAAGATATACATAAGTTATAATGAACTGCCAAATTTCAGATCCAGCAATCAATGGGAACCCTGTTTTTGAGCCCAACCAAAATAAGGCCAACAGGCCGAAAAACGACTGTCGCGACAGGACTGCCCATCGTTACAAGATTGTAAATTCTTTGAAAGGTATTTAGTTTCTGGCCTAGAAAATTGCACCTAGTTGGGTTTTTTGACCGAGGAAACCAAAAATCAACCTTAGAAAGCCAGGGGAGTTCATCTTGTGGGACTTTCTTGCACATTTATATGCCGAGAAGCTTCCGCAGGAACCTCCAAAATGGCATAACTTTGGGGATCAAAAAAAGACAACTCTAGGGATCAGAGGTTATATTTATTTTAATATTTAGAAAGCCACAAGATAGAACATTCAGAAAATATATAGGTTCATACTCGGTATTTTATTCCTTCACATTGAAATTTAATGCTGAAAGTTGAATTTTCAAAAAAACTGGGTGTAATTTAGAGGTATATATGCGTTTATCTTATCATTTAATATTTCAGTGGTTAAATTATGTTAGTTTTAGACAAAATTTCAATGCCCGATTGAAGTTATGTGAAACCTCGTCCAAGAGAGACCAAACTAGCCGCGCACGCGTAGTCCCCCTCCACGAGTGTACAGTGCTGAGTCTGAAATTTGGCAGTTAATTATAACTTATGTATATCTTACAGACGTGCAAAGGATAAAAAATTCTGAGGGGGGGGGTGATATTTCGATCCTTTACTGGATGATTTGACATGGAATGTCCCTCCTACCACATTAGCTGTTCACCATCGACCTTACCTCAAAATAGGTTTTTTTGTTTTTTGTTTTACGGCATATCAACCTTTTTCGGGTTATTTAATGCCAAAACAAGTCATTTTTGCAATAGTTTTTTATGCTTCAAGTTCTATATATCTTCAAATATTTATTCATAGTGTTTGATTTGGTTGTTTTTTTAGATGAAATTCTTGGTTTTGTTTTTGGCTTTGTAGAACATGATTGCGTTTTGCAAAGGGAAAGAAAAAAAAACAATAACATCAATGTTTGGTGCATTTTAGGTCAGGAAGCCGGTATCTTTAGACAGCCTGATCTGGTTGCAGCCAATATCTCAAAATAGGAAATAATATTTGATGAAGACTACACTAATGTCACTTATATGGGATCTACTTAACATTTTTAGATATCATCAAAGTGTGCAGAGTTAAATTCGTTGGGCTGGAGAGCTAAAGACAAAATTATTAGTGAAGCTTTTTTGGGTGAATCTGCACAAGAAAGGGCTAACATGGTGACAAGTAAAGATCAGTTGGCAATTTTGAACTCTTCATTTTATGCATATTTTTTTTTTTTACTTTCATTGTCAGTCTTTACGAAAATATTGACCATTCATTATTTGCAGAATAATTGATTATGCAACAATAGAAAAGCTAAGAGTGGCCAGGTCTTTATTTATTCCTCTTTCTCTCAAGTCCATTCTTATCACTTCTTCCCATGTTTTACATCTACTACTCAAGAATTCTCATCCATTCTTTCAACATGGCCATACCATCAAAGTCTCCTATTTTGCACACATCTCCCTATAGCGTTTCCCTCTGAGCTCATCACATTAAACATCCATCGTATTATTTCTCAATGCATGTTTACACTGAAAATAAAGCTAAGAGTGGCAAAATGGAACGCATTATGCTCGGCACCAGTTTACGTGATAGAAAAATAAACACCTCGATCAGACAGCAAACTGGAGTAAATGGCATCATAACCACCATACGAACGGCAAAGCATAGATGGGCAGGTCAATTTTCGAGATGTACAGACAACTGGTAGACATATAGGGTGGCAGAATGGACTCCAAGGCAATGAAAAAGACCTAGATGAAGGCCAAAAACTCAGTGGAGAGACAACCTCGACAGCCAACTAGGTCCTACTTGGCCACGCCTAGCCAGGGATAAAACAAGGTGGAAAGAAACCAGGGAGGGGTTCCTCTACCAAGAGTGATAAAAAAGATGATGATGATGATGATGATAATGATGGTGATGATGATGATGATGATGATGATGATGATGATGGTGGTGATAACTTAATTATAGACAATTTGAACCTTATATTTGTGGAAGAGACACAGAGTCCTCCCTGGAATCCACACCGAAAGGACAAATAAGGAGATTTTTAGACTTTCTTTAGCTATATCAAAAGGATGATAGAAAAGGTGAGAAAGGAATTGAAAGATTCAGGATTCAACTACAAGGTGACATCAGGGAGTAAAAAAAAATGCATGATCAACAATTTGACACAATCAGAACACCGAAGTTCGTCGCTGAAGGTGACATCATGCCAGTCCATTTCTCCTGAGTTCCCAAGGCTGAACACTGATAGCTACATCCGCGTTCTGAGTGAGGTAGTTTAAAACTGGATCAACCAGGTAGCTGCAAGCAGTAAGATTGAGTGCCCTGCCATACCAGCTGGAAGACCTATGCCTGGCTGGAAGAAAACTCTATCGAACACACTTCACCTGATATCTAGCCTCCCAGTTCGCTTGACTGGAGGCACAGTGGAACGAGACACTAACAGATCTAGCACCGACATGAACGACGAGCTAAAAGTCAGGATCACCAGAGCCTTCGAGAGACAGTAATGAAGACTTGTTGCTGGTTCCAAGACTATCTGGAGGCGATCATCATGCCACCTCACTTTTTTTCTAAGCGCCTCAAAAGAACACCAATAACTACATCCACGTTTTGAACAAGGATTTGAAACCCTGGATCGACCAGGTAGCTGTAGGTAGGCTATTTGTGTGGCAGAAAAAGTCAGTACCCTGCGATACAAGTGGGAAGATTGGCTGTCAGAGAACTGCGTCGATCACACTTTATCTAATATTTGGCCTCCCAGCCCACCTGACTGTCATCCCCTTGACTTCTTTTTGTGAGACACAGTGGAATGAGACCTGAACGGATCCAGCTGCAGCATGAAGGACGAGCTAAAAACTAGGATCACCAGAGGCAGCAGTGAAGCTGTCATCAAAGACAAAGGCGGGTTCATCAAGTGCTATTAACAGAACAAGTCATGAAGATAACCTGACTCAAATTTGATGAATAAATCTAAAAAAAAACAAAAAAAAAACAAAAAAAAACAAAAAAAAAACTATTGTGTTATTTTGTCCTGTTGGAAAATATTATTTGCACTCTGTGCATATAAAACGGAGTAAAGTATCGCAAATGCAAAAAGAATGTTAAATCTTGGAGTTTAACTATTTCTAGAGAGAAAAATGAGACCTTCAAAATAAATAATGGGATTTCTAAATATGGAATACCGTTTGGGTTTTAATATCTCTTCTTGCATTATAATCATCATCATACAATCATATTCGGTTTAATATCCGTTTTACATGCTGGCATGCATTGGACGGTTTTTAGAAATTGACTTCCAAAGTAACCTATCTCTGGCCAGGTCTTTATTTATCCCTCTTTCTCTCAAGTCCATTCTTATCACTTCTTCCCATGTTTTCATTGTCCTTCCCCACTGTTTTACATCTACTACTCAAGAATTCTCATCCATTCTTTCAATATGGCCATACCATCTAAGTCTCCTATTCTGCACACATCTCCCTATACTGTTTTCCTCTGAGCCTCACATTAAACATCCATCGTATCATTTCTCAATGCATGTTTACACTGAAAATAAATTGACAAAACCGATTTTATAAACTAAATCTACAAAAAAACTAGATAGTTTTCTTCCAAAAGTAAGTAATATCCTTTTGAAAAAAATTAGCTTATCAAATTTTAAAAACCACTCGTGTATGAAGGTTTCAAAACAAACTGGAAGAATCCAGAAATAATGGTAAAAGAATTATCTTGCAGGGTTTTTCTTTTTTCGGATGTATTCGATAGAACATTGTTTAACTGTTAAAGAATTTTGATTTGTACATTCGATAAAACAAATTTCTTTGGCATTCCCCCCCCCCCCCCCAAACTCAAGTTCAACACGAGGCACTTGAAGAAAGCCGGAGCGCACCCGGTTGAAATGTGATAACAACAATCAAGATATGGAAACCTGTTGGGAATTCATGACTGAAACTTGGTGGACAAGTCAGTCATTGACTGAAGTTTATTTGTACTAAATGTGTTTGGATTGCAGAAAGGATTGTGAATTTTATTACCGATTCCATGAGTGGCATTTTTTTTTTAATCACTGTACTCTGATTCATATCCTTTCCAATGGCATTAGTGCATAATTCAACATAGTATATCTGATAGGATTTGAACTCTGTTATAGCTGATTCTGTAGTCTGTGACGGTACCCATTACACAAATCACACAAGCCCCATTATTGACCAAGTACAGGCATAAGCAAAACTTACAAAATCTCTTTTGTAACCGTTTCATGACTCAATATAAAATTAAAAAATCGACTGACCTTTCTGATTTAGACTCGTTGAGTTTTTACAAACGAAAGAAGAGCAGATGGAGCCCACTGACAGAGCGTCACTGATTTGTTATTTCTTTCAAAGTCAGTTGGTTGACTTTCTGTCAAAACACAATCTGTCAGCGACATTCCAACAATTTGTACTCTTCTTTTGAAGTTTGAAGGAACTTTAAAAAAATTAAAAAATTAAAAGAATAAAATAATAAAAGTGATTGAGTTTTTTGGTTTTTGGGCTCACCCAGGAAGCTAGAGCAGCTTGAACACAATTCTTTCACTTCTGTCTTTTTAGTAAATTCCAGATAGCATTAAGCATTTCAAAGAAGACCAAAGTTTTAAATAATCAACTTGGATCACCTCAAAGTATAGCTGTGGAGTCAGACTCAAGAAGTAAGAGTAAATTCTATTGCTTTAGGAGTGGGACTCTTAAACTCTGATAGTCTTTGGGTGGGTTTCCAGAAAAAGCCCACGTCATACCATCCCACATCTTTGAAAAGCGGCTCAGACTTAATTTACTTAATCTACATTGAGTTGCTGCTAAAGCAATGCAGGTGGCAACAGGCCTCAGCTCTGTGTCACACTTCTGAGAAAATTTCAACAATCAGAATCAAGTGTTTGGGCTACCAACTTCACAGCCCTGTTCTGATGAGGTATTACATAGCATAACCAAATACGTTGTTCCGATGCTGTCTCGTAGTCTAGTCTTAGAAAAAGGCAGCGAGTCATCCTTGTTCATCTGAGTCTGGGCATTGCACGAAGCGTCCACATTTATTCAATCAGATCTGCTGCATAACTGTGTGCAAATCTACAGCAAAATCTCATCAAGAAGACACAACACAAGTTTTTACGGTTCACAGATTTATTGATGTTATCTCTCTCTGGCCAGGATATCCCAAAACAGTACTTGCTAGCCCTTCGTTTCATTTTACTTCAGTCGAAGTTCTCAGAAATCAAGGGCCCCCTTCCTGGGGCTAACACTTGATCTCTATATGAGATACATAGATACCCGAATATTCTATTAAAATTCTCCTTTATTTCTCAAACATTGAGTTAGTAAAAAAAGTTAAGAATAATAAATTTCTTCTCTCCCCAACTGACCAGTTAAGTATGTCATAGTATATCTTTCTTGTGGTCTGTTGGTCTTACCGGATTCCAGGACAAGAATTCATCTAGTCTGGTGGAGTATCCAGCTACGTGGTGTTACTTGAGGTAACATCACTAAGAGAAGATGCACTATTCCTCGTATGAGGGGATCTTATTTGTGCTGCGGATACTATGTAATTTTGAATATTTGGTCAGTGTTTACTTGTAGGGGTAAGTATCCTCATGTCAGGTTGTCCTGACAAACCCTTGTACAGAGAGACCGGAGACACTCGAGGATAGTGTCTAGTAAGTAATTCCAACTCCCCGGTAAGTAATTCCAACTTCGTCATTGTGTGCAAATCTACAGCAAAATCTCATCAAGAAGACACATCACAAGTTTTTACAGTTCACAGATTTATTGATGTTATCTCTCTCTGGTCAGGATATCCCAAAACCGTACTTGCTGGCCCTTCGTCATTGTGTTATATAGTGTGGATAACCAAATATATTGTTCCGATGCTGTCTTGTAGTCCTGTCTTTTAGAGAGGCAGACATCATCTTTGTTCATCCATGTCTGGTCTTAAAATGAGGCCTCCACATTTATTAAATCAGAGCTCCGTTTCCTTTATACTATAAAGTTCATAGGAACACACGTGTATTATCTAATCAAGAAGACACAATACACGATCTGCAACGACTACTTCTCGGCCTTCGAGTAAGGATCAAAGAATAGTCTATGCTTGTTTTCAGTTCTGAACAAACCAGAAAACAGTGAACAGTTTATTATTTAGAAAAGGCTTTTTGTTTTTGGTTTCTCCCACTCGCCATTTTATTCCAATGAATTCGTACACAGATATATTTATAAATAAAATGTAATATTCAACATTTACGGATAACCCCTAGAGTAAATGTGGTATTGTTGCGACTGAAATGATCTAGCAAAGAGTAGGATAGTAATTTTTATCATTTTTTTTACTTTAGACTAAGGATGATCAACGACCCCCATTTTCCCCACACTTTTGATGGCCTTATGCCTAATTTGGTCTAAATGTAAACATATTTTTTGGCAAATAACTAAGTTAAGTGTAGTATCTGTTCTGTTTCAATTAGTGAAGGAGAGGTCCTTCTAGACTAAGACAATTTTAATTTTTGTCCCAATCCAGAGTGCACCTTTTAGAGGAGCTGGATTTTTCTTACATGAAAAGCCAATGCGGTGTCTAATTTTGCTTTCGTGGGAAGGCAAATAAATCGGCACACAATACACGTTTTTTGATGCTATATCTCTGTCTGGCCAGGATCCTATATAACTGTTAGGGCAACCTAACAAAACAAAATCGAGTTATTTCCCTTGGATAAAAAGTAAGAGTTATCGCCCTTGTATTAAAAAGTCATCTGCCGAACAGTGAAAAGTAACCAGAACGGTCTCACAAAGAAGCATCTCACGTTCAGCGGTTTTTCTACATTTTAAATTAATCAGTGTGTTTGTTAAATAAATCTGTTAAAGGTTCTACTTCGTACTTCCTTCATTTTCCTGAGTTGTAATTGAAGCGAAACGTATAAACACCAAGACGTAACAATAACCGTGCCTGTTACTCGGCCAACATTAAAGGACTCCCACCCCCCCCTTTCAAGCATGTGTGTAAATCTAAATCCAGGAGACAACAGCATTATTTTTATGGTTCACAGATTTATTTATGTTATATCTCCCTGGGCATCGTCTCTCTGTTTCCAAAATACGTCTGCCTCAGACGCTTGCTATTCAAAAATAGTCTGACCTTTATTTCTTCAACTCTCGCCAGACATCACTCAGAAGATCGTGTCTGTCTGTCTGTCTCTCTCTCTCTCTACAACACATGAATCACTTGTTATTTTTAATTGAATTCTTTTGATATCGTTTATTAAAAACGAACAAAAAAGTTTAATTCATAGAGCTTTAATACTATGTCCGTCCTCTTTAAAATAAAAATAAAATAATATATAGTGATATATGGCAGTGAATGTTGGGCCCTCACCCAGTCCTCTCTCGGCCGTCTGCAGCGCAATGACAGATCCATGATCAGATGGATCTGCAATGTAAAACCTGACAAAACTCAATACATTAGGTCAAAGGATTGGCTGAAAGCACTACACTTGCCTAGCATGGAGGTTATCCTAAGGATGAATCGATTACACTGGTCTGGTCATGTGGACATTCACTTAAGCTACAAAACGAGGCTCCGTTTAGGTTCGTTGAGTTCTATAGATTGTTTTGATGTTTATAGCCCGCTGCAATTGGCATAAATATAACTTCATTTTTCTGTATCATGCGATAATTTCCTATGGCTGAGAGGATAGAGTAAAAGCATGCGGAGTCAAAGGTGACTCTGTGAAAAGGGTTCGTGCCTTGTGACTGTCTGAAATTATCACTCCCTATACATTGATGAGAGCATAAGCTCGAAACGACGTCGTCTGTAGGTAAATATAATTCAATATGAAATTCAAATTCAACTACGGTTTAGAAGCACCGATTGAAACGATAACTTTGAAATTTTAGAATCAGTTAACATGACACGAGATTTTGTTAAACAAATGAAATATTTATTAAATCATTTTTTTTTTTTTTATATAAATCCCAAATTTTCGGTTTCCAAAAACCTTAATCATGGTAGACAATGCTTTTTTTTCCTCTTATCGTTTCAATCGGCGCTTCTAAACCGTAGTTGAATTTGAATTTCACTATCGTTTCAGTACCCGAAAACTACGGATCGGACATATAAAAAAAACAGTATCTTCATAACACCTGAAGAGGAAAAAAAAGCATTGTCTACCATGATTAAGGTTTTTGAAAACCGAAAATTTGGGATTTATAAAAAAATTTAAAAAAAAATGATTTAATAAATATTTCATTTGTTTAACAAAATCTCGCGTCATGGTAACTGATTCTAACATTTCAAAGTTATATATATATATATATATATATATATATATATATATATATATAAGTATGCTTATAAGAAAAACCAATCATGAGGAAGCAAAAGCCGAAGTTAATAAAAATACAGAAGAAAGAATTTGCCAGAGCTTTCTAATTATATTCCCATTTGTTTTCTTTCTTTCTTGCAAGCAATTATTCAACACAAACTTAAACTACGAATGAGACGGTGTCTTCAACGAGTGTCGGATGAATACTGAAAACGATGCCGAATACCTCCTCATTTGGGTTTTAATGTTCAATGGACCAATTACGAAAAATGATAGTATAAGGAGACTCATTGTTTTCCTCCACATGTGTTCCGAATGAGTGGTCAAATCCTGAGCTAATTTGAAGCTTCACACAACATTGACGCTAAACATATGGAGCCAAGATACCACCATCACTCAATATGCTGCTCGTTTTAATCAAGCCAGACATAACAAAAAAATCAAACACGAAGGAAGCTTGGGTTTAAAAAAATAACAAGAATGTACAGGGTGATTCATAAGTCACTTAGCTATTTAAAATGATTACCATATGAAGTGCAAACATACTATGAACTTTTGATAATTGTTATCTTACTCTCTAATTACTGCTATTTGTTAGGCAATGGAAACGTGATGTGAACAGAAAGCCTCCTTCGCACAACACCATAATCAATCAAATATGCTCCAAAGAGTCGTAAATTCCTTGCAAAAAAGAATGGAGCTATGCATGCAGAACGAAGGTGGAAATTTTGAAAATTTGCTGTAATTTTAAACTCCCATAAATGAATTTGTTGAATAAACTTTCTGTTTTGTATTACCGTATTTTTTAACTTTAGAATTTCAAAAATAAATAGCTAAGTGACTTATGAATCACCCTGTATATTCTGGTAAAACTGCAACCATTTGTTAATTTACAAAAAATAATAAAATGTAAAAAAAAAATGAAGAGATATTCTACTTTTTTTAGGCGATTACATGAAAACATCTTAAAAAGGTTGGTGTTAAAATTAAATTAAAAAATATATATATTTTAGACATTTGAGTGGGGGATCACTTTCGCATATAAATAATGAAACGATCACTCACTTTCAGGTTACAAGGTATTAATGATCATTCACTTCCGAGGAGCAAATAAGGTTTTTAAGGACTGTCATTAAAAATGATATCAGGTCCAAAAGATAGTGATCATTTTACGTTAAATTTACATACGAAAGTGATCCCCCATTCTAAAGTCTGAAATATTGTTTTTTCTTTGTCTTTTTTATTTCTTTACGCTGCTTACTTTTTCAGTCTGTTTACATATCACCTGAAAACAGTATTTTTACTTTAGTACACGATCTTGATCTCCTATAATACTCATATTTTTAAGATGTGTGTTCAACAATAAAAATGCTATTTTTAACTTAAGCAGTGAATGTTGACAGACCAATGAAAATGCTATTTTCAACTTAACTGTAAATAGAATACCTATTTCATTTAATAATCAAACTATGTTGCTTCATGTAAGGTATGTGTATATGTCTATATACATATATATTTGTATGTACAGGATTCACTCCCAAACTAATTAACTGATAATTATGAATTTTGGAACAGAGTTGTTAGACGTAAAGGGGTTCTAATGTGGGCTATATTTAGTTAAATTTAGTTTTATGCAATAGGGGTGGAGTCATTTGTAAAAATTCAGATACCTTCAATTTTTGTAAAATTTGAACAATAGGTATTAATATTCCAAAAATTTTTTGAAGTATTTTAAAGGATTTTTAGGGGGCCATAATATTAACACAACCTTTAAAAATTTAAATATTTCAGATTTGTATTAAATTTGAATCATAGTCATTAGACACCAATTAAGTAAGATTCCTTGATTTTCGATTTCTTCTAAGCTTAAGCCTGAAATTTTAGACATTTTTTAGAATAAAATTCATGTAAGTAATTTTAATCAAAATTGGAATAAGGATGCTAGACCTAAGGTTTAGTAGAATTATATGTTGATTTTAATCTTCGTAAGGGGACAGAAAATTGGTGCAAAACTTTTTTGTTTGGGGGAATTAATTTTGCCAGTCCTGGGGCAGGTATTCTTCTAGTATATGTGTATATACACAAACACACACATTTATACTTCTTGGTTGTTGTTGTTGTTGTTTTTATCACAATGTTTCGTCTATTTGGCCTCCCGGGCTTCTTCAGGTGCGGGTGAAACTTTGAACCTAAGCTTTATTAAAGTTCTGGTTGTACACGGTTTGCATTCAATTCTCCAGGTCTTGTAACAGTCTTTCAGTTAATTTGTTAAATTGTCTTCCTGCTTTTACTAAGGATTGAACTCACAACCCCAAGATAACCTGTACACTTTAACCAAAGTCCTAGTGACTCTGGTTGGGTTCAAATTTCCATGGCATTCCAACATCATCCACCCAAGTTCAACACGAGGCACTTGAAGAAAGCCGGAGTGAAAACGGGCTGAAATGTGATAATGGAAACCTGTCCAAAATGTATAGATAACATAGCATAGTTAATACTAGAATAGTTACTATTATAATAGTTACTATTATAATAGTTACTATTATAATAGTTAACCACAGCTGAAAACTGATAGGGTTGTCCATGACGCTTCATTAATTTCACCGTTTTTATTATCTAAAAGATTTCCTTCAGTGCATTGAAAAATATGTAAAAAGAGCAAATAATAACAAAAAAGGTAATCAAGTGTATCCAGCCATTTTAAACACCAACCATTTTTTTGTTCTTTTTTTTTTTTTTCTAGCTGCTTTATTTTTATAGGCTGCTGCAAGGTAGTAAGAAAAAAAAAGTTATCCTCATCACGTAAAGGTAAACATATTTCTTGAAAAGCTGCCCAAATCAGATTTATATCTTCACAACACACACACACACACACACACACAAAAGCAGGAAATATTAACATACACATTTTCAGGGCATAAAATATCAGATATAGTAAACCGATTTCTTTATTCACGAGAGAATAAAAGTACAAACATCTTTTTTTGTTTCTTTTCTCGCATGCAAATCTGTACAATCGATTAATACCGTCAGAGATGGAAACTTGAAAATGGATTAATTTCATTGCAGTTTAAAACATGACATTCAAAATTACAAGTTGACAGTTTGTGGTGAAATAATTATGACATGTTAGAGTTACGTCCCCTTGAGAAAAAAGATCTATTTATACGTATGGTTTTGAGTATGTCTGACTTCCAACCAGCACCACTTTATGTATAACTAACAAGACCCGTCGTCCTGCGTTGTGCGGGAGAAATATAAAAGAATTAATTAAAATGTGTAAACAGCTGACAGAAGGCAAATAGGTCACAACGGATAGTTTTAATGTAAAGAAAAAATGTCGCTTTTGAATTGTGGAAAATCTATGTACCCATGAAAATGATTACCTCGAAGTGGAACAAAACTAGAATATGCCACAGTATAGAAGGATATCTCCTTCACTGACAGATTATGGAAATGGGTACTTCTGTCAGGCCGGGATATTTATTCAATCTGTTATTTTTTTAAAGGGTGCGAGGCTTTTGGCTGGCTGCCGGCCACATCTCAAAAGTTGTTGTTTTTTTTACTTAGCATTTTAAACAGAATATTATTTTTTTACTTGTATAAATGAGGGTTGAAGAAAATATGTAAGTACTTACGGGTAATGTATATTTTATTTAATCAAGTCAAAGTTATGAAAATATCAAAGCGTTCCGTGGTATTATGAATGTTGTTTAGTGATCGATGATTGGCTGGTTTCCAAATTCTGAAACCGGTGTTTCTGTAATTTGTTCTCAGTTAAATAATAGGTTGGCTATGCTCTCCAGTGTGTTGAGTTTTGTGGGAGAACTTAATTCTTAGCGGGAATATAATTTGCTACCCTCTCTTTGGTTTACTTAGTTGGGAGTGGCTTACAGAGGGGACTAATAATGTTTTTGATTTAGGTTTTAAAAATAAGTTAATCTTTCTGGAAACACGGTCAAAGGTAGTAATTTAGAAAGCCCTTCTTTACATGAGGAGGGGCGTTGTTAACTATTCTGTACTTTCACAAATTAATTTATTTATTAAACTGTTAGGTGAAACTGACACTCTTGACGGAAGTTATATTACGGATGAAGTTTAACATCAGGAACTAAATCTGATCGAACACCGTTTGCTGCTGACTTTGATTTAGGTACTCTTCTGATTGGGCAAATTAGCTAGTCAGAAGCAAAATTTGATTTGTCAACTTAAATGTTATTTGGGCCTGACTTTGAAAATCCGACAAGATAGTAGGAAAACATTGATTGTGATTGAAGCAGGAGTCTGAAGTTCTTTTGCACCCAGCCTATAATGCCATATCTATTTTTTTAATTATTTTTTTTTTACTTTTTATAATATTCAATTTTGGGGATGGTTACCAAGGATGTAGTGAGGATTGATTGGATGGAAGTACAATGATATTTATTGAAATAATGTTTAGTAAATTTATAGTCTTTAAACATATCCCCCCCCCCTAAAAAAATGATGAATGAGGGTGTTTGTGTATTTCTGCTCCAAGTCCTGAACACCATATTATCATTTCTAGACTTATGTTTTAACTTCTATTTTCAAGGTATAAATTAAATGAAGACCCCACAGTATTATTGTATCCCCTTTAATCAAAATGAAATGTATTTATCCATGTATCATGGGTAATGTAGTTTCAGAATATGACTATAGGTGTCTATCTTCAAAATCCTAGGGGGAGTTTGTGAACAAAAAATCTAACACACAAGGACTACAACTTATAAATATATTTAAAGTATGCGTATTTAGGCAGCATTTTTTAATTTAAGCAAACATTGTTAAACATAACAGAATTCTTATGCTTGATTATCCCTTTTTTTTCTAATAATCTTTTTTGTGTCAAAATAAAAAAAAAGTTAGTGAATTTTTGATAAGTATCACTTTTGATTATTCGTCGAATCACATTCAGGTGACAATAACCAAATAAATAAAAAGCTGGAAAAAGGAAAAGAATTAAAAATTAAAAGACCCCTTTTTTCCATCTTTAAATCTCCTTTCACCGGACACCTTATTCAGCAACTGGACAGACTCCATATTTTTTTTTATTTATTTATTTTTTTTTTTTGTACACGCAAACTCTTACTCTACATTACTTAATATTTTTTCAAATTTTGAATTTTGGCTTTTCCACTGCCAACTTATCTATCTATGTAATTCCTCTGATGGTAAGATTTTAATCTTTGAAAAGCCTTGGCTTAAGGAAAGAATAATAAACATAAATAAATAGTATTGAATACTTCATGTAAACAACACATAAAAAAGGGAAAAAAAACAGTAAAAAATTGCATACATATATGCACCCATTTGTTTGATTTAATCAGATAATAAAGACAAAACTGTTGTTTATCTCACCAAACATGGAAGCAGGATTGAAAATTCAGTACTTACCTGAAAGAAGATAAAAAAGAAAGTATTAGTCTTAGCATTTGATAACACTTTTTAAAAATTAAGCATATATCTTTCACATTCAAAGGCATCGTTCATACATACCTAGCATTGCTCAGAATTTTGTATTTAAAAAAAAATATTGTTAAAAACAATAAATAGATAAATAAAATGATTGTTAGGTCATTAAATTATTTAGTGAACCAAATTGTTTAGAAAAGACTATAACTAAATTTATTCCAAGAAATAATCGATTCATGGTAAATTTAAAAGAATAATGTGTAAGTTATGTATAATCGGTTAAGAAATGTTATTAAAATTAGGGGTGGGACGTAATGGGTGAAAATTTCAGATTCATGCGAGTAGTATTTTTTTGTGTTCATTTATACATAAATAACACTAAACAATCAAACATTTTGAACATTTTTCAAAATTCAGAAGGTGCAGGCCAAAAATAGCCGTTAGGGCTCCACAGGACTCAAAATCCATCATTTCTCGGTGAAAAAGTGGTTTCATGTGACATTGTACGTCCTAAAACATCCTCAAAAGCTATGAATGGATATAGATGGTTAAATATGATATAGTACTTTAATTTAGGACCATTTTCAGGCTGTGAAAGGGTTTTCATGAATGTAAAATAGCCAAAAACTATTGGCCTGTACCTTCTGAATTTTGCAAAATTTTCAAAATGTTTGATTGTTTAGTGTTATTTATGTATAAATGAACACAAAAAATAGTTCTCGCATAAATCTGAAATGTTCACCCATTACGTCCCACCCCTACTATTAATATATGCATTAAACATATTTCGATAATCCAGCCCAATAATTGTTTTTGTTTTGGTCGCCATTTCAAGTTAATCTGCTTCTCAACTTAAACTAAAAATAGGAATTTAAATCGGAATGGAAAACGAAATTAGCACACACACACACACACGTTTTCACTGTCAAATGTAGCATGCAAAGAATGCATGTTAGAATTTTTTGGTCGCCATCGCAATCAAATCTGCTAAAAAGAGAAATCGAAAATGGAACGAAAAATGAAATCAACACACAAACCAGTAGATGTTAAATTTCATTGCTGTGTGGGGAAAAAAACAAGCAAAAAATACATACGTGAAAATGTTATGATTGTAGATTTAGTTGAAAAAGATGAATGGGAAACAGAACGAAAACAAAAACGAAAGTAATACAAAATCAATAACTATTTTAGTTAAATTTCATGTAAGAAAAATGAAAATGGAACGGAGAAAAAAATGAAATGTCACAGGTAAAAAGGAAGTTTAGAAATGTTTTATTTGGTTTTGTTAAATTTGGAATAGGTTGTTTATGTATTACTGAAAAAAAGTATCATATCATTTGTTTTTTTCTGTGCATAGAGGCAAATGATAAAATTTTATTAAAATCTCATTTTATTTACCTTTACTAAACATGCTTTAAGTAAAAATACTATCGGTTATCTGTTTGTTGGAGTTTTTTAGTTTTTATCTGTAATGATATAGGCGGCCATGTTGGAAATGTCTGAGGTGATATGAAAGAAAAAGTTAAATATTTTTTAGTTTTTATCTGTAATGATATAGGCGGCCATGTTGGAAATGTCTGAGGTGATATGAAAGAAAAAGTTAAATATTTTTTAGTTTTTATCTGTAATGATATAGGCGGCCATGTTGGAAATGTCTGAGGTGATATGAAAGAAAAAGTTAAATATTTTTTAGTTTTTATCTGTAATGATATAGGCGGCCATGTTGGAAATGTCTGATGTGATATGAAAGAAAAAGTTAAATATTTTTTAGTTTTTATCTGTAATGATATAGGCGGCCATGTTGGAAATGTCTGATGTGATATGAAAGAAAAAGTTAAATATTTTTTAGTTTTTATCTGTAATGATATAGGCGGCCATGTTGGAAATGTCTGATGTGATATGAAAGAAAAAGTTAAATATTTTTTAGTTTTTATCTGTAATGATATAGGCGGCCATGTTGGAAATGTCTGATGTGATATGAAAGAAAAAGTTAAATATTTTTTAGTTTTTATCTGTAATGATATAGGCGGCCATGTTGGAAATGTCTGATGTGATATGAAAGAAAAAGTTAAATATTTTTTAGTTTTGATCTGTAATGATATAGGCGGCCATGTTGGAAATGTCTGATGTGATATGAAAGAAAAAGTTAAATATTTTTTAGTTTTGATCTGTAATGATATAGGCGGCCATGTTGGAAATGTCTGATGTGATATGAAAGAAAAAGTTAAATATTTTTTAGTTTTTATCTGTAATGATATAGGCGGCCATGTTGGAAATGTCTGATGTGATATGAAAGAAAAAGTTAAATATTTTTTAGTTTTCATCTGTAATGATATAGGCGGCCATGTTGGAAATGTCTGATGTGATATGAAAGAAAAAGTTAAATATTTTTTAGTTTTTATCTGTAATGATATAGGCGGCCATGTTGGAAATGTCTGATGTGATATGAAAGAAAAAGTTAAATATTTTTTAGTTTTTTATCTGTAATGATATAGGCGGCCATGTTGGAAATGTCTGATGTGATATGAAAGAAAAAGTTAAATATTTTTTAGTTTTTATCTGTAATGATATAGGCGGCCATGTTGGAAATGTCTGATGTGATATGAAAGAAAAAGTTAAATATTTTTTAGTTTTGATCTGTAATGATATAGGCGGCCATGTTGGAAATGTCTGATGTGATATGAAAGAAAAAGTTAAATATTTTTTAGTTTTTATCTGTAATGATATAGGCGGCCATGTTGGAAATGTCTGATGTGATATGAAAGAAAAAGTTAAATATTTTTACGCACTTGTTATGGAAGTTAGCCATCACTCGATGCTACGGCAAAATTTAAAAGATTCCAGATTTCCTAATTATTTATACCTATTTTTTCTATATGAATAAAAATAATATTATTTAACTTTTATTTATTAGTAACTAGCTGGCTTCGACCATTCACTATTGTTTCGCAATTTAATTGCTATTCACTAATCGATAAACTTAAGTGCTCTCTCTCTCTCTCTCTCTCTCTCTCTCATTCATATAGATAGTATAAGTAGTTACATAATGAGGTGTCTGTTTTAATATCTCAGTCATTAAATAATCTATTGTGGTTTCTGTATCTAGCCTTAAAATCAGTACTTGTATCCCCTATTTAAAATCTGTTAAAGTTGTATTACATATTATCTCTAAAAGAAAAGAATATAGTACCTTTACTAAAATGAAGCATTCTAAAAAAGTTTCAACACCTAAACTGCACAAACCAACCTGTTTTCTTTGTCTAAGTAAGAAGTTTGCTATTGTTATGTTCCCTGATAAGAAGGGTTTGTTGAATCAGAGAGATGAGATAGGATCTAATTGTAGCCACTTCAAACAGTTCACCCTGGATAATTATGGTAAAAATCTAGTAAATCCACGATAATTAACCTTAAAATATAACATAAAAACTAAAGCATCCCTTGATAAGTACAAAACTAATCTTATAAATAATTGGAGTGTGGTAGGTTTCAAGTTAATCAATAAATTTGGCGGTTTAATTTTTAATTTTTTCTATTAAACTAGAAATTAGAGATTAAAAATTCGTAATACAGTTAGGTTTATCGGTATAACCATCACGTTTTTCAAGTCGAGTAAATTTCAAGTGAACTAATAAATTAGTAATAAAATGTGTTAGGTTAATCAGGGTTTGTAATTAATTTAATAATTAATAATACAGTTATGTATGTCCTCCACTTACGTAATTGCGAGGATGAAGGAAAGTAGTTGATTTCAAGTAGTAAAAATATTGTACAAACTGGTATAATCATAATATGGTTTAGTGGAAGTACCGCCCTCCGATTGTCAGTGATAAGAAGGATAACGTTTTTATAATTTCGTAGTACAATCCTCTAATATGAATAGCAAGTTCAGATTTAATATAGTTGAATATTCTAATCATAATTAAAAAAAAATTTTTCATATAAAAAATATATCTTAGTAATTTGACTCAAATTAAAGTTTAATTTTTTTTATTTCATAATTAAATTACATAAGTGGAAAACACACGACGTTATAGCGAGGAGACAGACGGATATATTCCAGACTGATCAACTTAATTTTCTTGCAACGCGCTCTCTAAATTTTTTTACTCCCCTTTTTACTCCCCTTTGGTTTTCTGGGCAGATTTCAAAACCGATCTTCATTTTTCCACAGTCTTGATAAAACGCATATGCGTTAAAACACAAATTAATTAGTGTCGGCTGTCCTACCTATGTTGATTTAAATTTATAAAAGCTCTACTTTGTATTGAGCACTTTTGAAAAAATATTGGTGTTGTTTTCATAATAAATATATTTGAACTTGAATAATTAATAGAGCCTGACGATTCCCAACAAGGATGAAACGCAGAAGCCTTTGTATAGCTTAATTGCCATAAATATAATTTCATAACGTACTAATATATATATATATATATATATATATATAGTTTTCAGGTTCGATTATTTTCGATAGGAATTCGAATCAGAGAGCTCTATGTCCGTTCAAACAGAGCATGAATAAGTTATGAGGTTGAAAAAGACTAGATATACATTCGGATTGTACACACACACACACATATATATATATTTATATATATATATATATATATATGTAAGGGTTGGACAAAATAAACACCCTGTTAATTTTGCATCAATTTTAAACATTTATAAAAATAGAAAAAAATTACCAAAATGTTAGTTTCATTTTTTTTTATTTTATGGTTATTGTTGTCCTGAATTAATTGGTTAAATTTATTTTTTATTTCAGATAATGCATATCAGTAAGAAAAATTTAAATGACAGATCAGATTTCCAAAGAGGGCAGATTGTCGGTGCCCGTATGACTGGTTCTACTGTAACTGAAAGTGAAGTGGCAGAGATGGTGGCCGTATCGAGAACTGTCTTGAAAGTGATGACAGCCTATTAAATTTTTTTGTCTAACCCCTGTATATATATATATATATATATCAGTATTGACGAAGAGACGTTTTGTGATCATCAAAAATATAATGAAAAATAAAAAATTTCCAAAAGAGTCCTGGAAACGATCGTATACCTAATAATAGTTGGTTTTGAATTCTTTGGAACAATGTTCAAATTTTGTTGATCTCCACTAACTTATATATATATATATATTCTGCCGGATAGAAGCAGGACTGAAAACAAGACGATAGTTAAAATGAAAATAAATTTCTTAGTTTTGTGTAAACTTATTATTTATTTACCTTTTTTCACTATATTTTTTTTTTCATAAATTTTACTTGCCTTCAGTGTCACTTCGCTAATAGTTGAACACGTATATCATAAAATTTCGTGAAAATATCCCTTTATTAGATATTAATCTGTTGAACTCAAATCTTGTATAAAAATGGCGTCTGTCATGACCTACTTTGAATTTCTTTATTGTTTATCTAATTTTTTTTCCTACATTTATTTATTGTTTTATTTATTAAGAGATTTTTATTGTTTTTTTAAATTTTTTCTTTTTAGTATTATGATTATTATTTTATTTATCTTCTTTCCAATTATTTGTTTTCTTTTCCAATTTTATTTATTTAATGTACGATTTTTATAAATGATGTGTATTGGGGGGAGGACTAGTATAACCATATTAGATGCGAGTTATATCCCTTTATTTGAGCTGCCGTTGACTTCTTTAATGCTAGTTGTCTCTATTTGTTTGTCTCCTCACGAGGGTAGAGCTAGGTACAGGTTATGACTTCAAGCAAACTACATCAACCTCTTACAACTGTAAATTTAATCTTGCCCCTTAGAAATTCAGATTTCTTTCACACTTTTCGGCTAAAAGAACTATTTGAGCCAAATGTTACCATTCGAGATTCTTGTTCTCTGTGTAGATGGTTTGGTAGTTTGGTTTGGTAGTTTGGTATGGTAGTTTTGTTTTACGGCATATCAACCCTTTTTGGGTTATTTAATGCCGAATCTGGTCATTATAGTGAAAGTTTTTATGCTTCAAGTTCTTTATATCTTCAAATGTTTAATCAGGGTTTTTGGTTTGGTAGTTTTGTTTTATGGCATATCAACCCTTTTTGGGTTATTTAATGCCGAATCTGGTCTTGTTTTCTTCTCTTTTTTGTTTCTTTCCCCTTTTAATATCTGTTTCTATTTAACCCATAGTTGGGACCCTAACAGGTACTACCACTCCGGGTCAGGGTGGACCTGGGAGCAATGGTAATTAAGAGAGGCTCCACATTCCCCAAAGTCCATAAGCCGGATCTCACCATCGGATGTAGTTTAAGGTCATATCCAGGACCGGGAGTAGGGTAGGAAAAATAAAATAAAAAAGGGGAGGGAGAAAGGGAGAGGGGCTGTTGTTTTTGTTTTTGTAGAACATAATTAAGTTTTACAAAAAAAAAACAAAAAAAAAACGTCAATGTAGGTGAATTTCGTCTCAGGGAGCCACAGGGCAGCCTGATCTGGTATCACCAGTCTGTGTAGATGGAAAGAATCATACAAGCTTACTATTAAAAAAAAATTGAAATCTTTTCATTGCTTCATTAAAGCCTATCTAAGTTCGACTGTGTTCAGGCTAAGATGGAATTGAAAAAGAGCGTAATACCAACGTCTGATCTATCTTGCAATCGGAGAGGAAAAGACCAATACAAATTTTTGGCTCTTCTATTTATTCCCACACATGTGCTCGGACATTGTCACTTGATCATTACATCCAGTCATACTTTTTTGTTTATATACTGTGACTTCATGTTCATGTCCTGTTTTAAGAGTTAATTTCACATTTTTCCTTTTTGATTCTTGCATCTGTTCAGCTAGTAGGAATAAATTCCAAGATGGCTATGCAGTTGATAAAATCCACTAGACATTTAGAAACGAGTACCTAAACATGTGGACGTATACTTGGGGCGTCAGCACAAATGATTATGTGTTTAGAACAATAAAAAACGAATTTTTAATGAGCAAACCATTTATTGGGGAAAATAATAAAATGGGAAAAGGTGCATAATAGATATCTCGTAAAGTAATGCAACTTTGGCATAAAACCACACCCACCAATGAGTGCATTCTCAGTGTTATGAAGAATTAAACTACTTACAAACAATAATCTGTGCCAAGTGCTGGTTCTTAACTCCGGGGAAAATAGAGCAATTAATAATTGTTTTCTCATCAGTATTTCCTTGGAATATTAAATGCAACTATCATATGGCAATAATCTTGCAGTAATGTTGTATATGTTCAAATATCTATATGTATGAATAGCTAGCGTTTTGTGTGTAACATTAAGAGGTTAAATTTATATATATATATATTTATATATATATATATATATATTCAAGCAAATGCAAGCACCAGAAGCACCTGCCTAAAGTATTAGTATTGTTTGTTATGTAAACAAGATAACTTATGTAAACAAGATAATAAAAAAATTGAGAAAAAAGAAAAAATTAAGAAAGAAAAAATTGAAAAGAAACAAATTGAAAAGAAAGAAAAAAAATTGAAAAAGAAAAAATTGAAAAAGAAAAAATTAAAAAAGAAAAAATTAAAAAAGAAAAAATTAAAAAAGAAAAAATTAAAAAAGAAAAAATTAAAAAAGAAAAAATTAAAAAAGAAAAAATTAGAAAAGAAAAAATTAAAAAAGAAAAAACGAAAAAAATAATAAGACATTAAAGTAAGGTAAAACCATAAATAAACAAAAAATAGAAAGAAAAAATAGAAAGAAAGAAAAATTAATTGGAAATAAAGAAAATAATTAGAAAGGAATTAGAAACAAAGAAAGAAATTAGAAAGAAAGAAAAAAAATTAGAAAAAAAAAAGGCAACAACAAAAATTAAATAAGAAAAAGAAAAAAAGGAAAAAGTAAGAAAAATAAGAAAAGAAAAAATAGGAATGAATGAATAGAAAAGAGAATATAAGACAGTTCATCAAATTAATCTGTCAAGTAATGAAAGCTGATCAGCTATCAAAAATCTCCCCTCAGTATTCTCTCCCCTGCCCCCTCCGGAAGCTGGAACAGATGAAGAATGATAAGAAATTGATAACATCATATCTGTCAAAATCCTTCCTTTTCATGCCTACTTTAAGAAGTCCCAGCTTTTTTTTCAGGTGAAAGGAATACCATTTTAAGAACAATGAGATATTTCCTTTAATATACATGTTCTGAAATAATTCATTTATTTATTTGTTTATTTTCACTTAGAATATAAGAGACAACTCATGTCTAGATATCCTTTGGTAAATCCTTTCTTGCCTGCAAGAGAAGATGCTGCCTAGATATACATATTTTACTTAGAAGTATATTTTAGTAAAATAAATTAAGTATTTGTGTAAAAACACTCTGTAAACTCTATTAAAAAGTCAGTCTACATAAACCATTAACTCGCTGAAATTCTACAGGGTGATTCATAAGTCACTTAGCTATTTATTTTTGAAATTCTAAAGTTAAAAAATACGGTAATACAAAACAGAAAGTTTATTCAACAAATTCATTTATGGGAGTTTAAAATTACAGCAAATTTTCAAAATTTCCACCTTCGTTCTGCATGCATAGCTCCATTCTTTTTTGCAAGGAATTTACGACTCTTTGTAGCATATTTGATTGATTATGAAATAAATATATATAGAAACAAATATATAAACGAACAAATTTAAAATAACAAATAGCAGTAATTAGAGAGTAAGATAACAATTATCAAAAGTTCATAGTATGTTTGTGCTTCATATAGTAATCATTTTAAATAGGTAAGTGAAGTGACTTATGAATCACCCTGTAAAATATTCCTAACTTGGCTCCCAGTAGCTGAATCGACTCAAAACTTTCAATTTCAATAAAGTAAATGTAGGGGTATCTTATTATCTATTATTAAATGAGTACCTGGTGATTTGGATAGCAGTATTTGGACTTCTGACCATGATGGTAAGAACTCCTCTGCATACCTTTATTTATGATTAATAATAAAAAAAATAAATATTGATCAGGATTAAAAATCGATGAAATCGATTGAAAGTTTTAAAAATTGTTTTTAACAATATGGACCAATATTTGCCATAAATCACGGATGAAACAGACTTTTGATGTAGCTTGTAGTACACCAGCATTGATACTATGTGCTTCAGACTTCTGCCCATCAACGACGATTTTTATAAACCTATAATTTCCAGATATTCCATACCTCGAAAACTTGTGAACCCGTCACTCAGACTCCCGCGAAACTCCACTCATAATTGTTGGTGAGCAATCACAGATAATGACGTATATGAAAACTCCTAGTGAGTAAACAATAATAAAAAATAAAAAAAACACTGACATCGTTTAGTTCCACAAAAAATGGTCATGAAGGGTCTGGGAGAATTGAAAGACAGAGGAGGGAGAGTACCATTCAGACCTCTACTGGGAAAACATAGAGAGTACTAGAATCCTGGGGAGGCTTACTGTTACATAAATTCCAGAAAAGTCCACTGGCCATTATCAGTAAGAATTCACTGGTATACAGCAGTTGCGAGAATGCAAAGGAAGGGAGGGGACTGAAAATCAGGGGACACTGTTACATAGTAGTAGTCAGGTTAGAGTGAAAATCCGTTTAGAGGTCAAGGGTTAGAGGGGGACATCGAGTGGAAGTTGTGCAAACCATGTGATTTCCTGGTAAATACCTCTTTCTCTCTATTACCTGGTGGGATTTCAATGAGGAAAGATGTGTTTTACATGCCTTCCCTAAAACTGGGGCCGGCAGGCAAAAGGTGGCCTGATGTAGTTAGACAGGCTATCTTTTGATCTATCTATTTCACTATCAATCTATTTCTCTCTCACACGCATCCAAAGTTTTTGTTTCTATCTTTTTGAATAAATCTTTTATCAACTAAACAATGAGTGTCAGCATAGGTTTATCAACGGACAAAAAACTCAGCCTGGGTTCACAACGACAATGGTGATGATGGCGACGACACCTTGATCAACCCACATGCATAAAGGATTTTATTCATACATCAGGAGGGGTATATATAACAACTTTAAAGTCTACCCTGAGCACAGCTATTAATCTTGTGAGATATAATATTCAAGAATGTATGTAGAAAATGCATGCAAATACTTGTTGAAACATTGTTTTTTCAGTACAAGTTTTCGCCTTATGCAGGCAGTATTAAATGTACGGTATAAATGAAGAGAAAGAAAATATTTTTGTTTATGTGTTCATTTCTATGATGTTTAAGACTTTATGGATCAGATGAATCTCTTACACTGATTAAATTTTGTTTTCAAAATCAAAATTTTTTTTGAATATATATTTAGCATCTGCTCAGAAAAAAAAATCCACGTCAGATCCCAAGCATGCAAACTAT
Source organism: Sepiola atlantica (assembly GCA_963556195.1). Classification (NCBI taxonomy): domain Eukaryota; kingdom Metazoa; phylum Mollusca; class Cephalopoda; order Sepiida; family Sepiolidae; genus Sepiola; species Sepiola atlantica. The sequence goes on from OY744529.1 coordinate 10,182,124, forward strand.
GACATCCAGTAATCTATGCCACCTCAGATCCCTAGCATACTGGCTTTAAAATCAAGATGCCATTCAGGTTTAGACATCCAGAAATCTAGGTCACGTCAGATCACAGACATGCTTACTAAAACATCCAGTAAGGCATGTTATTTCAGATCCAAAGCATACTGTCTTTGAAATTGTGTAATTTATGCCACCTCAGATTCAATTTTGGCTATTATAGACAGTAATCTACCCTGCTTCAGATACCCAAATATTCTAGCTAGGATATCTAATAATTTATGCCACCTTAGATCCCCAAGAATTCTGGCTATGATATCCAGTAACCTATACCATCACAGGTCCCAAACATTCTGGCTATGATATCCAGTAATCTATACAATAACAGGTCCCAAACATTCTTGCTATGATATCCAGTAATCTATACCATTTCAAGTCCAAAAAATTCTGGCTATGATATCCAGTAATCTATACCATCACAGGTCCCAAACATTCTGGCTATGATATCCAGTAATCTATACCAATACAGGTCCCAAACATTCTGGCTATGATATCCAGTAATCTATACCATCACAAGTCCCAAACATTCTTGCTATGATATCCAGTAATCTATAACATCACAAGTCTTAAACATTCTTGCTATGATATCCAGTAATCTATACCATCACAGGTCCCAAACATTCTGGCTATGATATCCAGTAATCTATACCAATACAGGTCCCAAACATTGTGGCTATGATATACAGTAATCTATACCACCACAAGTCCCAAACATTGTGGCTATGATATCCAGTAATCTATACCATCACAGGTACAAAACATTCTGGCTATGATATCCAGTAATCTATACCATCACAGGTTCCTAACATTCTGGCTATGATATCCAGTAATCTATACCAATACAGGTCCCAACCATTCTGGCTATGATATCCAGTAACTTATACCAACACAGGTCCCAACCATTCTGGCTATGATATCCAGTAACTTATACCAACACAGGTCCCAACCATTCTGGCTATGATATCCAGTAATCTATACCAACACAGGTCCCAACCATTCTGGCTATGATATCCAGTAATCTATATCATCACAGGTCCTAAACATTGTGGCTATGATATCCAGTAATCTATACTAACACAGGTCCCAAACACTCTGGCTATGATATCCAGTAATCTATACAAACACAGGTCCCAACCATTCTGGCTATGATATACAGTAATCTATACCAACACAAGTCCTAAACATCGTGGCTATGATATCCAGTAATCTATACCAATACAGATCACAAACACTCTGGCTATGATATCCAGTAATCTATACCATCACAAGTCCTAAACATTCTGGCTATGATATCCAGTAATCTATACCATCACAGGTCCCAAACATTCTGGCTATGATATCCAGTAATCTATATCATCACAGGTCCCAAACATTCTGGCTATGATATCCAGTAATCTATATCATCACAGGTCCCAACCATTCTGGCTATGATATACAGTAATCTATACCAACACAAGTCCTAAACATCGTGGCTATGATATCCAGTAATCTATACCAATACAGATCACAAACACTCTGGCTATGATATCCAGTAATCTATACCATCACAAGTCCTAAACATTCTGGCTATGATATCCAGTAATCTATACCATCACAGGTCCCAAACATTCTGGCTATGATATCCAGTAATCTATACCATCACAGGTCCCAAACATTCTGGCTATGATATCCAGTAATCTATACCATCACAAGTCCTAAACATTCTGGCTATGATATCCAGTAATCTATACCATCACAGGTCCCAAACATTCTGGCTATGATATCCAGTAATCTATACCATCACAGGTCCCAAACATTCTGGCTATGATATCCAGTAATCTATACCATCACAGGTCCAAAACATTCTGGCTATGATATCCATTAACTTTTACCATCATAGAAAAAAATAGCCATGATATCTACTAATCTATGCCATTACTGGTCTTTAGATCATTCCATGAAATAAATTAAACTATACCATCCTAGATCCCAAAACACTCTGGCTATGACATACAGTAATTTAAGCCACCCGAGATCCCAAGCATTCAGGCTATGGTATCCAGTTATTTATACCATCACAGATCCCATACATTCTGGCTATGACATCCAATAACGCATTGTAATGTATGATATCTGTATCATAGATTTTGATAATGAACTGGATTGATCCTACAGTTTCTATGGAGATGAGTGAGCCTACGCAGATATGAGAGATGAGATATATTGATAGGCAATTCATGAGAGAGTTATTACCGGAATAGAATTTCAGAAAGCTAAACGAGGGAGAAAAAAAACAAAAACGTTTTCCTCATCCATCGGATCTTTCAAGATAGTATCCATCCAATTATGTAACCCCGCCCGAGCTTGCTTAACGTCACACTCCGACAAACAAGTGAAAACATTTTTTATTTTGTTATTTTTGAGTGCATGGTCAATATTTAATGTGACATAAATATTTGCTAATCCCAATAAACATGTCTGCTATAAATGTGTGTAATGTACCTTTTAGTCTCTTAGGACAGTGTCGGTTTTTAATCTTAAACTGAGTTTATTACGAAACTTACTAACAGTTGTAACATAAAACCAATTTCTTGTTGATTAGTTTCTATGTCTCTTCTTATAACAAATAAAACATCTATCTTTTCATCCATGGTCTTTTTAATGTATCGCACAATGGGCAGAGAATTCAAAATGCTATTTCACAAGGTAACAAAAAAATAAAAAATAAAAAAATAAAAGTTTTTAAAATACATGAAAACTCCCGGACAATGCCGTGTAAGTACAGCTAGTTATGACTAAAATGCAAATTCGAATATTTGGATTCCCGCTTTTTTTCATCGGGAATTCAAATATATGAATTTCTACTTTCTTTTTAAAAATCTACTATACATAAAGTTGTATTTCTAAATGGTCAATTCTACCCATTTAAATCCGTTTTATCAGATAATAGAAATTATATTGACAAAACCAAATCAAACGTACATTTTTATCACCATGAAAAAAAATAAGAATTCAGAATACAAAACTGGAAATAGGAACAAATTGTAAGCCAGCATTGAAATCCTTTATTTAAATGGGAAAATATGATTCAAAATGCTAGTTCACAAGGTAAACAAAGGTTGTAATAGCTTATGAAACCTGTTCTACATCCACTAATCCAAGAACTTTCATCCATTCTCTCAATGTGTCCATACCATCCAAGCCTCCCTATCTGCACACATCTCCCGATACTGTCCAGATTTAATCTTCCTCTGAGGTCATCAGATCTAAGCCTGTCTTCAAAATTCACATGTGTTACTAACTGCCAAACTAATTTTGAGCCGTAGACCCTGGTTAGCGACATCTTTGCAAAAACACGCAAGCCACAGCGTATGAACTTCGAAACATAGTCACAGTTTGTCAGTCGCACAAACTCACCAGTTCACATACATAAGAACACAACAGCAGTTTCTTAATCTAGACCTTCGAATATTTCTTAGCTCTTTTCTTAATTTAGTACTTTTGGTTATTCAACAAGACGTAAATAAAGTTAATGTATTATGTATGGATAGACTTTGTAATTACTTTTGATTTCGCCTCTTTCCACTACCGACATTAAACCAAATATGATGAGACAACTGACAAAGCGTTTCATAGAAATGTGAAGACACATCTAAAATTCGAACCAAATATGTTGAGATGACTGACAAAGCCTCTCATTGAAGCGTGAAGACACATCTAAAATTCGAACCAAATATGTTGAGATGACTGACAAAGCCTCTCATTGAAGCGTGAAGACACATCTAAAATTCGAACCAAATATGTTGAGATGACTGACAAAGCCTCTCATTGAAGCGTGAAGACACATCTAAAATTCGAACCAAATATGTTGAGATGACTGACAAAGCCTCTCATTGAAGCGTGAAGACACATCTAAAATTCGAACCAAATATGTTGAGATGACTGACAAAGCCTCTCATTGAAGCGTGAAGACACATCTAAAATTCGAACCAAATATGTTGAGATGACTGACAAAGCCTCTCATTGAAGCGTGAAGACACATCTAAAATTCGAACCAAATATGTTGAGATGACTGACAAAGCCTCTCATTGAAGCGTGAAGACACATCTAAAATTCGAACCAAATATAGTAAGATAACTTCTTCTTTCGTTTGCTTCACAGCATCTCACTGTTAGATCACCAGCTCGGTTGAGAAAAGCCATGCTAATGTTTTGTTGTCTAGCACGGCTTCGCCGTTGGAGGGGTGTCGATATTTAAGGCATGACTCGATGATGTGGTCTACTGTCTGTTCAGAGTGACCACAGTCGCAGACAGCCGAGTCTCTGAGTCCCTATCCTTTCATGATCGCGGCGAAACGGCCGACACCTGTCCTGAGGCGGTTGAGCATTGTCCACTGCCGGCGAGAGAGGTCCATGCCTGGTAGGTTATCCGGATCCTCCACAAATCTGTGCAACCTTGATTTATCTGCTGCCTGCCATTCCTCCGTCCAGCAACGTTTCAGCCAGATTCGTTTTGTGACGTGACCGGGTGTTGAAAGCAGGAGCTGATGGGCATGCTCCGAGAATGGGTGTCATGACTTCAGGTGAGCTCGTGGAGGGGTCTCTGTGGCAAGCTTGTCGAGAAGGTGGTCCTCATCGATAGTGGCCTTTCTTGACAGTGTAAGGACAGCCGCCTCACAGCGCAGGGTTGGTGGTGCGATGTCGGCGAGAATCGGTAGTTGGTTGATTGGTGTGGCACGCAAGCAACCAGAGACTGTGCGTAAGGCAGTGGAGGAGATAAAGTCAGCCTTTTCGTGGCCTCCTCCACAAGTACCGGCTCACAACAGTGAAACTAATGACTTTAGACCGCTTCCAGCGACCCCAGCGTAAGATGACTGACAAAGTGTCTCATAGAAATGTAAAGACACATTTAAAATTCGAGCCGAATATGATGAGATAACTGACAAAGCCTCTTATTGAAGTGTGAAGACACATCTAAAATTCGAACTAAATATGAGACCACTAACAAATCCTCTTATAGAAATGTGAAGACATATCTTAAGGCTTATGTAATAGACCGAATGAATAAGACTACAAAAAATATTTGCTTCCAACCATCAAGAACAGTACAGTGTGTGCGTGTAAATATGTATATGCCATACAAATATGTCAAATTCTTTGAAACTATCGCGAGAATCCAATCGTAGATGAACAGCAAAATGAGAACTGTCATCTCCTTCCCTTAATCTTTCAACAAAGAATGTCATCGGCTGGAAAGGATTGTTGTTTCGCATTTTTCGAGTGGCTTTTACAGGAATAACTAAAGGCATTAGTTAAATAGTGCGGCCCTCCGTTGGGTTATCTCTTTACTGACATTATCTCCCGGCTTGTAACATCTACCCAACCCACGTAATCCACTTCCTCACATTCCGGGGAAACATTTCTCCGAATCTCCTACATAATCAGATCCATTTGTCATGCAAAGGATCATAACAAATGTTTCCGGAAGACTCCGTCAGAATTCCCTCAACACAAGTTATGGGGAGAAAAAAAACAACAGCAATAAGCAATTTTTCAATAAGAAACAAAACATGCATTTTCTTTTTTGATTTCATCAAGGAAATGTTGACTTGCAGTAGATTTCCCCATGCTTTCTTTCTCTCTCGAGATATATAACTATATATATATATATACAGGGTGGGCCAAAATAAGGGTCCTATCTTTAAATTTGAATAACTTGAATTTGAATAACTTCCACAAAATAAAAGTTAAACTCACCAAACTTTATGTGTGTGTAGACTGACCCTTCCGAGATTTTTTGAAATAAACAAAACAAATTTTAGCCGAAAAACACTTCTTAAAACTTACAAAAACTAAAGTATTGTTTTTTACACGGTTTTGAGTTTTTTAAGCAAAAATAATGTTTTTTAAATGAGGGTACGTTCCTTAGGGCTAATACGGCTCATGCTTTCTTCGGAAGGGGTCCTTTACTTATTCTAAAAAAAAATTTTTTTTAAATCAATAAATAAAAAAGTTATGAATTTTAAAACATAGGACCCTTATTTTTGCCCACCCTGTATATATATATATATATATATATATATATATATATATATATAAGTCAGGTATATGTATATGTCTGTATATTTCTATGTACAGAATTCATTCCTAAACCAATGAACCGATCATTATGAATTATTTATTCTAGGCAACATGGTGAGTAACATGAAGTGAGTAACGTGAAGTGAGTAACGTGAAGTGAGTAACGTGAAGTGAGTAACGTTATGTTTTTTGTAAACTTTACCGTTTTGTTGGGGGGGGGGGGCGAAATCGCACCCTCCCCACACAAAAAAAAGAAAATTTAAGATTAAAGAGTAATGCTATACATATGCTTATACTCGTCTTGAGACGGTCTTATATATATATATATATATATATATATATGCTGTTTTCTGGGTCGGAATCTATCCATCTAACACTTATCGTTGGCTAGTTTTTAACCTTGAAGTAGTATTTTTTTAGCTTCTTACATCAAGTGGCTTCATGCCTTGTCTGGAGCGATTTCCACAAAAACAAAATATATATATATATGGTAGAAAGAAATCCAACAAAGTGTTCGATTATTTAATAAGAGCATAATATTTTTTTTATTTATTGATAATGTTACAGAAAATCAGATTAAATCAACATGGTACCAAACGTTTCAAGCTGTGAACGGACTCAGATTGAAAAAATATTTTGTTTTTTTAGTATATTTATATTCCTAAACAGATCGCTACTCGGCTATCTTCAGCCATATTTTATCTCAGAAGAAGCAGTAGGTCATTCTGGGAGAAGTTCGCTATTTTTTTCTTTTTACTATTTCTTTTTTTTTGGGGGGGGGGAGTTAATTAGTAGAGGATTTTATGCAGAAGACTTAAAAAAAAAAAAAGGGTTGATGATATAGGTTTTGGAAATTTGAGGTTTCCGTGTTCAATCTAAATGGAAAAGATACGTCTAATCTAAAATTATGTATAATTACAAATATATATCAGACGTCATGTTTCCAGCTCGATGTATTTAGTGTACAGAAGAAAGAGTTCGGACATTTGGGCAACAACCTCTAACACATTTTAAGAGAATAATTATTTTGAGAAAAAAAGAAGCCAAAATGGATTCAAGAAAACTTTACACGGAATTGTCAATATATACAGAAACATTTAAAGTCCTGCCTTTCTGGCTGCAGGTCAGGCATTCAAGATAAGGATGAACTTAGATATTTTAGGACCAGTCTTTAATGAGAGGGCAGCAGAAGGTTGAGTTTTATAAGCTTAAGTAATTAGGCTTAAGAGTATAAATGTTAGGTATGTATATGTTTATATTTTTGTTTGTACAGAATCCACGCCTTAACTAATTGACCTATCATTATGAATTTTAATTGAACTGTTAAACTCAAAATGTAGTGCTGCTTCTTTGCACAGGACAGTAACACGACCACAACTATCACAGATGTTCTGGTAGCAACACTCTAAACACATATCTATTCCCTCATATACAAATGAGTAAAAATCACACTTCTCTACCGAAAACGGACAGATTTTATGCGCCTCGCCTCATGGACCTTGAGTTCTTTCAATAGTTAATTTCATTTTCGGAGATTCTTTGATCTCTTTATCTATCCTCTCTCACTATGGGTGATAGATCTGATCCAACTTCTGAAACTCAAATCCTTGATAAAAAATCCTAGAATTATAAATATAAAAAAATAGTGGAAATTAAATGAACCCCCCTCCCAATTTTATTTTTAATTTTGGCAAGCAATTTAAAAAAAAAAATTAATTCAGTTTACTATCGATTGGACACGAAAATTCACGCTTATCAGAAAAAAAATGTTTTCGGATTTAGCATAATAGTTACAGTATTCACTGATGACCCAGGAGAGTGGGGTTCATTCTTCGGTTTAGTCATAACAAAGATTCAAAAAATGGTACTTAATCCCTAATGGCTAAACACTTAGCATTATAAGGTAATCAAGGGTAAAAGTATAGCAATCATGTGAAAGGAGTGGTTCCCTCCCCTACATCTCGATATAGTAACCAAAAGGGAACCGTTGACTTGCTCTCAAATATGGTTCATCCATTTTTTGTTATCATTTAGATGGGTTCTAGTTTCCAATGTTAGTTCATTGTAAAATGAACAATAAAGAGCTGATATACAATAAAAGAGGGGAAAGCAAATCCCATTTAAAGATCACTTCAAAACCACATCTATAAAATAATACTGCAGAGAAAGTGAGCTTGTATTTATTTACTCCTCTCCAGGAGTTAGGCACAAGGCCAGTTTTATCTTACTCCCACAAGTAAGATGTGACCCAAGGTCGGGTCGGGAAAGTGGGGTTTGAAAAGCCAGCGTCCGAGATGTGAACACTCTGATCATTAAAAATTGCCTGGGCAGCCCCGTCGGCATTCTCCGGTAGGGGCGCCTCAGGCAGTAAGCAATCTTTTAGTAAAAATTATTCCTCAGCATAAAATAACACAAGAAAAACTCCTTATTTCGTTACAGATCCATGTAAACAATGCAATTGTTAAATAACTACAAACACATAAATCAACATTACCCATCAGCATTCCGCAACAATATTTTCTTATTTCATACTTTTCTTCATTTATATATATATATACATATATATATATATATATACTTTGTATAATTGGGCAGCATTCCTTCTTTTATACATGTTAGATTAAACAGGAGTGCCAACTTCTGCTTATTCAGCTTTTAATCCATTTTTTCTAGTCTTCGTACGACTGATTTGATGTTATAATCCAAGGAGTGTAAAAAATCTCCGTATTTTGTGCAAACGTTTTCGACTGACATCGGTCGTCGCCAGGCGGTTGCAAAATGAAATAAATTGGTGAATCTATCAAGAGGGCACTCTTTTAAATTATTTCAACGCCTTGGATTATATCAAATCCGTCGTACGAAGACTAGAAAAAACGGATCAAAAGCTGAATAAGCAGAAGTTGGCACTCCCGTTTAATCAAACATGCATATATATACTTCTATATATAAGTAGCGATTTATTTGTGACAAATTTGGGTTAATTATGTTTTGAAGAGTTTACTATTCAATATGAACACTTGTATTTTAATAGACAATAGAGTCGATGCTTAAGGCTCAACTGTACGACCAGTTGAGCAGCAAGATAAGTCAGACTGCCAAGCAATGCCGGTTTATAATAAGGCTAGAATGTTCCATTATGCTCAGAAGGGAAAGTCCATTCTCTGTGTTCTGATTGGCTGAGATTCATAAGTGGCCATTCTAGTATATAAATGTTCATTCATTCAAATAAGTATTCTTCTATGAGATGGATGCCAGTTGAGGCCTTTATGCCGGTAAGTGTTAGTTTGATTCTATAGAGACAATAGGCATTTTTATAGATAATTTGTTACCACCCATGAACGTCCTTGTGACATGATATAATGGCCACACCTCACATAAATTCGACCTTGTGGCACATCCACCTTCGTGGGAAACAGATAAGCAGACAAATAGAGAAGTTTTTGTAAAGAAATATTTACATAATATCTATCAGCATGGAAAATCGAAAAATCTCTAAATTTTTAAGCAAAAATATAAATCTCTCAATTTGACTGACACGTGTGAGGCCAATCAAACTAAGTCACTCTTAAACTAAATGCTACATCAGAGACCCAACGAACTCTGAGGAGAGGCAGGGATTGTTGTTATGTCATTTGCAGTTTCCACCTTTTGCCTCATTTGAATTTTTTGTCATATCTGCTTTCTAATGTGCTCAAAACGTGGTCATCCCTATAACAGGCCAGGCGACTGTGCAATTGTATTTTTTTTTTTTTACTGAAGGCGATGTGAATTTTCTAAGTTAAAAACAGAGGGAAACTTCTCTTGTGAGATTAGTTTGTTGTTTTTATGTGTTTTACATACCAAGAACGACAATGAGTTAATTGATGAATTCGACATATAAATGAAAAGGGGACAAGGTGGGGGGGGTAACTTTAAATAAACAAAGGCGAATACTTATTTCAATGAGCGATTTTTATTTTAATGTAGGATTTTATTTATTTTATTTTTTTTTTAGAGATTTTGTACATCAATCATAGCCATGATTAGAATCTTTTCAAAATAAAATTTTCTAGGAGCAATGACAGTGAAGTGTTAGCAGCTAAAAAGATTTCTGCTGGTTGATTGTAAAACTTGCCTTCAGTCAGAGACTCCAAATGTTAGATCTCTCGGCCTGTTATAGGGATGGCCTTGGCTCAGAATAATTTGTAAAGAGAGTAATTATATGGATATATGAATAAGTGGGTATTAAATTCTGGCAAATTGGGTTAATTATTCTAATTTCTTTTTTGAAGAGTTTACTATTACATATTAATGAATGACTAAATAATGTCCATCGGCCGGGAAAATCGAAATTCTGTTTGAAGTGAAAAATTGAAATTGTTGATGAGACTTAAAAGGGGGCTTGGCTAGATTAGAGTTTGCAATTTTGAGTCCAGTCAATGATTTTGATGAGATGTTGGATGCGTCATGAGGTGGGGAGTGATTGGAAACTTACTACTACTACTACTAATAATAATAATAATACCAATACTACTACTACTACTAATAATAATACTACTACTAATAATACTACTACTACTACTAATAATACTAATACTACTACTACTAATAATAATACTAATACTACTACTAATAATAATACTAATACTACTAATAATAATACTACTAATAATAATACTAATACTACTACTACTACTAATAATAATACTACTAATACTACTACTAATACTACTACTACTACTACTACTAATAATAATAATAATATACAGTGAATTCAAAAAAGTGACACATAGAATCCGTAATAAAACTCACAATCCTTTCTGCAATCCAACCATATTTGGTACAAATAAACTTCAGTCTATTTCTGACTTGTCCACCAAGATTCATTCAAGAATGTCCAACAGTCTTTGTGTTATCGCCATTAAAATGACATGGAAGAGCACTTTGTTGATCGTTTCATCTGTAGGAAGAGTGATCCTGAATGATCTTCACTAACCAGACAATAACCTCCACTCCCCTCTCCAGATTTTTATCTGTGCGGTTATCTAAAAAATAATGTCTACCCAAAGCAATCCGCAAACTATTCCTCAACTGAAGATGGCCATCACAGCCGAAATCAGTTGTATCCAGGTGTGCTTGAAACGTAGAGGTGTCCATTTGGAACGTATCATTGAACGGCAATAAAAAAGGAATGTTGGACATTTATGACTGAAACTTGGTGGGCAAGTCAGGCATAGACTTAAGTTTAGTTGTGCCAAATATGGTTGGTTTGCACAAAGGATCGTGAATTTTATTAACGATTCCATCAGTGGGTGAGTGTCATTTGGGGAGGGGAGGGGGAGACCCTGTACTAAAAACAACAAATACTTATAGGCTCACAAATTATTGGGCACAATTGCAACAAATTTGTCATGAAGACCCATTGGGATGTTGAATATCTTATCAAAAGGTAAGTAAAAAGTAAAATGACTAACCATAGTCAAGGACGACTCGAAGGCCCCCTTTTTTGTAAGGAAGAGGGCCACTTCTTTCCTAGAATTACTCCACTTACCCTTGATCCTCACCTTAGAATGCTGAGTGTTTAGCAAAGGGGCATAAAGTTCCATTTTTTAAAAGTTTTTGGTATAACCTGACCGAGGATTGAACCTCAGTCTCCTAGCCCATCAGCAAACAGTTTAACCATTATGCCAAATGGTCTGGTTCCGAATATCTTATAGGCTATAAAAATGATGCTAATACAACTACTACTACTACTACATATAATACTGCTACTAATAATAAGCACACAGCCTCCAAAAATATTAGTTAGACTTAAACTAATTTTAGCATGAAGACACCTTGGGGTGCCGGGTGTGTCATAGAGGGTGAAAATAAACTAATAATAAATACTTAGAGGTTACAAAACTATTGGGTAGAATTCCACCAAATGTGGCATAAAAAAAAGCTATTGGGATGCTGGATGTAATAAAATTAAGACTACTCAATATGATGCTTGAATAAAAGAATAAAACCCCAACAGCCCTCGGTAGAAACTCGATTAAAAGCTGGCTAGACAGAGGCTTTTTCGCATGTATTAGTTAATATTAACCTTAGTGGCACCATAACTAACTCGACAATCAACTAAATCTCATTCATACACTGTGGAGGTCCCCAGATGTCGGAGAGCCTTCTACTCAAATAGCTTCTTTCCTCGTGCTACTGGCCTCTGGAACTCCCTCCCTGCCCCCTGTTTCCCCGACAGTACAGACATGCAGAAGTTCAAAACTAATGTAAACAGACTTCTCGCTGCGCAGATCCCAATCTAGGTTGACCCCCCCCCCAACCTTCTCCCTTCTTTTTTTTTCTCAGTAGCCCCTTACGTCTACAGTGGTGGCCTGCCTTGTTTGGGGTGAACTATGTAAAAAAAAAAAATAAATAAATAAAGTAATAGGCTCGATTATAGTTACAGCCTCTCCAGTGATGGAGAAGGGATTTTCAGTTAGTTACAAATATGAGCAGATTGACAAAAATTTTAAAATGTTTTGTTATATTCTGGTTGGTCATCATCATATTCAGTTTAATGTTGGTTTTACATGTGAGCACGTGATGGACGGTTTGTAGAAATTGACTTCAAAACTAACCTATCTCTGGCCAGTACTTTACTTATCCCTCTTTTTCTCAAGTCTATCCTTATCACTTCCTCCCATGTTTTCCTTGTCCTTCCCCTGTGAACTGACCCTGCTACCTCAACTGTCCTACATCTACTAAGCCAAGAACTCTCATTCATTCTTTCAACGTGGCCATACCACTCAAGTCTCCTGTTCTGCACACATCTTCCTATACTGTCCAGATTCAATCTTCCTCTGTCTAATGTAAGGTATTTTATTTGCATAAAAATAATTATTTTCTGAACATGCATATTTGCTAGTTGATCATGCCAACCGTTGCAAAACAGACCCAGAAAGAAAACAATCTCTTATGCGATCAATATGATGTCTAACAAAATTTCTGTATCAGAAGGAAAATAATTTCCTTTTATTAGGGGTGGGACGTAATGGGTGAAAATTTCAGATTCATGCGAGTAGTATTTTTTGGTGTTCATTTATACATAAATAACACTAAACAATCAAACATTTTGAAAATTTTGCAAAATTCAGAAGGTGCAGGCCAAAAATAGCCGTTAGGGCTCCACAGGACTAAAAATCCATCATATTTCGGTGAAAAAGTGGTTTCATGCGACATTGCAGGTCCTAAAACATCCTCAAAAGCTATGAATGGATATAGATGGTTAAATCTGATATAGTACTTTAATTTAGGACCATTTTCAGGCTGTGAAAGAGTTTTCATGAATGTAAAATAGCTAAAAACTATTGGCCTGTATCTTCTGAATTTTGCAAAATTTTCAAAATGTTTGATTGTTTAGTGTTATTTATGTATAAATGAACACAAAAAAATACTACTCGCATGAATCTGAAATTTTCACCCATTACGTCCCACCCTTACTTTTATTTGTCTGTTTTACAAATCTCTTTTTGATGCCGAAACAATGTATATTATGAATGATTAAATGTATATGATTAGTTGAACACAAGTTGGGAAGGAAACTGAATTCATGGTTTTCCCAACAGTATCAGTGTGAAATTTTAACATTTAATTTAACGTGGAGATATTAGCCACGCCATGCAGGAAATAAAAATTTTTTTTTTTTTAATGGAAGTCGCTTCAGACAGGTCATGAAGCCACTTAATGTAAAAAGCTAAAAAGAACGAAAGATGCTCAACGCAAAGACAGAAGGTGCATATTGATCTTATTTAATTTATTTTTTATTTTTATCCACCCCATATAAGGCACATTGCCACTGAAACGTAAGGGGCTACTATTAGGAACCATACCTACAGGGACACCATAAGTAGGGAGTTGAGCAGCGAGATATCTGTTCATATTACATTTAAATTTATGCATGTCAGTACAGTCAGCAAAGCAGGGAAGGGAATTCCAAAGGTTAGCAGTTCGAGGGAAGAAACTATTAGAGTAGAAAGCTTTCCGGAATGTGGGGACCTCTACGGTGAAGGGATATGGGATGTTGCTGTTTATTGGTTAGTTGAGGGTATTTACGTCGAGGGGGCATCAGTGCTGTGAGTTCATTCTAGCGCATTCCATTGAAGTACTTGTAAAACAAGCATAGGGATGCCACATTGCAGCGATTTGACAGGGGTTAGAGCTTGGTTGACAGTGCGTGACCTATTAGATTGGACACTCTTTTTTGGACCCTGTCTAATAGGGATAGACAGTGTAGGAGGAAAACAGTCAGCAGGAAGACAGTTCCACAAGCCTGTAGTTCTTGGAAACAAGCTACTGAAATAGGAAGCTGTATTATAATGAAGTACCTGAATTGATGAAGACAAATGAGTCAAACGAGCTGAAACAAAGGAAGCAGGGAATAGTTCACATAATTCTGAAGAACACATGCCATAATAGTATTTATTGAAGAGACTGAGACTAGCAACATCACATCTGTGAGAGAGCGGGTGAAGTCATTTGGAGTTATCACTGTCACACTTCATCAAGGACTATAATGAGTTGATCTATCCATTGCCGTTGTTCAAAGGAATAACTTTCAGTCTGTTCTCGGCCTGCCAAGCCAGAAAAGAATCTGATATTTCTTGATGTTACTAATATATATCGGCAAAGCTTTTTGGTCTTAAATATTGCAGTTGAACCAGATTATTTAGAATAGGAGGGCAAAAAAGTAAATGTTTACATTAACTTTTTAACTTGTATAAAATTGAACTTTTATGTCAATTAAAAGAAAAACAATTAGCAAAAGATCTGGTTGAATTTTAACCCTCCACAGCTGATTCCCTAGTCTATAACAGTATCCACCAGACCAATCAGACACCCCACAAATAAAATAAATTTCTAACACCTATTTTATTGCTTCTTATGAATTAACTTTAGTCAATTCGAATGGTTAACTGTCCGAAGCAAGAACTATGTCAACCTACATATTTGGATGTGAGAAGAATTTATCTGAGTTTATGTTTACTTTTGGCAGGCTTGTAACTTTTCTTCCTTCCTATTTTTTTCTGTAGTCCTCACATTCCACAAGCAATATTTCTGACAAAGGAGGAAGAATTGCTGTTTTCTGAGTAGTATGTGGACATTTTCAATCCTTTCATAATATTCATCATCATTCAGTGGTCAATCTATCCATGTCATTAACCCTTATCTTTGAGCGGCCTTTAGCCTTGATAAGTGGTGACTCATTAGTAAAAACGAAAAACAAAGAAGTGATGGTGATGTAGTGGTTACCGGCATGGACTATGAACTTGGCGTGTCATGTTCAAGTTCTGTCAGAGCTACTGTATCACTTTCACGAATGCCTTTGTATGAAATCATCTCTCCCTTCTGTTTGTTAAATGACTAAACTCAATTCTTCGTAAACAACCAGTCTAAGAGACAACTACTGCCAATAAATTCTCTTTCTTCCTCTGTGTAACTAGAACTAAGCGGAACTTGCATGAGCAAAGTTTCTTTCCTAGAACTGCCCGTCTGTGGAACACAGTACCTAGGAGCTGCTTCCCGGTTGACTATAACATTGCCGTTTTCAAGTCCAATGTAAACAAATTCTTGTTGAGCCGTTCTTTTAAATAATCAATTTCTGACCAGTTACAACCATCGTTACTAATCCCCTCAGTGTTTCATCATCCATTTGTCCAACACAATAACCCTTATCCTCGAATGGTCTTTAGGCCTTTATAAATGGTGCCTAGTTTGTAAAAAAACAAAAAAATTCAATAAACTACTAATTGTGACGGTTTGGCTCCATTAACCAGAAAAATTATACAACAAACCCCTCACCCCACCCAACCACCCAACCCACCCCAAATATCAAAGAGTTCACTGAGCTTGTCTATATGATGACAAGGACCGTTGTTGCTGGAAGTAATGAAGACAAGGGATATTAATAATTCATCATTTAAAAACAATTCGACAAAAGTTATCCGCTAATTGTAGTTGTCTTTTTGTTGGTCCTCGATTTATAAAATCGGGGGATCTATGTTTTGAGGCATTTCCGTCCGTCCGTCCGTCCGGATTTTTCTCCGCAACCATCCATTGAATTTCTCTGAAATTTTGCATGAAGTTGTAACTTTAGTCAGGTTAGAAAGTGACATTCTCCGATTTAAAAAAAAAAATCTGGTTAGTGCCCTTCAGGGGGTCAAAAGGCCCCGAAATGGCAAAAAATGACATTTTTTGCCCCATAACTTTTCATCCATCTATTCAATTTCTCTGAAACTTGGCCAAAATGTAGAGGCAATTGTTCCTAATAGAAAATAAGTACCGCTGACCTTGGAAAACATCTGGTTCGCGCCCCCAGGGGGTCAAAAATGCCCCAAATTGCCCAAATTTATTGCATTTTACACTCTCCACATCGAGTCACATACAGAGGGGGACCACGCACGCGCGGCTTGTTTTTTTTTTGTTTTTTTGGGTTTTTTTTTTTTGTATTCAGAGATATGAAGTAGAGCTTTAAACTATTTTGTATAACTTTTCGCTTCATAAAAATTATTTCAAATATTTTCCGACAGAAATAGGTACAGACAAAAGTTGAAAATAAAATATTAATTAACTTTCTGGAAAATAGACATTACCCTACTTTGTTATAGAAATTGGAGTGTAATATTGAGATTGGAAGGCATGCAAAAGAACAGTGACAAAAGCGATAAAAAACGAGTAAAAAATACAGCAACAGAGATATTGAAACAATTAGGATTAACTACTTTACAGAGAAGAATGAAGGGTCATTTAATTGAAACTTCAAAAATAATTAATGCCACTTTTAACTACTTCTCAATCTGGAAAGTTATTGTCAAGATAGATTCAAAAAGTCAATTCATGTTTTTCTTTTTCTTATAGAGTAATATATTTCTGGAACAAATTGCTAGATCAGGTTAAGAACAGCAATAGCATAGAACATTTTCAGATGAAGTTAGATGAATTCAGAAAAAAAAAGTTTTAAAAAAAAGTTAAGAGAGAAATTTTGGGAACTATCGGATGAAATATGTACTAGAATTTGACATGTAAACTGATATTCTATTAATAGTATACATGTTCTGTGTAATATTTAAGGATTGAATTGCGAAGATAATTCAAAAGGAAGACGCTCCAAAAAGCATATCAAACAAATAATAATTTGGCTATGAGCAAAGTGTAGTATCTGTTCTGATAATATACTTCATCTTTTCTGTCCTCGGCCAGTGAAGGAAAACTATTTCTAGACTGAGGCAATTTTTGTTCCAATCCAGAGCGCCTCTTCTTGGGGAAGTGTAATTACCCCACATTAAAAACCGACCTTGTGTCTAACTCAGCCCTCGTGCGGAGGCAAGTAAATATGAACAAATAATAATAATAATCTACCAAATCTAACATTTCCTTCCAACTAAAAAAATCCTACCATTTCCATCTGCAAAAAGTCGCCCCCCCCCCCTTAATTTAAAAAAAAAAATGGTGACACCAGTCTCGACTGGTTCTGAAAAGTCAAGGAGGATGGAAAGAGCAAAGAGGGAGAGGGGAAGGGTTTTGAGAGTACTAGAATCTTTAAGGGGCTTATTGCCAGTCAAATTCCAGTGAAACAAATGGTCGATATTGGCAAGAAATCAATGATAAACGGCTGTAGCGATAACACAAAATGATCTACAATGGTTATCGAAAGAGGTGGTGAGTGCTAGAAATCCGAGGAGACTTGTCACTCAGACTCTAGGGAACACCCCTTTGTTATTGCCAGTGAGTAATCACTGATAATGACTCGTGTGAAAACTCCTAGTAAGTAAATAATAATAACCGGAAGACTTATTGTCACTCAGCCTCCAGGGAACATCACTTGTTATTGTTAGTGAGCAATCATTGATAATGACTTGTGTGAAAACTCCTAGTAAGTAAATAATAATAGTGGGCAAAAAAAGAGCCGAACAATGAAATGAATGCGTTTAGTTCCGCTTTTTCAAATTTTTAGTCCTTTTTTTTAATGTCTGTGCTGTTCTACACTGTTAATCAATCCACTTTGAAAAATCATTCCATCTTATGAAGAAAAGGTTATTCTTCAATTTAGTAGGTGAAGTATAGAATTTAAAGTAAATTTTCATTAAAATTTCCAAATTGAAAACTTCAATTAATAAAATATTATAAAAATTTTATTTTAAAAAGTATGCTATTTATACCATTGTATAAAGTAGAGTTTCTCCAATAATAATTAATAGAACTTTTATTATTCTTATTACACATCGTGAAAGGCTTACCGATAAAACTAAACCCAAGTTTAGTTTTTTTTCCATTTTCCAAGTAAGTGAACGAAAACATTAGAAAGCTACGTGCACGTAAACATGATAAATTTCTCCAGACTTTTTTGTTCCATATTTCTTCCTCTCATAAACGTTATAACAGTAACATTTATCTTTTACACTTTTCCATAAATAGCCTCACACTATAAAATATGAATATTTGACACACCTTTTTTTTTATCATTTATTTATTATATTAGCTGACCACACGTTTGGGAATCATTCATTCTCCGCACATCTGGTTGCCATATTTTGTGAGTGTTATCGTTGATAACACACACAGGTGTCAGAAGAAAAGAATAATGGAGAAGAAACAATTTGATTCCATATATTTTTTATTACAGTTTGTTGTAGGCGAACAGAAACGGTGGTTAAGGTATACGTGATACCTAAACAGTAGATAAAGAAATAACTTCAGAAATGAATACTAAATAAAGAATACAATCGTCCCCATTACAATAAGTAACACACGTGTTGAAATGCATGAAAGAAGAGCATATATATGCGACAGCACTGAATACATAAATTGTATTTACATCAAATTTGTCTATTGCAGCAACAGATAGCATGGGGAAAAATGGTACGACAAAGGTTTTCAGTTCTTTGACTTGTGAGAAAAAATATATGACAAAGTCTCTATTTATTTGCCTCCCCACGAGAACAGAGTTAGACACAAATTCGTTTATTTTCTGTGGGAAAAATCCAGCTGCCAAAAAGGGGCACTTTGGATTGAAACAAAAATAAAAATTGTGTCATTCTAGAAGGATTTCTTTTTCACTGCCAGAGGACAGAAAAAATCAAGTATAGTATCAGAACAGATACTACACTTTGCTCCTAGCTAAATAATGGCCAAGACAAAGCCGTTTGGTTCTTTGAGAGTCAAGTCACTCGATCAAAAAACATAACCTCACAGACTTTGTCTATGAGGTTTTGTAAAGCATGATCGAAAGGACAACAGCAAAATAAGAGTTCTGTTTGGAATCTTTTACCTGTTTGGAATCTTTCACCTGTTTGGAATCTTTTACCTGTTTGGAATCTTTCACCTGTTTGGAATCTTTCACCTGTTTGGAATCTTTTACCTGTTTGGAATCTTTCACCTGTTTGGAATCTTTCACCTGTTTGGAATCTTTTACCTGTTTGGAATCTTTTACCTGTTTGGAATCTTTCACCTGTGTGGAATCTTTTACCTGTTTGGAATCTTTTACCTGTTTGGAATCTTTTACCTGGGTGGAATCTTTTACCTGTTTGGAATCTTTTACCTGTTTGGAATCTTTCACCTGTTTGGAATCTTTCACCTGTTTGGAATCTTTTACCTGTTTGGAATCTTTTACCTGTTTGGAATCTTTCACCTGTTTGGAATCTTTCACCTGTGTGGAATCTTTTACCTGTTTGGAATCTTTTACCTGGGTGGAATCTTTCACCTGTTTGGAATCTTTTACCTGGGTGGAACAAAATTACAAACTCTCGCACTCAAAACTCCCTGTGTTCTTCTTCTTTATTTAACATGTCTCTTCCACATCAGATGTGGGTTGCATGTTTGCCATGGCGACACAAAGTGACCAACTCCATGAAACTATCATTTAAGTTGGTTGCGATGTGCCATTGCTTGAGGTCATCTTTGACCGAGTCATTTCAAGTCTTTCTCGGACTGCCATTTTCTTTGTTTACTCTCAATTGCGATGTGTGTACATCTGTTGATCCAACCAGAGCTTCGTTCAACATGAACCATACTATCGTAAGCGGTTGCAGCACAAAGCTGACTCCAGTCTGGGAACCTTCAGCCTTAATAGCAGAGAGTGAGAACTGACTGACGTCAGGGTACACACAACAAACCCACCGAACAATAACCATATCATTCATCTACATACTAAGAGTGAGCTAGTGTGAGCCTAGAATCGACTCACATGTAACATGACACTACGGACAACATAGCTGTTGTAAAGTTGATCCTGAGTAACAAATGAGAATGAACAACACGTTAAGATGGGGAGAAGCTCACAAAACTTGATCCATTCGTGCATACAAAATCAAACTTAATTCACATCTCTCATCAGCACAAATGATATCGCCAAAATAGTAAAATGAGTCCTGCACTTCCAATTTCTGCAGACCATCCAAAAAGAACTCAGGACAGTTGCTTCAAATACTGAAAACATATATTCAAGAGGAGATAACACTGGCTCAACAATACTATATAATGCAACTCCAGAAAGTATCTCACTCCTGACGCTATCCTCTACCTGTATAAGAGTCAAATACATCCAAAGTACTGTTGCCACATCTAGGAAGTTGCCGCTCAGAGCACTCTTTCCTGCCTTGATAGAGTACAAAACCGACATCCTCTTCTCTTCCCTGCAGCCTCTTTCTCACAGAAGAGAGGTTGTTAGTCTTTCTCTACTCTATCGTTATTTTCATGGTGAGTGCTCGACCGAGCTCCAATCTGTAGTCCACTCTTTAAAACATTCATAACAAAGACTCATCCAGCTACAACCACTATAAGTAATTTTCCTTTCTTCCTCTATGTACCTAAAACTAAGCAAAACTTCTATGAGCAAAGTTTCTTTCCAAGAACTACCCGTCTGTGGAACACAATACCACGGGGCTGCTTCCAAGCTGACTATAACATGATCGTTTTTTAGTCAAATGAAAACAAATTCTTGTTGAGCCTTCCTCTTAAATAATGAAAGTCTGCCCAATTTCCACAATCATTATCAATCATCACGGTGTTGTCTCACCGTCCACCTGACACTCATTAACCCTTATCCTCGAGTGGTCTTTAGGCCTTGATAAATAATGACTCTTTAGTTTGAACCATCGTTACGAATCCTCAGTGTTGTCTCACCGTCCACCAAACAAACTCATTAACCCTTATCCTCGAGTGGACTTTGGGCCTTGATAAGTGATTTGTTAGTACATAAAAAAACTTAATCCTGTGTACAAATGAGAGTGAACGACAGGTTAAAATGGAACGAAGCTCACAAAACACTCCCTATGCAGTTTGTATATGCAAGATTGAACTTAATTCATATCCCCCATCATCACAGATGATATCGTCAAGATAGCAAAATGAGGCCCTCACTTTTAATTTCTGAAGATCATCCACGAAAAACTCAGTTCAGTTGCTTCAAATACTGAAAATATATATCCAAGGGGAGATAACTGTTGCTCAACAATATTATATTCCGAGGAAAGATCCCAATGTCAGTTACTTGTCAATAAAGAACTTAAATAATTTGGATATTTTGTTTTTCAATGATTAAAAGTTAGACTACAACATTTGATAGTGAGAATAATCCAATAAGTTTCTATTTTTTTATTTTTTATTCCTCTGATGCATGATGGGAGCATCGACTGATGAGAAGGCGGAGTCTTTTTACTGTAGATTCTACTTGATACAAAAAACAAAAAGTAGAGAAAACAAAACGGGTGAAAACGATGAATAAATAAGAAAAGACATAAGACTAGAAAATGAATAAAGTGATCCATATTCATGAAGTAAGATGAGGCAGAAATTGGATGCCATCAATTCATGTGCAAAGATAAACGGTAGCATGGCAATGCCAGTAGCGGTGTTAGTAAAAGACATCTAGGTCTGTCGATGCTGGTGTCACTGTAATTGGGAATAGAGTCATCCTGTTTAAAGAGGAGGATGAGGACAGCAATTAGGAAACTGACATACCCCCCTCCCCACCTCCGAAAAAAAATAATAAGATGGAATATTTCCCCCCCCTCCCACCAGATGAGGAAACTTTTTCTTTTTTTTTTTTTTTTTTTAATATTTTTTTTTTTTTAATATTTTTTTTTTTTTTAATATTTTTTTTTTTTAATATTTTTTTTTTTTTAATATTTTTTTTTTTAGAGCGAAACATGAAGATACAAACGCAACGAAATGTCTGCACCAACTCTTCTCTCTAATTAGTCATGCCAATCTGAAGCATCATTGCCTTTAGCTGAAAAAGTTACAGCGGTTCCCTTTTATTCTGGTTGGCCGCAGACAATGCCATATTAGTTCCCAAACAATAGACTTATAACTAAGATAAAACTAAGGAATAAGAGACTTCTTAGACAGAAAGTAAAGAGTTCAGGCAAAATTGTATATATATACCAGACCCCCCCTTCTCCCCCAGAGGTCTAGAGGGTTCGTCTAGTTGAAGTAACAAAAGGATGACGTCATCCATTTAAACATAGATGACTTGTGACTTGCATGATCATGGGCCGTCTATGCAGACAGTGAGATATCTATATATATATACATATATATATATATATATATATATAAGAGGATCTAATGAATTAGAACGTTACAATTGTTCCAAGAATTAGAACATCAAGTCTAGTATGACGTATGGTCGTTTCCAAAACATTCTGGAAATACTTTATTTTATTTTTTCATTTTTCAATTTTTTAAAATTAACAAAGCTACTCCAAAAAGTCTCTTCATCAGCGCCTTTAGCACCACGTCTTACAGAAATTCAAGGAAAAAATAACAAGCTCGTCGTAGAGGAACATCTATTGACAGGAGGAGCCACAGAGACAAATATTAGAAAAAGGAATAAGTTACAAATATAAATTAAAATTAGAAAAATAATAATAATAATAATAATGATAATATAATAATAATAATAATATATATATATATATATAAAATATGAAACTAAAAGTATACTTTTAGTAGATAGAACCTATAGTGAAATGGTTTAAGCTCAATATACGAGATAGAGCAATTATAAAGATAAATGAAAGAAGAGGGATAAACATGTACGAATGACAAATCTATTTCAACTTCGATTGTTCAATGCAAGGTGCACTCAGTAAAACATGTTTATTATTCTTTCCTTAAGCCAAGGCTTTTCAAAGATTAAAATCTTATCATCAGAGGGATTACATAGATGGACAAGTTGGCAGTGGAAAAGCCAAAATTGAAAATTTGAAAAAATATTAAATAATGGAGAGTGAGAGTGTACGTGTAAAAAAAATATGGGGTCTGTCCCGTTGATAAGGTGTCCGGTGAAAGGAGATTTAAAGATGGAAAAGAAGGGTTTCTATTCTGTTTTCTGGCGTTTGGTATATGCTACGGGACCTGTTTTTCCTTCTTTTTGTAGGGATAGTGTGCCCTATATCTATCACCGTAACGTTGTTTACCATTTTAAATGCCAGTGTAATGTTAGTTATATAGAGCGTACTTCCTTGCATTTGCAGACCCGCATAAACCAGCACATTCCATCTAAGATCAAAGAGGGAAGGGCAGGATCCCTTTGTCACTCTCCCTCTATGATTTTGGACTCAGCATTTGGTTGGAAATCCATGCTGTGCCAGTAACTATGAAATAGAGCGTTTTGAGGGGCTGCAAAGAGCTGATTAAAAAAAAAAACATTTGAAAATTTGGGAATCTGTCTCTATTGCAATACGTAAACCTTCCTTTTGCCAGCAGAAGGAGTTTTTAAAAGTGTTGAATCTCTTTGACGAACTTTGAACCACCACCCCCTCGTTTTTTTTTTGTTTTCAATCCCACGTGGTGCTCTTTTAATCGTTTTTTAAACGACTATTTAATTAAATTTATTTATTTTAATCGCCTATTGGTATTTTCCTAATATTTCAATTAATCTGTGTTTTTTATTTTCATTGATATTGTTTCATTCAAACTATCAGTTTCTCCTCACAAGATGATAGCCGAAAGAGCTTTAGAGAGTTTTCCGCCAATTGTTTTCAAAAGTATTTGAATATTTTATAGCTCCAAACATTAATTTATATATATATATATATATATATATATATATATATATATATATATATATATATGTGTGTGTGTTTTTTTTCTTCAGAAAATTCTGATTTGAGAAGTTATGTTCTGAAGATAGTCAGCATTTCTAATTTTTATGATTCATTGTATGACCTAAAATAAACACTGTTTGAAAGAGCTGTAAACAACCACAATACCATTGTCTATGCTCTTTATTTGGAACTTGATTTGAAAAATGTTTTGAATCGTCAAAATCTATCTATATATATATATTATATATATATATATATACTAGATGAACTATCTAAACCCAGACGGTATAATATATACTAGAGATAAGTTAATCAACGTTTGTTTCCCTAATAAAATGTTCCTACATATTTTGATTAAACAAAATACATGCTAAAATATTTCTCAGTTTTAGGATTTAGTTATGTTTGAAGAAAAAAAAAGTTTCATTTTAGTAGTTCTAATTAGCTGTAATTTGCAATTAACTCACCAAGTGACCCATTTCTTACTAGGTTTGTATCACTTTCACCCTCTCTCACTGTATGTTGTTTGACTTCCGCCACACACTCTTATTCTATATGGTGTCAATCATTTTCATTCAGTCACTTTCTCTCTCGCTGTTTACCAACAATAAAGGGTAATAAAATCCTCCTCCTGCACCTCTCATCTACTTCTATATTGACAAAGAGAGACAGCGATAAAAGAGGCTGACAATGGTGAAGATGCCAACTTATGCTACTCTCTCTCTCTGTCGCCTTTTAGCTAAGATCAAAGTGTAGTATCTGTTCCGATGGATACTGCACCCCATACTGGTGTTGTCTTGGCCTTCGGGTCTTGATTTACGCTGGTCAATGGGTCTTTCCTGTGCAGTTCTGGGAGGTCCACCTTCCCAGGCTTTGCCTCCCCTCTTTGGGGAGGAGTAAGTTTATTGCTTACTGTCTGAGGCGCCCCTACCGGGGAATGCTGACGGGGCTGCCCAGGCAATTTTTAAACCCCACTTTCCCGACCCGACCTTGGGTCACATCTTACTTGTGGGAGTAAGATAAAAACTGGCCTTGTGCCTAACTCCTGGAGAGGAGTAAATCAATACTCTCTCTCTGTCAGTTTCTCTCTTACCGCTTCTTTCTATATTGACTAAGAATAGAAACAGTAAGAAGATAAGGCTAGTAATATTATTTAACCCGTAGCTGGAGTGGGGAAAAAAGAAAGAGAGATATATAGTGAGCAGAAAAAGACTAATTTGGGATTTAATCTTTTTATTTTTGTAAATTTAGCTGGCTTTGCAAACTTTTTACCCGATTTAAACAATTTACCCTGAGCTCAATGGGTGACTCAAGAGGTCACAATTTGTTTAGTAAATACATTTCTGATATGATGACGTTTAAAATGGTTTACGACGCTATTCTAATGAAGGGAAATAATTAATTAGAAAACAAAACAAGTAAGGAATGTAAGAGGATGAATTTTTTTTTCCTGGCATTAAAATAACGGTTTGTTTTTTTTGCTTAAATTGGTATTTATTGATGGTTTCGATGTGATAATTTCTTTTGAGAAAACTTTGACTGGCATTTTTTGAGTTTTTAATTTTTTGATCTGGAAGGAACTGGGTTTTTTTGGTAGAGAAAAGATAATTAAGGAAGATTATTTTTTTTTTTTCGGATTTAATAATAAGAACTGATAAAACCGATTAAACATATACCTGTCTTTTTTACTTATGAACAAGGG
The DNA here is from genome assembly GCA_963556195.1 of Sepiola atlantica. Lineage (NCBI taxonomy): Eukaryota > Metazoa > Mollusca > Cephalopoda > Sepiida > Sepiolidae > Sepiola > Sepiola atlantica. The sequence goes on from OY744529.1 coordinate 10,208,004, forward strand.
AAAAATGCGATTTAATATGAATGAAACAGCTCTCTGAGAAATATAATAAAATGTTTTAAACTAAAAACTCCCATTATATCCTCATAATTATATGTTGTTTTTGTTGTTGCTGTTGTTGTTTTTCGGGGAGTCAGTCAGATACTCTATCTATCCTAACTTTTTCTGTGAGCATGAGAGAACCTGGTAGTGCCTATATCCTCTCCAGGCTACATACAACACCTAGTGTTCCCAAATAGTCACCCATTTAGTACTGGCCAGGCTCAACGTTGCTTAACTTCAGTGATCTAACGGGAATCATTGTGTCAACATGATTATACTGTATATTTTTTACCCGAGATACAACTAATACATAAGAGACTTCTTTATATATATATATATGATTATATATGAATAGGATTATCATTCTTTCCCAAATGTCACAGTGTAAGTTAAATAAAATATTTCTAAAATTCATGTAATCTAGGACTTTCTCTCTTGATTTATAGACATTTAGTTATCTTTCGGGTCGAGGAAAGTGCAGGCATATAGGAAGAACAAATAAAAAAATTTTTTTTACTTTTGACCACAAAAGAATATTTAAATATTTGCGTGACGTCATTCAGTTCTAATCAGATATAGACGTGATCATGTAAGTCATGATCTCAAAGTCTGAAAGTAGTTTGGTTCATTATAAAGATTTGCGTGTACAAAAACTCCGGTTTGAACTAATTTGGTTGAGAGGTTCTTTTAATTGGAGGTAAATTCCTTCAAAGATTTCCACTCTTTTAATACATGGAGATTTGCTAAGAATTTTAGTGTACTTCATGAGAAGTTGTGTAATATTATTGTAGTTCATGTGTAGATTGCATATGCGCAGGCTTATCACACTTTGGTCTGATAGATAATATGTAAGTCTGTGGGAGAGGGCGGCTGTAATATAAGTGAAACAAAAAGGTCTCCACCGACTCTTCTCTCTCATTAGTCATGCCAACCTGAAGCATCATTGCCTCCAGCTTAAAAGTACAGCAATTCCTTTATTTTCTGGTTGGCCGCAGACGATGAGATGTGCGTTGCCAAAGAATATACTTATTTTTAACCGCGATACAGCTAATGAATAAGAGGCTTCTTAGACAGAACGCAAAAAGTTTGGGCAAGATTTTATATTTCTTTCCCCCCCCCCTCTCTCTCCGGGTTGATGGATGACGTCATCATTTTGTGACGTCATCTAATGGGCACAGTTATCCGCCATCTCTGTCTTAATGAATGACAACATCCTTTAGTGACGTCATCCACTGAGCACGGGTATCCCCACTTCTGTTTTAATAGATGACTTCATTCATTCAGTGTGCACAGAGACAAACAAACAAACAAGCAATATCCACAGTGTTAATAGTCTATAGTCATCCACAGACAGCTATTTCGCCGTATCATCGTTCTTCAATGTGGCTAGACATAGCAGAGATTCGAAACCCGACTGCTAACCAAGGTTCCATTTTTTATTGATATGCTTCACTTAATTCATTACCACATTCCGTCTGATTTTAGTGGACAGTTTGTTTTGTTTGCATAACAGCAAACTAATTTAAGGTTATTTAATGCTAAAACAAAATATCTAAGTCAGTCGCAAGACTGTATAGCTCTGCCTGCCAACGTAAAGATGGGCTAAACTATTATATAGGCCTTACTTCTCCGTATTGCACCAAGTATTCCTTAAGTTATCCCATGGAAACGTTAATAACTTAAAAACTATTTATCTGATCAGGCTGACATTGTGGATGGTGGTTACCGTGTCCAAAGAGCATTAGAGCAATACATTAATTTAGAAAAATCGAAAGTTAAGTCATGGTCAAAGTTATATAAGATGCGGGGCTTCATTGGCTACAATATGGGCCAAGTAGCGAGTCTCTACGATGATCAGAACTGAAGTTATCGCTAAAAGTGTGACTTTCACCTTTGCATGAAATTTAATCAGTTCTATGTTAGACCATGACCGATATTTTGCCAATGTTTAGTGACGATTGGTCAACTGATTTGGGCGTTAGGTCGTACACAAACAAACAGTGACAAGCTAACAAAAAAATTCAACTGAAAACATAACCTACTTGGTGGAGGTAACTATTTACTATATGAAATTAATTGAACACAAATTACTATTTTACCAATAGTCGGATGGAAATTGTGGGTTCATACCTTATCCAACAGTATTAGTGAATAAATGACTACAATAGATTTGATTAGATTTGAAATCGGCACAACTGATTCCGTAGTCTGAGATAGTATCCATTCAGCTAATGAATCACCTAAGAAAGGGAGAACACAGAGGATTTTATTTGAGAATATAATCAAAAGGAAAAAAATGACTGAACCGAGTTAAGGATGCGTGATATAAAATGTTATTTGCTAAATTTGTCTGCTGATGCTAAGTACTGAGAAGTAGTTAAGAAGATCCAAAACCTTTTAGGATGCATACTCTCATCTCTATGAGAGGACGTCTCCGTCCATCTGCCATCCTAAAGTTTGAACAACAATCTTTTGGTCTGTCACGCTTAAAATGACTTAATGAATTTTTTCGAATCTGTCGTGTTTTAGTTTGAAACAGCATTTTTCAGGTCTGTCACACTTTAGTTTGAAACAGCATTTTTCAGGTTTGTCACACTTTAGTTTGAAACACCATTTTTCAGGTCTGTCACACTTTAGTTTGAAACACCATTTTTCAGGTCTGTCACACTTTAGTTTGAAACACCATTTTTCAGGTCTGTCACACTTTAGTTTGAAACACCATTTTTCAGGTCTGTCACACTTTAGTTTGAAACACCATTTTTCAGGTCTGTCACACTTTAGTTTGAAACACCATTTTTCAGGTCTGTCACACTTTAGTTTGAAACAGCATTTTTCAGGTCTGTCACACTTTAGTTTGAAACACCATTTTTCAGTTCTGTCACACTTTAGTTTGAAACACCATTTTTCAGGTCTGTCACACTTTAGTTTGAAACAGCATTTTTCAGGTCTGTCACACTTTAGTTTGAAACACCATTTTTCAGGTCTGTCACACTTTAGTTTGAAACACCATTTTTCAGGTCTGTCACACTTTAGTTTGAAACAGCATTTTTCAGGTCTGTCACACTTTAGTTTGAAACAGCATTTTTCAGGTCTGTCACACTTAGGTTTCAAACAGAATTTTCTTTGGTCTGTCGTAATAGAACTTGCATTGCTACGCTCACAGAGTGAATATCCCCATCTTAATACCTATGCTTGTTTACTAGTGTCCCACTTCAGAAGAAGTACAAATATTCTTGAGAGCACTTGAGAGTTATCTCTTCCTATTAGCATAGCGGAGAGGAGTAATACAGATCTTTTTTTAATACAGAATATTGTATATACAATACCATGCAAAAGTCTGTTGGCCTACCTTAAACTATTGTAGAGTGCTAATCTTTGTCAGCTTATAAGTAGATGCGTAGCATCACATCTTCTGCAGTTAAAATATTGACTTATGGGGTCAGTTTCAGACCTTATCATCATAATTTTATATTGGGGTTACTAAATGAGAAGGGAAAATGCGAGACTACCACCAAAAATGGCTTCATAAATGCGTTTGGGTTCCTTAGATACACCAAGTCAGATAGTATTTCAAAACAAATATCTATAACGAAAATGTATTACTAAATCTTTATTTCAAGTTATATATATATATGTATATATGCCATCCATGCTGCATATATATGAATGGGGGCAGAAGTAGTATCATGTTGCTGTTGTGTTAGGGACAACAAATGAAACCGTCTCACAGTCTCTTTCCTGGATTAACTTCTAACAAGGATGTTTCTGAGCGCTCAAAGGCATCCCACCACCTCCGGCAAGCCTGGCCCAGGAGAGGAGAGTTTGTGTACATCTAAATAGCAATTAATACCATAGTTCACAAAATGTGTTCTTTGGCCAGAGAAACAATAAAAGAGTTGAACCATGAAATCATGTCATGTAATGTTTAAAATTGATGCTTGTTTAGTCCCATACGGCGAGACATTTAAAGATAGAAAATAATCATGTGTAGGACAGTTATAGATGGCAAAAGGCAAAGAAGATAGAAGCAATAAAATGATTACAACTATTTCTTTTTTATTAATAGACTAACAGAAAGACCAGACGTTGCTCGGGATTGAATGAGGAACACTATTATTTCTTGTTTCACTATGCTCATAACACCATTTTTTCTTCTTTTTTTTTACTGGCCCCCTCCCCCTGTTTGGCTCGTAATATAGTCAGAAGAAACTGAAAATTTTGAAAACTCACTGAATTAGTGTCTTACGCATATGGTTTAAATTTAGTTAGAATCGGATATATGTATTTGAAGTTGAGGCACATGTTCGTCTTTGTCCACTGTCCGTTTTTCACAATTTTTTACTGATCATTTTGTTTTTCTTTTTTCGGTGTACACGTATTTATCAGGCTGCTAGAGAATTCTGGGGTTTTTGGAAAAAAAAATTTTTTAATTGAGATTTTAATACGGGGGATCAGTTTTCAATGTAAATTCAACGTAGACTGATCCCCCTCTTTTTGACCATCTCAAATTTTAAAAATTATTCTTCTGTTTACAATTACCTATCATGTCGCGAGAGAATTCCGGGGGTTTTGGAAAGAAATGTCAAAAAATTGAGATTTTAAGACGGGGGGATCAGTCTTGTTCGTCTTTTACCATAGTCCGTTTTTCACAACTTTTTACGTCTTAAAATCTCAATTTTTAAAAATTTCTTTCCAAAACGCCCGGAATTCTCTCACGACATGATAGGTAATTGTAAACAGAAGAATAATTTTAAAAATTTGAGATGGTCAAAAAAGGGGGGGATCAGTCTACGTTGAATTTACATTGACAACTGATCCCTCGTCTTAAAATCTCAATTTTTTGAAATTTCTTTCCAAAAACCCGGAAATTCTCTACTGACATGATAGGTAATTGTACACGGAAAAAGATTTTTTTTTAAATTGAGATGGTCAAAATGAGGGGGATCAGTCTACGTTTAATTAACATTGTAAACTGATCCCTCCTCCTAAAATGTAAAATATTTGAATTTTTTTTCCAAAAACCCCAGAATTCTCTAGCAGCCTGATAGATAAGTGTACACCGAAAAAAGAAAAAAAAATGGTCAGTAAAAAGTTGTGAAAAACGGACAGTGGACAAAGACGAACATGTGCCGAAGTTGTAAAGTGGGTTCTGCACCTATAGATCCCTTAGGAAGACACGTAGACATTCGGCACACAGTTGGGCACCTAGAGATTCAAGACCACTTCCATTATCTTTCCAGGAAAAATTTATACGTATGATTTAAATTTCATCAAAATGGGACACATTTGAAGTTTTAAGGGGGGTTCTGCCCTCGTAGCCCCCTTAGGAGTGCATTTCGAGATTGGAAACTACTACTATTGTCTTCCCCCCAAAATAAAACACTTTTAGTTTTTTATGTAGATTCTTTAACCTTTCTTTCCATAGGGAACACACACATGCAGACATTCACATTCATATAGAAAGATTTATCCTAAAATACAATGCAAAAGTCACGGCGAAGTGGCTTATCAGTGTCCTTCAACTTTTGGACCCACTTGAGCTTGTAAGGTACCATTTGCAGTCGTTTCCTTATGACACGCCAGACAGTTGCTGGAGCAAGCTGAAGTTCCCTGCTGGCTCTTCTCACTGATTTACTGGGGCTCCACTGAAAGGCTGTCCGAACTTGCTCAACTGCATCTTCTGAAGTTGAAGGGCGACCTGTTCGCTTACTTGGGCACAAACACCTATCTTTCACAAATTTAGCATGCCATCTGACAATAGATTTCCTTTCAGGGGCTTCTTTTTTAAATTTCCTGCGAAATGCACGCTGAACACATGTCCACGATTCAGTCTTTGCAAATTGGAGGACGCAAAATGCCTTTTCTTGTTTAGAGAACGCCATTACTGCACCTGGAAAGATAACACGAAAATCATTAGTATGACCAAAAACTTGATTAAGCAAGCTTTAAAATGGCACCAGTTTCATTTTTCTACCTGGAATAGTTCATGAGATATACGCATTTGTAATGTTCCCAAGACTTTTGAAACACCCTGTATATACACAGTCGCTGTATTTATGCATGAAAATAATAAATTAAAAATTAATAATATTGTAGTAAAGTATGCACTGACGGAAAACCTCAGTCGCCAGCCGACAATGGAATTTGGAATTTGCAATTTGCATGGCAACATAAATTACGTGTGCGCACAGGCAAGTTTGATTTTAGCATGATTGGATCCCGAGTTATGAATTAATGGCTAACGGTGATTTCACCAAATAAGCAAATTTTGTGGACGAAGATTCGACGTACTAGGATGTTGGAAGAGTGATGCAATTTGTATATGCATGAAACACCTGGATGCTCTACTTCGGATGACTACATAAACCAGTCGAATTTTGTCAACGGGGAATGAAAAGCGATAGTTTATGAAAGGAATGTATCCAAGACGAACGAGAAACTGCGAAGAATAGAAATATTTGAAAAAGCGATGTCTCCAAGTGTCTGTAGCCCGTTAGAAGATCATACCAAACATGTTTGCCTTTCTTTCAAATATTATATACGGTCCGTTTTGTTACTTAGACTTCACTAGAATAGAACAGTTTTGCACCACTTTTATGTCCTCTTAGAAATATCAAAATCAAGATATAACGATACTAAACCTTATGCCTGGAATCCTTATTTTAATTTTGATTAAAATCCATCACACGATTTCGATTCTTCAAAATGTATAAAATTTAAAACTTAAGCTTAAGGGGTCTTAAGAAATTGAGATTCGGGGAATCTTGCTTAATTGGTGTCTAATGACTATGGATCAAATTTAATACAAATCTGATATATTTGAATTTTTAAATGGACAGTTGTGTCCATATTATGCCCCCTAAAAAAATTTAAAATGCTATAAAGAAACTAAAATTTGGAGAATATTTATTAATTGATATCTCTAATACCTATTGTTAAAATTTCACAAAAATCTGAGGTATCTAAATTCTCACAAAGGGCTTCCACACCTTTTTTTTTTTTTATCTCCTTTGCAGAAAACTAGATTAAACTAAATATAGCCCACATTTTAACCCCTTACGCCTAACAGATGTGTTCCAAAACTTATAATTACCGGTTAATTAGTTTATGAGAGAATCCTAGAGATATACTGTAACTGGTAATTCGCGAGTTCAGTGACACAAACAACCTCTTCGACATATCAATACTATCCAATATGGTGAACAGGAAGTTCCCTGGTCCATTTATATTAATAAGACAAGAAAGGGCACATAACTCTGCAAATAAAGACTCGGAAGTTATTTTTTAAGAAGGAAGAAAAAATTTTCTTTCACGTTTCAAAAGAAATAAAGAAAAGCAACAAAGAAATCCCAGGATGTAACAGCTTAAATAGGGTCCTTTTATTCATTTAGTTGAAGTACAAGTAATCTGATAGTACAATAAAATAACCTCTTCAACATAACAATACTATCCAATATGATGGATATCAAGTTCCCTAGTCCATTTATATCCAAGAAAAGCAGGGGCATCTGACTTGGCAGCAAATTGCATAGCCACATTTAGCAAGGGCATTGAACTCTGCAGTAACTCAATGCTATGTAACTAGAGTTAAAGTACAGGGTGGGCCAAAATAAGGGTCCTATCTTTAAATTTGAATAACTTCCACAAAATAAAAGTTAAACTCACCAAACTTTATGTGTGTGTAGACTGACCCTTCCGAGATTTTTTGAAATAAACAAAACAAATTTTAGCTGAAAAACACTTCTTAAAACTTACAAAAACTAAAGTATTGTTTTTTACACTGTTTTGAGTTTTTTAAGCAAAAATAATGTTTTCTAAATGAGGGTACGTTCCTTAGGGCTAATACGGCTCATGCTTGCTTCGGAAGGGGTCCTTTACTTATTCTAAAAAAAAAAATTTTTTTAAATCAATAAATAAAAAAGTTATGAATTTTTAAAAATAGGACCCTTATTTTTGCCCACCCTGTATATGGTGGTTTGGTTGTTTTGTTTTACGGCATATCAACCCTTTTCAGGTTATTTAATGCCGAATGCAGTCATTTTGGTGAAAGTTTTTATGCTTCAAGTTCTTTATATGTTCAAATATTTATTGATGGTGTTTGGTTTGGTTGTTAAAGTATATTTGTTTTCTTCTCTTTTTTGTTTCATCTGTTTCTATTTAACCCATAGTTGGGACCCTAACAGGTACTACCACTCTGGGTCAGGGTGGACCTGGGAGCAATGGTAATTAAGAGGAGGCTCCACATTCCCCAAAGTCCGTAAGCCGGATCTCACCATCGGATGTAGTTTAAGGTCATATCCAGGACCGGGAGTAGGGTAGGAAAAATAAAATAAAAAAGGGGAGGGAGAAAGGGAGAAGGGCTGTTGTTTTTGTTTTTGTTTTTGGTTTTGTAGAACATAATTAAGTTTTACAAAAAAAAAACAAAAAAAAAAAAAAAACGTCAATGTAGGTGAATTTCGTCTCAGGGCCCTGTATATGAAATATCTATATATTAATACGATAGCGTGTGTGTTCGTGTGTCACGCTTACATCAAAAGCTCTGTGCATGCGTGCCGCACCTAGATTTGGAAAAGCATTCAAGTCACCTAATTTTCGTAATTTTCAAGTATTTCCCTTTGGCACAACGGTTAGTCATGTAGGATTTTGACATCAGCCCAACTGGTTTATAGTTCGATCCCAACCAACCTCTAAGATTTTTTTTTTCTACATCGAAGGGGGGGGGGGTAGGGAGGGGACAACCGGGAAGACACATATTAATACGATAGCATGTGTTATTTTGTGTGTCACGCTTACATCAAAAGCAACGACCTTCTGAATCTTTGTATGCTACTCATGAATTGGAGCCAAATTTAATTTAATCTAAAGCATTTACAAAGTAAGGTTTAGTCGGCGAAATCGGAAATAGTCGGTCGATCAAATCGAGAAAAAAGTCTGAAGGACGGACACGAAACCGCTTTTATAGGTTAGGAACAAGATAATTAGTATTGAAAACATCATTTTGTGTAATTTACACGCGTCCCGCTATAAGTGATAGGTAAATTTGAATTTTTTCACTTAAAATGGCTGCCAACTGTGACGTCAATGAATCGTCTTCTATTTTCAAACGGTGCCCTGAAAAATTTTACAGAAAACTTACTATTAAAAAATCTTTTTTTTATTGTGAAAATAAAATCAGTGATTTTTATAAATGGATCCGAAATATAACCAACATTAATTTACAATTTGACAAACAATAAAAGTTTTTTGTTTTTTTTTCAAAATTGTTAAATAAAATCTGTGATTTTTATAAACAGTATTTTTTTAATGAAAAAATTACAATTTAACAAACATTTTCTTCTTTCAATTTAACAAATGTTTTTTGCAGTGTTTTTTTTTATTTAAAAAAACAATAAAAGATATTTTTTTTTATAATAAAATCTTTCTTTTTATAAACAGTAAATTTTTTTTTTTTCAGATAAAAATTCGTAAGTTATTTTTTTTACACCATATAGTATATTCTCAAAGAAATTGTTTTTGATATGACGGCGTCATAAAAATTCCTGGTCAGACTTGCTTCTTGTTCAATCCTCCCAAGAACCAACTGGCCACTTTTATATATTGCTTTCATCAATTTATACATCTCAGGGTTGTAATAGAATTAGAAGTAGAAAAAAATATATATATACTGTTTCTAAAAATACAGATTTTATTCTTTAAAGAAAAGTTTTTTTTTGTTTTTATTTCAACAAAAAAAAAAACACTGCAAAACAAGTTAGTTAAATTGTAAATTGAATAGAAGAAAAAGTTTGTTAAAAGTTTATCAAATCAATGTTTGTTATATTTCGGATCCATTTAAAAAAAAATGATTTTATTTTCACAATAAAATTGAAAAAAAAAGATTTTTTAATTGTAACTTGTTTTCTGTAAACTAGGGTACGAATTAGCAGACGATTCATTGACGTTACAGTCGGCAGCCATTTTGAGCGAAAAACATTCAAATTTACCAAAGGATATATAATATACAAAGTAAAGTCGCTCCGTTTCTTTGTCATCGATAGCTTTCTTCCCACAAAAATCAATATTTGATTGTAGTTCGTCAGTTCTTTTGGTGGATCGTTGCAGCATGTTGGTGATAATACTAAACTCCTACAAGTTTATACAATTGCATAGGTTCTACTCAAAAACTCTCCACTTTAATCATGTCACATTTTTATTGGATGATATTTCATGAATCTGCGCTGGCTAGTTTTTCAATGCTGTGACATCTTTATCAGCCAGACACTGTTAGGATAGAGTTCTATATCATGCTGAAAAATCTTGCTTTCATAAAAAATATGCCACTCATATAATCACTAATAAAACCCAATCTTTTTTTTACAATCCAACCATATTTGGTACAAATAAACATAAGTCATGAATGTCCAACCATCTTTATTTTATTGCGCTTAAAAATTGTCAATAACTCTGACACCCTCCTCCTTTGGCACCGCACTGGCTGTGATTGCCGTCTTGAGTTCAGGAATAGTCTGATACACAGTGGTAACAGTAATAGCAGAAGATATCCTAACTTACTTCATTCACTTTTTCAATCCCACTAGTACCAACTCCTCTCTGGGTTTCAGTGGTATCACCAAGATCAAAACTTTTGAACAACCTCAATAGCTTTGCCATCCAGATATAATTTTTGAACAACCTCAATAGCTTTGCCATCCAGATATAATTTTTGAACAACCTCAATAGCTTTGCCATCCAGATATAATTTTTGAACAACCTCAATAGCTTTGCCATCCAGATATAATTTTTGAACAACCTCAATAGCTTTGCCATCCAGATATAATTTTTGAACAACCTCAATAGCTTTGCCATCCAGATATAATTTTTGAACAACCTCAATAGCTTTGCCATCCAGATATAATTTTTGAACAACCTCAATAGCTTTGCCATCCAGATATAATTTTTGAACAACCTCAATAGCTTTGCCATCCAGATATAATTTTTGAACAACCTCAATAGCTTTGCCATCCAGATATAATTTTTGAACAACCTCAATAGCTTTGCCATCCAGATATAATTTTTGAACAACCTCAATAGCTTTGCCATCCAGATATAATTTTTGAACAACCTCAATAGCTTTGCCATCCAGATATAATTTTTGAACAACCTCAATAGCTTTGTCATCCAGATATAATTTCTCTACATCTGAGTTCAAATCCGTCTCCATTGTCTTACACGTTTTACACAAAAACTGATTATCATATAATGCCATAATGTTTACCATTAATCAAATGGTACCATTTTTTTATGTAAACGGTTTTTTAACGTTGAGCTCCCTCAGGACAAAATACAGAAATATATTGGCACCTGTTAATCACCGGTAGAGATGAAATAAAAGAAAATTAAGATTATATACACTTTGAAGAGACAGACGGTTTATGAGCTGTAATTACTATTTTATTTTACCTGTGATTAACAGGAACCAATACACAAGATTAGGAAGAGACGATGGACGTTTTTTAAAAAAAATAATTAATTTCAACTTCATTTTTTGTATTGGATTATCATTTGACAAAATAAAGTGTTCGTTGTTATTAATGCATTTCTAAAGACGTTCCTGTAAGTTGGTCTCCACTCTTTCCAACATTGATCTGTCGATTTGGTCAACTCCTACATGAATAGCTTACTTCAATTCGTCCAACATATGTGGCTTGTACTCATACACATGTATCTTGAAGTCCCCACCCCCACCCTACAAGAAATAATCACACAAGAAAAATCAGGTGATTGAGGGGGCCAAAAAGTATCAGCATACTTGGTAATGAGGCAGTCACCAAAGACAGAGCAAAGAACCTCTGCCGATGGTCTGGCTGCGTGAGCTATTGCTCCATCCTGCTGAAACTTTGACAAACTTGTTATTTTTCAAAAAGCTGTCGTAGGTGAACATGCAGTGTTCCATTGGCCACAGTGGTATGGTTTCAAATAAAAAGGTTTAGTTGTTTTGTTTTACGGCATATCAATCCTTTTTGGGTTATTTATAATGCCGAATCAAGTCATTTTCGTAAAGGTTTTTAGCTTAAATTTCTTTATATCTTCAAATATTAATGCATGGTGTTTTGTTTTATGGCATATCAACCCTTTTTCGGGTCATTAATGCCGAATCAGGTCATTTTGGTAAAAGTTTTTATGCTTAAATTTCTTTATATCTTCAAATATTTATTCATGGTGTTTTGTTTTGTTATTTTGTAGAGGAAAAATGTTTTTGTATTTAGCTTTGCAGAACAGGATTGATTTTTGCAAAGGGAAACGAAAAAAAAAACAATAACATTGTTGCATTTTAAGTCAGGAAGCCGACCGCTTCATCTGGTAGCACCAGTTCAAATAAAAAGGAAAAAGCTGGCAAGGCACAACAAACCAAATGGTACTTGTCCAACATATGCCTCTTTGCCTGGGTCTGAGTAATCGCCATTTTAAAAACATCCATCTTCACTGCCCCATTCTGTATTTGCATATTTTGTTTCCTGAGGAAGCTCAGAACTAGGAAAACATTGACAAGAAAAAATAAATAAGACCTTACTCCTGAAAAAAATTTGTAATTTAAAAAAAAATTATTTAGCACCATTGAAGCTACCATTAATTTTAACCAACTTTTTTTAATAAATCACTTTTTATGCATCCCTAAAGCACCAGGCACTCAACATTACCCACATTTCAGTTATTATTGTGCAATATGGATTATTCCACTTTCTAGTCAGCCTTCTGTGAAATACTCTCCAAACCAAAACGTAGCAATAAATAAGTGAGCCACTCAGTTTTAACCCATAGAGATTGATTCTAATTCATATAACGTAAGATCAATATTTTGATAATTTTCATGACAGGATCACAAGCTGACCATCCTCTGCTGAGTCCCATGATAGAATATTTAATACAAGTGTACAACCTCCGTCAAAAATAATAGAAAAGAATAATTATGCTTCCCTCGTGTTCCTACTAATATTCAGGTCCGCCATCTTGAATCGACACTTCAGAGTTAGCAAAATAAATCAAGCCACCTATTCCAACAATTTTAATTTAGTTTAATTTTTCTACTTTAGTAAATGATACTTAGTTTATCTATAAAATACTTAACTCAAAATAATTCTCGTTGCAAAATTAGTATTGTGAGTGTATATTTACTTTGCTTCTTCATCTAAAAAATTCTGAAACAATGAAAACGACTTGTATGAAAATATATCTATGGCAATTAAACCACACAGAGGCGTCCATGTTTCATCACTGTAGGTGTTCATCAGGCTAAGTACACAGACTTTTGTTACTGATTGTTTTATATAGCTATGTTTAGTCAAGCTAACTACCCAATCAGATTCATTGTTATTTCTCTCTCACGGGTTAATGTTTTCATTGGTCAATGACCGAGCTTCTCTCAAACAAAGGCCTAGGTGACCTTTACTTAATATCATTTTCTTTTGTTTTGTTTGTAACTGTAAAATTAACAGATTATCTTACTTTAGCATGTGCATGATGAAATAATTTTTTTCTATTCATTTTTTTCATTCATTGTTACTTTCGACTTCTAAATATAACATCACTTTCAACTAATTGTGACTTAACGCCTTTATCCGTTGTGCGACAAGTCCAAGATTCACAAGTTCAAAAAGATGCACCTGAAGAAGTTTAGAGGTTACATTGGCTGAAACATGAAAATAACCACCAACATGAGAATAGTAGTCTGAATAATCCAAATAATGCAAATTATCAATCCTCATATCAAAAATTCCGAAACAATGAAACTGACTTGTTATTTAACCGATATTCTATAATTTTATGTCAATTGTCGTCTCTCATCCGCCCAGTGGTCTTGATGAACATCGGAACGCCAAAGATGACTTGACAACCAGTTTTCTCCAGTCCTTCCAATTATGAGCGTGTTAGTCAGTGCCAACCCTGACCACTTTCGGATATTGCCCTCCCACCTTTTTTTTTGTCTGCTAATCCTTCCTCGTTGTACAGTTGCTCGCAGGATTCTCATTGCGAGACCTGTTGATCGTGTGACATTGTCATACCACTTTATTTTCCTCTTCTTCAGTGGTTAGTAGATCTTCATATGGCGATACCTCTTGTACGAGTCTGTTCTTAACTTCCTCGTTTGTAATGTGGTCTTTGTAGAAGATGCTGAAAATCTGCTGGAAGCATCTCATCTCGGTAGTCTGTAGCACTCATTCCCAAAATGGACAAACTTAAAAAAATAATAAAGCACTTTTTTCATGGTAGTGTGGTCATAAAAAAGCGCCATATTTACCACATTTTTAAACATAATCTATTTCCAGATGTCATACTATGACCTGCCCCCCCCACCGCCGAGACCTTGGAGAATGTTAAGGAATAATTCACAAAAGGAAAAAATGATGAGAATGCAAAATAAGTGGGTGACAATGGAGAGGCCAACAAATTTATTGGGCTCCCTAGAAGGATGGCGCCCTGACTGTTAGTGGTCAGTTTCTTGATGGGTGGATGACGACGGGTTGAGAAGATACGGATTTAATCTGTTCCAATGACCAGTTGTAAGTGACCGAGAAAGGGACCAGACATCTAGGATTTCCGGTCGTAGGTGGATATATTGAGGAGACGGAGCATAAGAGGGTCAGTCAGAGTTTGGCTTAGATCGAGATGAGCTGACGGTTAGATGACCATGACTGAATGACAATGATGGTCTCGACAGACAAATTATCTCAGTTAGGTCTTAACTGATATGCTAGAATTTAACACGAAGGTTGACATTAGTGGTGGAAGCCCAACGACACACACACCCACACACCTGTTATTAACAAGTCAAATACAATATATATATATGTAGACTTTTGACGCTCTCAGCCCGAATTCAATCAGCAGGCGATATCTAAGCACTGATTTTTTCTCTCTCTCTTTTTTTTTCTCTTCTCTAATAGTTTTCGACAACATGTCGATTTACCCTTTCTCACGTTTGCTCTCGCTTTCTCTTCTTCGTTTCGTCTTCTTCAACTGACGTTCTAAAGATACTGGTTGATTGGTATCTCTTTCTTCTTCTTCCTCTTCTTCATCTTCTTTTTCTTTCTCTTTTCATAACATTCCTTTTTCTCCCCGTTTTGTTGTTCTCTGCACGTGACATTTTCTTCCAATCGCATTCTCTGTATAAATTTGAAAACTTTTCCGTTTTGAAATAAAGTTTATTAACTGATCGAAAATTGTCGTATCTACGGCCGAAATATCTCGGTGGAACTTTACAAGATGAGTTTTTGAGTTTATTTTTGTTAGTTGTTGAATTGCTTATTCTTTATTCCATTTTTATTTTTACATATATATATATATATATATATATATATGTTTGTCTTTTATTATGTGAGTCTTTTTTTGTACCTGTTGTGAACACAACTTGTATATCAGTGCATGCATCCTTGATGATCACCAATATGAGAGACGACACAGCCAGAACGAAAAGATGAAGATGAAGAAAAAAACATGAACGTTGAAGGTCAACGGTCATCAAGGACCGGCATCGTTTCCCACAGGCACAAGGTTACACCTGTTAGCACACCAGTATGCTGCGATTCACCGTTTGAGAAACTTCTACCTATGCAAATCTGTTTCATCTTATCACCTGGAAATTATTTACTAGCAGATGGTTTTTTTTTTCAGTTTTTGGCTAAATCAAGTTAGTGCAACACCAAGAGATTCTTTTATTTTCTTCGTATCTTTCTACTCGCTGCTTTAGAATAAGAATATAAGCATGCCACAGTGGATGCCGCATGCATTTCCGTTCTCTACCCGTAAAAAAAAAAAAATCCGTGTTTCAACCATTTCCCCAGCTAACCTGCACTCCGAGCCCGTATCAACAGAAGTACCAGCTGCCATCATCTCTTGTAACTGCCACTTCTAATCTGCAGCATGCTGTTTCTACTAATACTTTTCCGGGCTACATCTCATAAAAGGTGGCTAAGCAGAAATAATCAGGCGGAAACCAGCTCGAAGCAAAGCAAAGCAAAGCAAACAGCTTAACCTATGCTAAAGGGGATTCACAGATTTTGCTGGGATTATATGCTTACATGAAGTATTAAGTAAAATAACTTTGAAATACTATCATCTGTTTTGCTTTGTTTTTTTTTTATAGTTCCATTATTAGAAGCTTTATTTAACAGATCATATCACGTAACATCCCGAGGCATAAATTTAACCAATTGTGTAAGGTTAATATCACAGTGGGCAGTTCCCCAATAGCCTACAGGAGTGATAATGATATATCTTCAATCTTTTCTATAAAATTTACCAAAATATGTTTCCATTTTTATGACAAATTGGCTGGCTTCGTCAGCGCTTCGCAAAGTTCACTACTTGAAATATTTTAAAGCAAAAATTTTTAATAATAAGTTTGCTGTAAAAACAAGACAAAACTTTTCACATTTATTCATCTAAATAGATAAACATTAACGTTTTGGTCATTTTTATACAAATGTATTAATCTTTTAAATAAGACCATAAAACCTATTCATTTAAATTACCTCCCTTGAAAATTAATGAAAATTATATTTTAAGAAAGGTTTTGATAAATCATCTTTTTTTTATAAAATCACTTTAATCTTTAATTAATTACTGTTAATATCAACAAAACTATTGCATATATATATATATATATATATAGGAAAATACAACAATAAAGGAACAAATGTATAACACCAACTATTAATTTACTATAAACTGTTTAAAATAGGCATACAAATAGATGTGTTTGGATCTTTGTATATGTATAATATATATATATATATATATATATATATATATATATATATATATATATGTGTGTGTATCGAGGCAGAATTTTTTATCTAAGGCACGTATTATTAAAAATAACCGACAACTCATGTCTTTTAGCTTTACACATTAAAACAAAAAAAACGGTTATTAACAGGATTAATTTTAACACTAGTTCTAATATACTTAAATGTTTATAATACTAAATAAATATAGTTTCGTATTTAAATTTTCCTGCCAAAATTAACTATAAACTCACTCCAGGTCTTTACCTGATTGACATTATTCCCACTGAAGATGGACCCAGATGGGTCAGAAAGTACTTTGGACCTAAAAGAAAATTACGGCAGTTTCATCAGCCAATTCTCATCCGAGATTAGGACTTTAATCCGGAAAATGGAAGGGATTCATACAAAAATATCCAGACATGAGTTGTCGGTTATTTCTAATATATATATATATATATATATATATATATATATATATATATATATACATACACACAGTATTTCAAAAGACTATATTGTATCATTAATTGAAATAGCAGTGGGCTATTTTGATGATCGTATAAGTCTGATGAATGAAACAAATCTTTTGCATTTATTCATTCAGACCAGAAAGAATTCCTAATTTATAAAACGAAATGTAGGAAGACATGGTCACCAAGTATTATTTTGATAGACAGTCTTCAAAATGTCAGGGTCATGTGATGCCAAAGACCATGTGTATTCGAAGGCAGTTAATTCCATTTTACCAGTGTCATGCAGAGCAGGATTCTAATAACAAATTCCCAACTGCAGAAATAATTATACAGAAACCAACTTGAAGAAAAGCAAGAAAACAGCTCAAAAAGCGTTTACAGATTTTACTCTTCTTATACAAATAATTTGGGCATAGTATAGGTTTTTAAATTTTGTAATAGTTGAATTTTAGTAGCTCATTAAAAGATTTCATATACATATACAGATCATATCAC
>OY744529.1:10230776-10263276 GCA_963556195.1 Sepiola atlantica
ATCTGTTCTGTTATCATGAGACACTCTTCCCAGGAATTACCTTCTCCTTTTTTTAACGTGGGGAGGGGCAGGGGTAGTTTAGTAGCTTTTCTA
Source organism: Sepiola atlantica (assembly GCA_963556195.1). Classification (NCBI taxonomy): domain Eukaryota; kingdom Metazoa; phylum Mollusca; class Cephalopoda; order Sepiida; family Sepiolidae; genus Sepiola; species Sepiola atlantica. Next base: position 10,230,870 of record OY744529.1, read on the forward strand.
TTGACATGATACCATATTCGCAGGTATTACCTTTTCCTTTTATGGGGTGGGGGATCCTCCCAGGTATTACCTCATCTACTTTGGAGGGGGTATTATAGTATCTATTCTGTCGTCATGATACCATCCGACTAGACATTACCACCTCCTTTTTGAAGTAGTGTAGTATACTTTTATTCATCATGATACATTCATCCCAGGCATTACCTCCTCTTTGGGAGGCAGTATAATATATTTTCGTTCTTCACGATACCATCCTCCTAGGATTACCTAGGGGATAGTGTACTATCTATTCTGTTGTAATTATATTATCCTCTCAGGCATTAACTCCTCCTTTTTATTAGGGGGGGGGGAGTAGTGTTGGTTCGTCATATCATATCATTCACCCATCTACAAAAATATGCGACTGGAGACAACATATATTTTCTAGTATATAATATATGTGCATATATGTATATCTTGTGATTCAGTGTGAACTTAGTACTCGGCAAGGACTTCTAGTCGGCTGCACTTCCTATGGTGTATCTTGCTTAATAAACCTTGTGTTAAATCTATCTGTCATCAAATTCTTTAAAACTCCCCTTAACTTCTCCATGGAATAACATTGTACCAGCACTTGAAAGGTAATTCCAGCATGCGATACAATCAGGCCTTCTCGTGTTCGCTGCAGTTGTCAACACATAGTTCGAGTTGATCATACCACAAGTTATGAGAAGGTGCTACATCGGCAATATAAGACAGGTTAGAAACACGTAGGGGTTAAAAAAATCGCAACAGACACAGGACAGAAGAAAAGAGATACCGTTTTTGCATCATAACAGATGCAGAAGGACAGGATGTTAAGGGTTATTGCTTTTCATCAAATAAAATCAGCAGCGGGAATCGGCATTTCTAAGGTGCATCCATTCAATCTGCGCTTTAGGCAATTAAGATACAATTTCGAACTTAAGCATGAGAGACCAATGAACAGAGCCTGTCATAGAAATGTATGAACTGTCAAAGAAAATGCTATTTCAAAGATAAGCTGGACAGACCAAAATATGCAATTTCAAAATAAACATGACAGACTAAAGAATCTGCTATTTAAAAATAAACATGACAGACTAAAGAATATGCTATTTAAAAATAAACATGACAGACTAAAGAATATGCTATTTTAAAATAAGCATGACAGACCAAAGAATATGCTATTTTAAAATAAGCATGACAGACCAAAGAATATGCTATTTTAAAATAAGCATGACAGACCAAAGAAAATGCTATTTCAAAATAAGCATGACAGACCAAAGAATATGCTATTTAAAAATAAGCATGCTAGAATAAAGAATATGCTATTTCAAAATAAGCATGACAGACCAAAATATGCAATTTCAAAATAAGCATGACAGACCAAAGAAAATGCTATTTCAAAATAAGCATGACAGACCAAAGAGTATGCTATATAAAAATAAGCATGCCAGAATAAAGAATATGCTATTTCAATATAAGCATGACAGAATAAAGAATATGCTATTTCAAAATAAGCATGCCAGAATAAAGAATATGCTATTTCAAAATAAGCATGACAGACCAAAATATGCAATTTCAAAATAAGCATGACAGACCAAAGAATATGCTATTTTAAAATAAGCATGACAGACCAAAGAATATGCGATTTAAAAATAAGCATGACAGACCAAAGAATATGCTATTTTAAAATAAGCATGACAGACCAAAGAATATGCGATTTAAAAATAAGCATGACAGACCAAAGAATATGCTATTTCAAAATAAGCATGACAGACCAAAGAATATGCTATTTTAAAATAAGCATGCCAGAATAAAGAATATGCTATTTCAAAATAAGCATGACAGACCAAAATATGCAATTTCAAAATAAGCATGACAGACCAAAGAATATGCTATTTTAAAATAAGCATGACAGACCAAAGAATATGCGATTTAAAAATAAGCATGACAGACCAAAGAATATGCTATTTTAAAATAAGCATGACAGACCAAAGAATATGCGATTTAAAAATAAGCATGACAGACCAAAGAATATGCTATTTCAAAATAAGCATGACAGACCAAAGAATATGCTATTTCAAAATAAGCATGCCAGAATAAAGAATATGCTATTTCAAAATAAGCATGACAGACCAAAATATGCAATTTCAAAATAAGCATGACAGACCAAAGAATATGCTATTTTAAAATAAGCATGACAGACCAAAGAATATGCTATTTTAAAATAAGCATGGCAGACCAAAGAATATGCTATTTTAAAATAAGCATGACAGACCAAAGAATATGCTATTTCAAAATAAGCATGACAGACCAAAGAATATGCTATTTCAAAATAAGCATGATAGACCAAAGAATATGCTATTTCCAACTTGAGCATGACAAATGTTATTTCAAACTTAAACATGACAGACCAAAGAAAATATATTTTCAATTTAAACATGACAGACCAAAGAAAATATATTTCCAACTTAAACATGACAGAGCAAAAACATTCTATTTCAAAGCATAAACGTCACAGACCGACCGATGGACAGAGATGATTATACATGTAAAAATAAAAGCATCCATGCAACTGCCGCATTCAGCAATAAAAATCGTATTTCAAACCGAAGCATGACAGACTGATGGAAAAGCCTCTTACAGAGATGCGAGGACACATCTAAACATGATATAGCACATAACATACGAGGCCAGATCGACTCAGAAACGAATGAAAGTTAAGCTCTGGGGCATTTAAGGTTGGACAGGCCCTTGACAGTATTTATAAGGGTGGAGAGTTCAATTATTCTGGTGCCAGACACTCAAAGAGATATCTTTGAACTATAATTATTCTACAGACACTAGCAGTAATTATTCTTGTGTCGAAAATTAAAAACAGAATTTATCAACCGTAGCATTTCCTATATCTTATTTCCTCATCCTTTTGTGCTTCACACATGTATATACAAGTAGGTATCACACACTAGTATACAGTTTAGTTCACAAAAATAGGTAAATAGAGTAAACTTTCCTTCAATTTCCACTTGTGATAACTTATTGATTTTGAGAATTATTTTTATAAAATTTGGATGTAAACAAAATTTAATCTTTTCTCTTCATAAATGTACAATTATTTCTCTTATGTCATTAATAGTTTTTTTTTTCAGTTTACTTAAAATTAGGTTACTATTTTCAGTGATGGTTGATTTATTTTTTTAATGTTGATATTTTTCAACTTAATGTGCACGATATTGTGTGTCTCAAAGCACATAAAAACAGTCCCATCTTAAAGAAAAAGGGTTTAATATAGGGTTTTAAGTTGTATTTCACAAAAAAATCCAAGTTGAAAACTTTACTCAATGAAATATTTGCCCTATTATCAAATTGTGTTTCCATCTGTTTTTATTGATTTACTATTAAAAGAAATATCTAACTTGATCTCTACTGTGTTATGAATCATATTATGAAGATTCAATGCGTTAGCTCTATAAATGAATCTTATATGAACAATCAAACTTGTGCTTCCATATCATTTTTGTACGTTTTTAGCGAGAGGTAATGGGATGTTGCTCAATGTTTAGGTGAAGTTGATCTAATAATTATTGCTTCCATTCTGACTAATTTTCATTTACTACACAATCGCATTACATTTGTAAAGATTATTCACTTGTTCAAAGCATGCCTTTTTAGTTATACACTGAAGATTGGCTTCTGAGGCAATAGCACACAAGACGACAAATTTTCTGATTTCCAACAAATTTTTGAACTCAATAATAATCCAGTGGCTAATTGTGCTACTAAAATAAATTTGCTATCGTCGTTGTTTATGTTTTGCAAAGGATTTAGATCTGAGGAAACTAACATTTTGGTTTGAAAATACCTAATATATCCAAAAATATTTATCCCGTTTACAAATCAAAAACTCGAATGCATAGAAAATGTTTATTCACATTAGGGTCTTCCATAGATGCGAGCTAATTCAACAGAATAACTTTTATCAACAGTTAAGGAAGGTAGCGGTGGTGAAGTGGCCATCGGCACAGACTGACGACTAAAGATGCTGCGTTCGAATCCTGTCGAATCTATAGCGCCACTTTCACTATGGATGTTGGCAATCTCCACATAGACACTCACGGGAGAAACTGATTCTAAAAACAAAAACAAAAAATCGAGGGAGGGGGGGGGGCAATGCCAACAACAGAATCAAGCAGATTAAAAAAAAACAATTAACATGCCGATTCATAGGAAAAGAAGATCAAAACCTAAGATGGAATGGTTAAATCTCTTGAAAGAAATAACAGAAATATGCCAAGAAACGATCCCATCAAAGAAAATCGCAGTATATACCAAAACTCTAATATTGGTTGTTAATGCAGTGTCATGAAATACTTGAATTGTCAATTGGTTGGGTGTGTATATGTACATATAACTAAAAGAATACCCGTCTCAGGGCGGGTAAAGCTGATTCCCCAAACGGAACAGTTTTGCACCACTTTTATGTCCCCTTATGAACATGAAAATAAGATATAATGATACTAAACCTTATGTCTAGAATCCTTATGCACATTTTGATAAAAATTTATTACTGTATTCTAAAATTTTGATTCTACAAAATGTATAAAATTTAAGGCTAAAGCTTAAGGGATCTTAAGAAAAAATTGACATTGAGGAAATCTTCTTTAATTGGGGTTTATAACTATGGATCAAATTCAATACAAATCTGATATGTTTGAATTTTTGAATGGGGGGGGGTGTCCATATAATGCCGCCTAAAAACCCTGAAAAAAAACTGAAGTGTGGGGAATAGTTATTAATTGATGTCTAATATCTATTGTTAAAATCTTACAAAAATCGGAAGTATCTGAATCTTTAAAAAAAGTTTCCACCCCTATTTTACCCTCTTCGCAAACAACTAAATTAAACCAAATATAGCCCACATTATGAACCCTTATGCCTAGCAGTTGTGTTCCAAAATTCATAATGATCGGATAATTAGTTTAGGAGTGCATCCTTTGCACATAAATATATAAACATATACACATACCTAACTTAATATAATCAGAGATATGTGTGTGTGTGTCTAGGTAGGGATAGATTCAGGCTCAAAGAAGAACAAGCAAAAATAATGTCCATCAATGACTCCCATAGTTCACATCATTTTATTGAGACATTTAATTAATCAACTGGTCAAATTATAGAATTCATTTTAATCGCTAATCTTATCCACAATGTGCACTACAATTTCATGTTTCTTACATTGAGAATGGTAGACATTTTGTATTTGTCGCTCTGCAAAAACAAATGCATTTATTTGAATGATCTTGTTTTATTACCAAACAGTTATAGTTGGAAAGAATATTGAAGTGTTTTATGTTTTTGATTTAGAGCTAATGTTTAAGATTAATGAGAAAAAAATAATAAACTCGAGTGGGAAGGAAAAAAATACTGAGTACTTTTTTATATTCATTTGAAACATCAGACGTTAAGCATTGTTGAGCCTGGCCAATACCAGATGGGTGACCATTTGAGAATACTATGTTTTTTTGTTGGAAGGTGTCGTTATCCTCCCATGTACAGCACCTGATATTCCCAAATGGTAACCCATTTGGTACTGACCAGACCCAACGTCGCTTAAGAATCAGTGATGAATGAAGCAATACCCTTCTTCCCCTCACTGTGCCAGCAATGATATAAGGCGATATGGACGGTAGAGTTGGGCGGTTTTGAAATTTTGGTTTCGGTATCGGTTTTTTTCCCTTCAAACCTCGGTTTACGGTTCGGTTTTTTTGAAAAAAAAATTTTTTACTATGGAAGCTATTCATTCTCTTATGTGATGATTAGTTATTATTCAACGTTTAGTTGAATTATGCCACTGTTTCGATAATTTTGTGACTGAATCATTCTCCATGATATGAATCATATAAGTTTTAAGGTGTTGACTGTTGTAATCAAAGTTCTGATACCTTTTCAACAGTTAACTCGTTAAAACAGTGACCAAAGATTCATGAAAGATTTCTAAAGAATAAAACTGAGTTTGAATATACATTCTATCTAATTCTTTAACCCATCAGAAGCTAAAATATAACTCGAATAAAGTGATACTAGCATTGGCAACTATTTTTCTTTTTAATACTCGCTCGCTACTTTTCGTTTATTTACTTTTACAACAAGTATTTTTTTTAAATTTCATTTTAATAACTTATTTTTTTAGATAACTCTGAAACAAACATAAACAATTATTTTACAATTTTGAGTTGAATCAAATAGATTTTCGACATCATACGGAACGCGTTTGATTTTTTCTTTTTCATTTGAAAATAGTTTATGCTAAAAATACGATGTCATGTTGTCTGTCATATTTCTCTTTTTTTCATTTGAAAATTCAAAATGTTACTGATAAACAAACTGTAAACAAAGATTTCTTCCTACAAGTCAATTAAATGTTTTTATCATCAATCTGTCCTCTTACTAATATAACATTTTTTGGTAATATTCAATTTTATTCAAATCGGAAAATCTTTTCAACCGTGTTTCCTTGTATATGGTGGCTTACTGTAGTAAAAACACAATACCGAACAGTTACGGTTTAAAAAAAAAAAACGATTCGGTATTCGGTCTGGAGACAAAACCGAAAAACCGCAGTTTTTCGGTAAAACCACCCATCTCTAATGGACAGCCTGAATAAAATGATCCCCTTCTAAACTGGGAGTGTGTTCTTCACTTGTTGTCGTTGTCCCAACTCTGATTGCCGAACGAGACCCCCCCCCTCCCCACCACCGAGAGGATCGCTGAATAATGCAAAACTCTAAGTGGACACTTGAAGACTCACGGTATAACTTGAATTATACTGATTATAACATGTTTATGGAATTATGATACTCGGCAGATGTTAATTTAATTGTGGTATGCAGCAGAGATTTGGACTCCCCTTGATGGGGAGGTAATGCAGCACTTGCAGCATCTAAATCCTACTGAACTTTCACTTACTGCCTGCTTTATCTTTCTCTTGTATGTCTCTGTTGTTACTTTCATCTCATCTAATCAAGGGAGGCGCGAGAGCGCTCTATCCCTTAATAGACTTCAAAAACGACCTATGCTAGAAATCTCATTTCTTTGATCAATCATAACTCAAAAACCAATAAACTAAATTAGTTAAAACTTTGCACACAATTTTCATTTGATAGGTTCTATAAGTGTGTAGAATTTCAGCATCATTAGTCAAGGCAACCCAGAGATCCAGAAAGGTCAGGAGTGATTTTGTGTTATCCGTGTGTACGTACGTACGTGTGTGTCACCCTGTATCTCATCAACTATTTGATGGATTTAGCTGATTTTTGGCAGAGATAGAGGTTCTAGGGTCTAGTTGATGGCATTTTAATTTCAGTTTACCATATACCTTAGTTTTACAGAAAATTCAAAAAAACCTTAAAAATTACCACTGTCTTGAGGCATAGCCTTTACAAAAGTAGTGACATTCCATGAAAAATGCCAGTATACTGAAATCACATGCCCTTAATAGGGTTAAGATGAAAATTCATATACACTAAATGTACAAAAGCAAGGAAATTCCCAAATGTTTACACTTTTATTGTCATTAATTAAGGGTATGACTACATATCAACCAAACCATTTCATTATCACATCACTACAGTATAAATATCTATGCATGGTTTGGTATGGTAGTTTTGTTTTACAGCATATCAACCCTTTTTGGGTTATTTAATGCCGAATCTGGTCTTGTTTTCTTCTCTTTTTTTGTTTCCTTCCCCTTTTAATATCTGTTTCTATTTAACCCATAGTTGGGACCCTAACAGGTACTACCACTCCGGGTCAGGGTGGACCTGGGAGCAATGGTAATTAAGAGGAGGCTCCACATTCCCCAAAGTCCGTAAGCCGGATCTCACCATCAGATGTAGTTTAAGGTCATATCCAGGACCGGGAGTAGGGTAGGAAAAATAAAAATAAAAAAGGGGAGGGAGAAAGGGAGATGGGCTGTTGTTTTTGTTTTTGGTTTTGGTTTTGTAGAACATAATTAAGTTTTACAAACAAAAAAAAAAAAAAAAAAAAAAAACGTCAATGTAGGTGAATTTCGTCTCAGGGAGCCACAGGGCAGCCTGATCTGGTATCACCAGATATCTATGCATGAGTGGATGAAGTGTGTGAGGTGCGCTGAAGAAAAATTCCTACTAGTAAAATACATAGCCCTGTTGTGCTCGCATACCCTTAATGACAATAAAAGTGTAAATATTTGTGAATTTCCTTGCTTTTGTACATTTAATGTATATGAATTTTCATCTTAACCCTATTAAGAGCATATGATTTCAGTATACTGGCATTTTTCATGGAATACGCATACATTTAATGTTTCTCACATTGAAAATGGTAAGCATTCTATAGAGGATAGCCTCTATTTTACGGATGTCAGTCCGCAAACAGTTTTGGGCAACGTTAGAGTCGTCATCCCACATACAGTGTTTGGTATTCCTAAAAGGTTGCCCATTTTAGTACTGACCAGGCTCAATGTCGCTTAACTTCAGTGATCTAAAGGGAATCGATGTGTCAATGTGATTATGCTATATACAAAATCAGTTTTCAAAGGAAGAGTCTATCAGGCATGGGTATGCAGTGTCATTATGTACGGAAGTAAAACATTGCCAATGAGGGTTAAGGATATGCGTTGCATGGAGAGAAATTATATGATGGATGTGTAATGTGAGTTTTAAAGACAGTCTTAGAGCTGATGACCTCAGAGGAAGATTAAATCTGCACTGTATAGGGAGATGGGTGCAGAACAGGAGACATCGATGATATGACCATGTTGAAAAAATGGATTAGTTCTTGTGTTAGTAGATGTAGAAGAGTTGAGGTAGCAGGGTCAGTTCACAGGGGAAAGCCAAGGAAAACATGGGGGGGAGGTGATAAGTATGGACGTAGGTGAAAGAGGGATAAATAAAGACCTGGCCAGAGGTAGGTTAGTTTGGAAGTCAATTTGCACAAACCGTTCAACACATGCCAGCAAGTAAAAAGCAAATATGATGATGATGATTATGATGATGATGATGATGATGATTAGAAAAAGAGCAAAAAAAAAACAAGAATCCTCAACAATACTACATGGCTTACTTTTACGCTCAGGAACTTTGAAAAAATTACTCTACGTATCGAAATGGGTGAAAAAATAGTAAAAAGAAGAATGGTGTATCTCAAGAGAAAAATAAAGAACTAAGAAAACAAAGAAATTACTATTCGTAGTGGTAATTCTTTGAAAAAAGTAATTTCTCCCTCATGACAACAACTTTGGAAACTAAATCGTTTGACAACTAAAACAACATATCATTGTAAACCATGTAATTTAGGTTATAATAATTAATAAATCGTAAAACAAAATGGATGACTTTTCAACAGAAAGGTTTAACAGATTTATTAAAAGTGAAATTAGAATGAAATGAGTTATTTAGCCGCTGTAACGCGAGATGAAATATGAGACAGTCTGATCCGTGGTCAATGTTTTCTTTTCACTCCCGGCAAGACATTACTATTTGTAGCGGTAAATCTTTGAAAAAAGTAATTTCTCCCTCATGACAACAACTTTGGAGACTAAATCGTTTGACAACTAAAACAACTGTCTGTTAATAGAGTTTTTTTAACAGTTCTGTGTATGAGCACAGTAGAGAAAAAGTAAAACAAAAAAATTATTTATCAAAAATAAAAAAGCAATCCAATTAAATTTTCGATTTTTTAATTGGGTTTTGTTCTTCAAATGATTTCATAAAATAAAAATAATAAAATAAAGAAGCATATGAAACAACCGTTAAGATCAAAATTTTAAGCGTGAGAAAACACACTGAACATCACAGCAAGAACTCGTCTGGCTACAACCACAGCACAGAACTTTCCCCTCTCCGGAGCCTGCACGAACAGAGTTTCTTTCCTAGAACATCCCATCTATGAAACAAGATACCACGAGTCTGCTTCCCAACCGACTACAGCATGGTCGTCTTCAAGTCTAATGTAAACAAATACTTCTTGAGCCGTCCCCTTGGAAAATCTAGTCCTTTTAAGTAATCCTCTGCCTATTCTACCCACTATTTCCAACGTCTAACCAACAACCTTTTTAACCCTTATCCTCGAGTGGCTCCCAGGCCTGGATAAACGGTAATCCATCAGTAAAAAAAAAGAAATGTAGAGAGGTAGAATTTAAAATAGAAAAGAAAACTATATCTATTATTATACTGAATATGAGTTGATAAACGTTTGTTTCCCTAAAGCTCTTTTCCTATATAGTTTAATAACATTAAATACATGCTACCATATACCTTAGTTCGCAGATTGTTATGCTTGAAAAAAAATGTTTTAATTGTTCTAATTATTATTTTTTTTTTAACGCAATTCACCCCAAACAAGGCAGGCCGCCACTGTAGACGGAAGGGGCTACTGAGAAGAAAGAAAATGGGAGAAGGTTGGAGGGGGCGGTCAACCTAAACTGGGATCTGCGCAGCAAGATGTTTGTTTACATTAATTTTAAACTTCTGTATGTCAGTACTGTCGGGGAAACAGGGGGCAGGAAGGGAGTTCCAGAGGCCAGTAGCACGAGGAAAGAAGCTATTTGAGTAGAAAGCTCTCCGGCATCTGGGGATCTCCACAGTGAATGGATGGAGTTTAGTTGATTGTCGAGTTGGTCTAGTGAATTTACGTCGAGGGGGCACCAGAGTAGCCAATTCATCGGAGCATAATCCATTGAAATATTTGTAAAACAAGCACAAGGATGCTACATTGCGGCGATGGGACAGAGGCTGGAGCTTGGTTGACAGTGAGGGCCATAATTCATAATTAACTGAACATGTCGCTCATCTGTCTTTTTTAGCTATCTATGTATTTATCTTGTTTCTCTCACTCTATATTGATTCAACCACTCTAATATTTCTTAATATCTCTGTGAGTATTTAGAGAAAGAATAAGTCGCTTTCTTTCAGCATTGCCATCTGATTTACATGCATGTACACACCACAAACACGTATGTAAATTAGATGTCAAAATAATGTTTCTTTACTTCTATCTAAGAATAATAAAGCATAACAATCATGACCTCTGTTCAGTCTTGAGAGACAATGGACAACCCCTGTAAGGGTGGTTACACATGTAATTGTGAAGCAAGGGTTGCGCAATCACCAACAACTTCTCTCCAGAATCAGCACTGCTTGATTCAAGTGGCAAGGAGAAGTCCAGAACAACTGGAAACAATGCAAAGATAAGCGGAGAGCACATACAACACCTGGTATTCCGAAATGGTCACCTATTTGTACTGACCAGGCTCAACGTTGCTTAACTTCGGTGATCTAACGGTGATAGACATGATCACGTATAACAATACTTCCATATAAGTTACTACCACTAATAATAAGGATTATAAAGAGACTTATTATTTTTAGCAATGCAAGTAAAATGAATTAACGGATATTTCAGTTTATGAATTTTTAATTGAAAGCAAAATAGAATGAATAATGGTAGTCGTTGTGACTCAACGGGTCATGGGTTGTTGTGTTGGTTCCACGGTATTCACTCTGGTCGGGTTGAGCTGCCTTTTTTTCCTGGCCTCTAACCCTAATCCCCATGCACGGCGGTCCTGAGCCAGGCCGCACAAGATGGCTAACCATTCATGATTTCCCCGTCGAAGACCGACCACTTGTGGACCTGAGAGCTTAGCCAAATCCTCTAGGGTCACAGGTACGTCTAGTATAACATTAAAAATGTGGACACTAAATTGTTTGACAAATAAAGTTATATATTCCATTGTGTATCAACATACGAGAGAATTACACAAAAACAAATTATATTAATAATAAAAAAGCAATCCAATTATGTTTTGAACTAATTTTTATTCTTCAAATAATTTGATGAAAAAGAAATATAAATCAACCGTTAAATGCAATAACTCAAACTGCACTCGAATTGTATTGTTTAAAAAAAAAATTATATCAAATCCGTTTTAGCAAAAATTAAAAACTAAGGAATCAAAAAAATAAAAGACAAGAAAACTGACTATTAAACACATTACTTTCATTCCAAAAAGTATGATAAAAAAGATTGAATAACACTAAGAATCTGTAGAGACTTTTGAATTGTTTTCATCTTGTCTTTCTCTCTCTCTCATATATATATATATATATATATATATATATATATATATATTCTCTTCTTTCTATACAATAAAGTGAAGTCAGTCAGATTCTCTAAGTTTGTCATCGAGACATTCTCTCCTACAAAATCAATAATTTATTCTGAATAGCCGGTTAATTACAGAAATTATCGGTTTGCGTTCTTTACAAAAACCTTTATATTCACATCGATTTCATCGATTACATATTCTATCCGGTCTGATAAATCTTTCAGTAACAGACACTTCCCAAAATTCACCATTAATTCTCATTTGATAATTAATAAAAACGTTTATCCAATGAAATTACCCTGTTTGTTTCAAGTAATAATTGCATATGGCATCCTAATTAACTGGGTAAGGCTTTAATATCATTTCATTGTAATTGACATTAACTATTTCTTTCAAATTACTCAATTTACTACACACGATATGAATAGTAATAAAATAATTTAAAAAAAACAATAGCCATTACAATCTGAAAAATAAAAACTTGCTAGACAGATATTTACACAAAGAAAATATCCTTCGTAAGCACCTTCCACATTCGCACAGTCATATTAATAAAGGTTTAAAAAGTCTTCTTATTTTTGTCTGCTATAAATTCTAAGGTGATTTTGAAGGCTGTCATGTCGTCACGAGGAAAACGCACACTAAAGTTTTATCATTTCATTAATATTAATCATTTTCTTTTAATTAAAATAAATCACTGCACAATATGAATGCGTGTAAAAAACAAACAGCTTACTATCTCAAATTATAAAAACCTTCCTGATGCACATCGCAGTAAAAGATACACGTCTCTATATTAATAACATTATCAGACAAATTTGTGTATACTTGTGTATGTGTGTGTTTTCCTGAAGAAATAAGTGATTTAGTTAGTGACACTTCGAACTTTGAAAGGAATTTGGAAGTCTTTAAGCTGTTGAATTAAAAGTAATTTCTACCTTTAGCATAATCTTGGGCATAGTTATTGTTACACCGGCCGTTCTTACACAGGAGAAACTACACTGGTTGTCACTATAAATAGTGCGAGTCACCAGAGACACTGAAGACAAAGCACAGTCTTGTAACTGTCTAGCCAAGTGCTAGTCACTTTCTTACTTTGTTAATACACTTGTTAAACCAACCCTCGACTTGACTTCCTTTATTTATTATTTACTGTTGGACAACTTCACAACAGTTATTAAAACATTATTTACAGTTTTGGGTCACTAAATAGTTTGAGCTTTCGACAATTACATGCGGATAACTTTTACTAGGATTTTGAATTAATTATGTGTAGTTCTTAATGTCACATATTTGAAAGAAAAACGTGCACAAGCATACACATGCTACGTTGTCTCATTTCATTTCATTACTGTAGACATTAATCATTTTCTTCTAAGTAAAAACAGGAAAATGCACAATATGAATGTGAGAGTTGAGGACATGCCTTTCATGGAGAGAAACAATATGAGAATGATACGATGGATGTGTAGTGTGAGTTTTAAAGACAGACTTAGATCTGATGACCTCAGAGGACAATTAACTCTGAACAGTATAGGGAGATGTGTGCAGGACAGGAGACTTCGATTGTATGACAACGTTGAAAGAATGGATGAGAGTTCTTGGGTCAGTAGATGTAGAACAGTTAAGGTAGCAGGTTCAGTTCACAAGAGAAAACCAAGGAAAACATGGAAGTGATAAGGTTAGATTTGAGAGAAAGGAGGATAAATTTTAGATTTGAGAGAAAGGAGGATAAATAAAGATCTGCTCAGAGATAAGTTTGGAACTTAATTTCTTTAAACTGTCCAACACATGTTCGCATTATCTCTTTTTTCGCACCCTCTCAACAACAGCTGCACTCCGAGCAGTTTGGGGCCTGCCAGAACGCTGGTCACTCTCTGCTGATGTGCGGACATTTTTGAATCGGTTGAACCACTCCTTAATTTGTGTTACACCCATTGCATCTTCTCCAAACTGCTGAATCTAACGCGACAGCGGAGATTAACACCATTCCAAAAGAAGACTTTCAGTGATGTTTCCGGCAGTGGATGGATTGGTGGGCTTAGTGTGTGCAAGCACAAGGGGCCTATCTTGAAGAGGATTAGGGTCCCAACCAAGTCACGTATTTGAAATATTTTTTCTGGCCTAAGATCGGATACTTTTTAGACAGACCTCGTATATATATATATGTATATAATTTATTTTTTAATAAATAAATATTAATTATTTTATACCTACAGACACTAGTGTTTCTTGCTTTCGCAGTCATCAGTGTAGAAGATGATAATTAATGCTGGTTGAAGGATTCGATTCTGATCGCAAAGTTACTCATGACTGCAGCCCGGCATCTTTCCACACGGCGCCACAAAATTATGAATATTAACATACAGACACAAGTTTCATATTTTGAAGATTCATCGGATTCATTTCAACACATGCAAGCATGTAAAACAGACAATAAACCGATGATGATGATGATGATGCTGATGATGATGATGATGATGCTGATGATGATGAAGAAGAAGATGAAGAAGAAGAAAAGTGGCTTTATCCAATCAACGCATCGATCTTAAGGCTCGAACCTTGGACCTTCAGTTACCACTGATTGTGAAGGTCCAATGTCTTAGCCAACTTGCTAGTTATTATGTCAGAGAAATTTATCAAATCTAATTACACGAATCAGTTTCAGTAGAGGATTCAATTCTGTTCAGGGAAGAATCTCACATAGTAACTCAGATAGAAACCGTCTTTTTCTTACATCAGACTGCTCTCCCCTAGGGGAACGAATATGTATTACATCAATATTAGCATTCAAAGACACGGGTTTCATCTTTTGAAGGTTGTCAATAACAAAGAAACAAACACAAAGCAGCTTTATAAATCTTTAAAAATAGTATTTCTTTATTAGCTGTTTTTACACGTTTATAAAAAAAGTTCTTTTGTAGATCATTCTTAACTTTGTAGTGGGAAGTTTTCAGTTTAAGGCTCGGGAAACCGGGTGAGAAGGAAGTTAATGTCAGAGGCTGGACGAACTATCTGTCCCTTTGCTTTTCACATTCTGGCGTTGTGTGGTCATGTGTATTCACATCATATTTTTATAAAAAAGGCACACCCACACCTAATATGATTTGGGATATCTTCTGACGTTATTCATCCGAATATGTTCAGCATATATCTCCTGGCATATTACTTATTCTTATAATCAGCTGTTTATTCCTCAACTCACCCAAATTAAGATTAGCCTAGTTTGGCATAAGGCCATTCAGTATTTTACATAAGTACTCATGACACTATGATATTTTAATTAACAAACTAGAAGGATAGATTTGGATTATTTGGACAACTATTTTCATCGTGATTGTCATTTTCTCAACGTTTTGGCCGATGTAACCTCTGACCTTCTTCAGGCTCATCTTTTTGAACTTTGGAATCTTTCTCGGGAACATATTTCAAACTGAACTCTTTATTTAATCCACAGGGGGGTAGATTGTTCTCGTTCCATCAGCCATGACCGTGAAGAGGTGTTAATTTTATGTTATTCTTAGTTATTATCGCCTGTAGCAAGGATTGAACCTTCAACCTCCAAAAGTGAATGTCACTTAGAACTGATTGTTAATTAACACATTTAACTGTTGTGTTCGGTTCAGTTTTAAATTCCTTATAGGTTTCCGAGTTCGACAGAAAAATTCCCAAGTTT
Organism: Sepiola atlantica; assembly: GCA_963556195.1. NCBI lineage: Eukaryota > Metazoa > Mollusca > Cephalopoda > Sepiida > Sepiolidae > Sepiola > Sepiola atlantica. The sequence continues at coordinate 10,246,697 of OY744529.1, forward strand.
GAAAAGATGCGCCTGAAAAAGGTCTAAATGTTTTGAAAATAACAACCAAGATGAGAATAGTAGTCAAGATAATCTAAATACTCAATCCTTATCTAAAAAATTCTTAAACATAATAGGAAGATAGATGTTTTTCTTTTCTCATCTTTATATTGTTAAATGTGATTAATTCCTCACAAAAGAAAACAGGGGAGGGGGCAATTCCGTAAGGAACTAATAGAATTCATCAAAAAGAGTCACAAGAGTCAAAAGAAGAAAAGGAATGAAAAAAATTCCAAGTCTCTGATTGGCTGATTTCTTCATCCAACAATTGTTGAAGTCTGATGTAAAGAAACTAAACAAAAGGCAGAGAAAATTACAAGAGAAAATTAAATTATTTGCTCTCAGTCTCACATTTAGAATGTTAATAAGGTTCTAACAAGATACAGGAATAAAAGAAAAAAAAATGGGTAAATATATTCTGATGAGGAGTCAAGACACTAGGAATAGCGACAGATGGAAAGAATTACTTCTACTCAAGCCTGTGGAGTCGGTATCCAAACTAAATTTTACAGCCTTAACATTTAAAAGGTCCGACTCTCGCCTAAAAAAATCTTCTTATATATAAAGTAAAGACGATTTTATATATATGCCCCCCCCCCCACACACACACACACACACTTTTGTGATTAATAGCTTTTTTTTATTACGGGCTGAATCAAAAAAAATCTGTTTCATCAATGATTTACGGCAAATATTAATCCGTGTTATTGAAAACAAAAACTTGACTTTCAATCGATTTCATAGATTTTAATTTTTCTTTCTTTTAACTTTTTTTGAATACTTAGTTAAAATACATTTTTATGTAAGAATTAATAGAAATTGAAATATATTACAAATGATAAATAAATTTTAGAAAAAGGGAAAATGTCCAACATCAATAACATTTTAGGAATGTAACAACAAATTTTAAATAATAGTTAAATAATAAAAATTTAGAAGGAAAATTGGGAGGCAAAAAATAATGAATTAACAAAATGTCCCTTTTCGAAACAAGTTTCATCGGATGTCCTGCTGGCTTGGCAAGCCGAGAGCAGGCTCAAGGCGTTTCCTCGAATAGGGGCTATGGAGAGGCGCTCGTAAAGCCAAGTCAATTCACGATGGTCCCCGGTGTGGCACGTCATTAACAGACCAAGGCTGCCAAAGAAATCGCGCATGACGGGGCCTTTTAATATTTAATCCTGATCAATATCTTATGCAGAGAAAATTTCAAGAGAAAATTAAATTACTTGCTCTCAGTCTCATATTTAGAATATTAATAAAGTTCTAACAAGATACAGGAATAAAAGAAAAAATATATAAATATATTCTGATGAGGAGTCAAGACACTAGGAATAGCGACAGATGGAAAGAATTACTTCTAATCAAGGCTGTGAAGTCGGTAGCCTAAAGTAAAATTTAAAAGGGCCGACTACGGAATAAAAAATCTTCTACTAGCAATTATCTTACATAAAAAGTAAAGAGGATTGTATATATATAACGCCACCCCCACCCTGTACTTTTGTGATTTATAGATTTTTTTATTAAAAGCTTCATTAAAAAATCTGTTTCGTCAGTGATTTACTGCAAATATTGATAAGTGTTATTGAAAACAAAAATTTTATTTTCAATCGATTTCATTGATTTTAATATTTAATCCTGATTTTATTCCTTATTAGTCATAAATAAAGGAAAGCAGAAGAGTTCTTACCCTCATAGTCCTAATACTGCCACCCAAATAAGCGGGTACTAATTTAATAACAGACAATTCAATATTTACCAGTAAAAAAGAGAGAAAGGAAGTCTTGATTGGTTCTTTTCACTTTTTATCTTTCTTTTCTTTCGTTACCTTTGAATGGCCGACATTGGACTAGAGAGAGGGAGGAGAGAACAGAGTCTTATTTATGTATTTAATTGTGTCAACATTTCGTAATTGACCTCGTGAGAGTCCAACGTTCAAACTCCTCGGCCTAACATTCACAGGTAACATGAATCGGAACAAAAACATAGAAGACATTGCCAAGGCTGCTGCAAAGAAAGTTGGCTCCCTCTACTGTGCTAGAAAACTTCTCACACCTGACAGTATCCTATATCTCTACAAAGCCACCATCCGCCCATGTATGGAGTATTGTTGTCACATCTGGGCTGGTGCACAATCCATTAGTCTCTCCCTCTTAGACAAGGTTAAAAAAAGAGTCGCTAATCTAATAGGCCTCTCAGTATCTACCAAGCTCCAGCCCCTGTCCCATCGACTCAATGTTGCATCCTTGTTCTTGTTTTACAAGTTCTTCAATGGAATGTGCTCCGGTGAACTTGCTGCTCTGGTGCCATCTCGACGTAAATACACTCGATCAACCCGACAATCAGCTAAATCCTATCCATTTACTGTGGAGGTCTCCAGATGCCGGAGCGCCTTCTACTCCAATAGCTTCTTTTCTCGTACTGTCGGTCTTTGGAACTCCCTCTGTACTCCTTATTTCCCCGACTGTACCGACATGCAGAAATTTAAAACTAATGTGAACAAGCATCTCGCTGCAGAGCTTCCAATTTAGGATGACTCCCAAAACTTTCACCATAATTCTCAGTAGCCCCTTACGGCTACAGTGACAACTTGCCTTATTTGGGGGTGAACTATGTTAAAAAAAATAAAAATAAAAATCGGTTAGCAGGCTGTACTTAGAGAAAAATGTTGTGAGTTCAAAAATCACACAGTACAATAAATGTTTATGTTTCTATTGGATTCCATACTTGTCTCCGTGGGTTAATTGGTCAGTACGTCATATTTATAGATAGAGGTTGCGAGTTCAAACCTCACCCGGGGCATAATTATTTTTATTCTGATTTTGTCCCAAAATGAACTTAGACATTTCAAATTATGATATTAAGCACATTGTTTAGTTTTACTTTTATTTTTTCTGTAATCTATAAAAATTAGGACCCCACGTGACGCCCTGTAGCTCTGCTAGTATATGTATATACTCTTTATTGCATTTTGATTTCAAAGAAGACAAGGCTCTGTGAATTCGATGCTTTAATATTTTTTTTGGGGGGGGCTTATGAACGAAATCTAAACTGATTTCTTTTTTAAATAATACCTGATGATATTCTTTGGTTTGAGGCATTTTTCATTATGTATCACTTTTATATATTTTTTTTACTGAATGGTAGTGTCTGTCGGCTAATTTCAATCGACTCCGACTCCTAAATAAATAAATTTTCTGACTATTTAAAAAAAAAACTGCTTGATTCTGTTGTCGGCATTGGGTTCCCCGACTCTTTTTTAGAATCATGTACTCACAGGAGCGACCACATGAAGGTTGCCAACATCCATAACGAAAGTGATGCTATGGATCCGACAGGATTCGAACACAGCATGCCAAGCCATCAGTCTGCACCGGTAGAGTATCCACTTCACGACATCCACCTCCCAATAAAACCCAATAAAAATGAAGCCTCAATTAAAAGTGAGTTTTTTCTGATACTAAACTTGATGTTACTTGCTTTTCTAACGCATTACAACGCATAATGGCTTAAAGTAATATCTATGCATTCACAGTCCTCCCTTTCCCTAACATGCAATTCTGGTTTTGCCTTCATTTCTTCATGCTGGAAATGAAAGAATCAACAGCACCTGCAGACATTATTTTCCACCAACCAGAAGCATTAAATTAACTGCATCACCTCTTCTTCTATTCCCCCTCCTTTTTTTTGTACACTGGTATCTACCAATCCTTACCGTATTGAAATTCCTTGTCAACTTGTACTTTTCTTGAACACACAGTCAAAATTGTATAATCTTACAGAATTTGGATTCAATTTTCTGGAGAAATCAAATGTGTGTGGAGGCAAACCATAGAAGACTAGAGAAACTTAAAACAAAATAAAATAATATATATATATATATATATATATATATATATATATATATATATATATATATATATATGTATTTATTTAATTAATTAATTTAGTTCAAATATTCAAAAAATGAACAAAACCAATATTTTTCAAAAGTGCTCAATATATATTAGAGCTATTTATATTAAAACTATGTTATAAAACTATTATTAAAACTATTTATATTGAAACTATGTTTATTTTAATATTTATATATATATATATATATATATATATATATATATATATATATATATATATATGTATATATATGAGGATAAAATACACGATATTTCATAAAATTAAATGCCATAACGACAATGTATGACACACAGAAAGGAAACATAGGAAGAAAAACAAATCAAACAAGAAATTTGACCGGTTTCATTCGGATCAACGAACGTCTTCAGAAAAAGTGAAGATTTGAAATTTATTGAAAAAACGGCAAAATATAGGAAAGACACAAGACAATGTTTGACACGTGCATATATATATATATATATATATATATATATGCAAAATAAAATTGGTGAATTTATTTAAGAAGACGTTTCCATGTGATTAAAAATATTAAAAACATTCAACAGCATTTCAACACGCCTTCGCACCCCTCATAACGAGCATGGTTGATGTTGGGCTTTTTTAATTGAATGAACAATGCTTTCATTTATGTTTTTAATCACATGGAAACATCTTAATAAATTCACCAATTTTATATATATATATATATATATATATATATATATATATATATAGGAGCTTAAAAGCTTATATTAAATTGAGCTTTTTATCCATCTTTGATATGTTCAACAAGGAATTCCTCCCATTTATATATATATATATATATATATATATATATATATATATTGATGAGTCATGAAACAACAAAATAGCTATCTCTTGATGCCTATATATATATATATATATATACGCTACCCTATGGGTGGAGCACTCTGCTGGAGGAACATTATGGTTTTGATTTAGTGTAACAAAATACACTTCTGTAAAAATAATCGAGTTATCTCAGGTACCAGTATTGTAAAATTTGTAAACAAGCGAATAAATCCATTCTTCCCCTTCCAGTAACGATTTATTGAATAGTAGTGGCCTGACGTTAATGTTTTGAATCTCGAGGTGGGTGTGCTCGCCATGTCTAACCACACTCATGATGTGTGAAAAAAAAAGCTCTCCATGGATAAGTATATTTTATCGATATATGTTTTCAATCTCAGCTTGAAGTACATGCTGATCACTAATCTAGCCACACTGAAGAGTTGTGATCTAGCAAATAAATCTGTCTGTAAATGACTACATATGCTCCCCTCCCTTCGTGGGTTAGCACTTTGGTAAGGAAGATGGCTGATGGTCATTAGCAATATAGCTTGTCGTAAAAGAATGGAGCACTCTCAGCTGATGAAACAATTCTTAATATAATTATCTAGATCTCATTTACGGTATTAAGCTGGATGCTGACAGCTTAATGGTTAAAACGTCCGCCTGTTGTCAAAACAGTAAAATTTTGATCTCAGCTCAAAGTACTTGCTTGCTAGGCGGTATAACAAGTCTTTATGTGGACGACATTGTCCTTTAAGCCTAGATCGAAACATGACTGTTTTGACAGCAGCCAGACTTTTTAACCATTACGCTATCAGCACAAGCTTACTTCAAATCTCACTTTCCGACCCTGTGTCACATTTTCCCATCATATTTGTAGATTTGAATCCACTCTAAACGCTTTGCAACGCTTGTTTTTGAAAGTAGTATTTTGTGATTGCAGACCCCCCTCCCGTGAAATCCAGCTTTTTGCCGCTTCCGGCAAACAGTTTTTGCAGAAACAAGGTTTTTCATCAAGGTGGCCATTAAGCATTAAAGTAGTTTGGGGGAGTTGTAATTTTCTAACAGTTCACATAAGAGTCCAACAGCCCCCCCCCCCCTCGCCGTCTGAAAGTTTTGGTTTTCTTCCAAAGTTTTGTTTCAACAGTGAGGTGTTTCTATTTTTCTTAAAGTTTGTCATTACTTTCAAAATGATACGTCTTGATACACCAAATATTTCGGTTGCTTTTATTATGCCAGCGCCTGCCATACAGGCACCAACAATTTGGCCGCTTTAAAAGTTCGATAGATCTGTCATTTTAATGAATTTTAAAGTCCCCATTTCTGATGATATCTTGAAAGAAATAGGAATTTTAGCAAAAAATTTCAGACAGTAATAATAAATAAAAAATCATAAAAAATAAACAACCTTTGGACAGATTTATAAATATTTAAAAATTGTGTTTCAATTATTTTCTCTAACCATTATATATAGAATTATGCACTTGCTACGTTTAGCCACACTTATGAGTTGTGAAACGACGAAACAGCTGTTTGTAAGTGACTATATATATATATATATATATATATATATATATATATATATATATATATACGGCACAATCACGTTGACACACCGGTTCCTGTTAGATCACCGAAGTTAAGCGATGTCGAGCCTGGCCAGTATTAAATGGGTGACCATTTGGGAATACCAAGTGCTGTATGTGCTCTCTGCTTATCTCGGCATTGTTTTCAGTCGTCTTGTATTACTACTTGCCATTGGAACCAAGCAATGCCGACTCAAGAGAGCGGTTGTTGGAGATTGCGCAACCCTTGCAATTACAAATTCCCTGGCGTGGCACTCATACGTCGAAATCGACGGGAGAGTCCATCATATATATATTACTATTTCATGTATCCACATAAAATTTTATAAGAAGATATAATTTTTTTATGTATCAGTTTTCAGTATTTACTTCAACAGTGCTCGATACGTAAGTAGAGCTAGGTAGTAAGCTATGAAAATATATTTATGGCAATTAAGCTACACTGAGGCTCCCACGTTTCATCCACCGGGGGGAATCTTCAGGCTAAAAAAGGTATTTTAGTCTGAAGATTCCCCCCGGGGATCAAACGCAGGAGCCTCCGTGTAGCTTAATTGCCATAAATATATTGTCATAGCTTACTATATATATATACACATGTTCAGGTTGGGTCCACAAAAGGTGCAGTGGCATAAAAGGCTCTCTCAAAGCAGATCCTCACTTTAGGTGCTTTCGTTGCACCGGCATGGCAAGACCAATAGATGGCAGACCACTGACGGAGATGGATACTGGTGACAACAAGCTGGAAGTAGTGACAGACTTTTGTTATCTTGGAGATGTGCTGTCATCAGGTGGAGGCTGTGAACTCGCGGCAGCTACACGTTGCAAGTGTGCATGGAAAAAGTTTAGAGAGCTGCTACCAATCCTAACAAACAAACACCTGCCGACAACTACGAGAGGGCGTGTATACTCCTCATGTGTCAGAAGTGTGCTAATGTATGGCTCAGAAACTTGGGCTGTCTCTGCTGGCATACTAAGGAAGCTGCGCCGTAATGACAGGGCAATGGTCAGATGGATCTGTTTGGTGAGGCCCGAACAGTACGTTTCTTTTGAATCCCTGCTCTCACAGGTCGACTTGAAAAGCCTTGCGGACATCATGCGGAAGAACAGACTGCGTTGGTTGGGTCACATTGAGCGTAGCGATGGCTGGATTGCTAAAGTCCGACAGTTGAATGTGCCAGCAGAGAACATCACCATTGGCAGACCCAAGTTGACTTGGGAGGACGTAGTCAAACGTGATAGGAAGGCCATGGGTATGGATTCCATCAAGCCTTGCCAAAGACAGGAGTGGAGAGGAAGACTTAGATTTCGAGACTAGACAATCAGGCCCCACCCTCATCAAAGGATTAATTGTGGCCTGATTCAACAAATAAACCGGTTTATGATGATGATGATGATGATGATATATATATATATATAAACAAACGCTCCCTTATGGGTGGAGCACTCAGGTGGAGGAAATGATTCCGTGAAAAGAATTGAATCCTCTAGGTTATCAATATCGTAGAAATATAAGCAAATGAATTAAAATTCATTTAAAAGTGATACAATCCTTCTACTCACAATAGGGTTAGGGTTGTTAGCTCAGAGGGTAACCATAACAGACTGTAACAATTAGTAGTAACTCGTGTTCATGGTTCGAATTTTGGGGTTAATGCACTCAGTATTTCTAGTCACATTAATGAGCTGTGAAACAACGAAGCAGCTGTATGTGCATGACTATATTTACACTAGAATACCCATCCCGGGGTGGGTAAAATTTATTTTCAGAAGAGAGCAGTTCTGCACCACTTTTATGTCCACTTACAAAGATTAAAATCGAGATACAATGATGCTAAACCTTATGTTTGCACCCTTATTACATAATTTTGATTCTAGTAAATATTTAAAATTTAAGTTTTAAGCTTAAGGGGTCTTAAGAAAACATTTAATCTGAAATATTTTAATTTTCAAATGAGAGCTTGTGCCAATATAAAACCCCTAAAACCCCTAAAAATACCCCAAAGAAACTGAAATTCAGGGAATATTTATGAATTGATATCTTATACCTATTAAGATTTCACAAAAATTGGAGGTATCTGAATTTTCACAAAGGGGTCCATCCCATTTTTACTCTCTTTGCATAAAACTAAATTAAACTAAATATAGCCCATACTTGGGCCGCTTATGCCTAGCAGCTGTGTTCCAAAATTCATAATGATCAGTTTGTTTGTAACTTTATATATATATATATGTATATATATATATGATTATTTCTATTTACAGACATGTACAAAATCTGCAACACTGGTATGTCGATGTTATCGATCAACAGCTATTATAAACCGAGATCTCATCAGACAGAGTTAGAATCTGATCTTAACCTTAGATCATATTTCCAAATATAATCTAAGGTATAATCTAAGGTTAAGATCGGATTCTAACTCTGCCTGATGAGATCTCAGTTTATAATAGCTGTTAATCGATAACATCGACATGCCAGTGTCGCAGATTTTTTACATGTCTGTGTAAATAAAAATAATCATATATAAAAGCTCTATTTGATATTGAGCACTTTTTATAAACTCGGTTGAAATTCTTTGGATTACTACCCTGTGGATGTTTTACCTGGATTATTATTATTATTATATCTCTCTCTCTCTCTCTCTATATATATATATATATATATATATGCTGTCTGCAAACACTTCATGAAATATTCTTCACCCAACTGGCTTCATGCCAGTCTGAGATATGTAGACAATGTCCAACAAGCAGGTCATGTTATTCGATTGCTAAAAGGTAGATTGCTGCTCTCGCCTCAACACACAAAAACATTTACACTCATATATTACCCAAGGTCACCTACTAACGCAAAAAAAAAGAAAAGTGTAACAGACTCATTTAATTGGTTCAATTCTAAGCCAGTTGTATGCACTAGAGAATAACTCTGCAATGGTTGTTACTGACTCGTACCTGATGACAATCGAGACGATAAACACACGCAAGCAGAATTCCAGTATTAATGTGCAACCATTTAAAATGAAAAAGAGGACAAATGATTCAAAAGCAATTATGAAAAAAGAGAGCGAGAGATTATTGATGATCACATATTTGGTCCCCTGATTTATAAAATCGGCAGACCTATGTTTTGAGCCATTTCCGTCCGTCCGTCCCGATTTCTCTGAAATTTTGCATGAAGTTGTAACTTTGGTCATGTTAGAAAGTGACATTCTCCGATTTTTTTTAAAAAGTCTGGTTAGCCCCCCAAGAGGTCAAAAGGCCCCAAAATGGCAAAAAATGACATTTTTTTGCCCCATAACTTTACATCCATCCATTCAATTTCTCTGAAACTTGACCAAAATGTGAAGGCAATTGTTCCTTATAGAAAATAAGTATAGCTGACCTTGGAAAACATCTGGTTTGCGCCCCCAGGGGGTCAAAAGCCCCCAAAATGGCAAAAACTGACCCTTTTCTCCCATAACGTTTGATCCATCCATTCAATTTTTCTGAAACTTGGCCAAAATGTAAGAGCAATTGTTCTGGATATAAAATGAGCATCCTTGACCTCAGAAAAATTCTGGTTTGCACCCCCAGGGGGCCAAAGGGGGGTCAAAAATGCCCCAAATTGCCCAAATTTATTGCATTTTACACTCGCCACATCGAGTCACATACAGAGGGGGACCACGCATGCACGGCTTGTTATTTTTGTTTGGTTATTTGTTTCAATTGGATTTACATAAATCTCTACCTTTATAAAGTTGGATATGTTTATGTTTTTTGATCGGCCCATTTGCCGTTTGCTAATAAGACGAGAGACAAGGTTCAGTCCTCTGTCGAATCATACCAAAGACATAAAAAATCGTACTTGATGCCTCCTTGCTAAACACTCAGCATTATAAGGTTAAGATCAAGGGTAAGTGGAGAAATGCTGGAAAGGACTTGCGCCCTCCTCTCTACCTCGCCTAGCTAATGAAAAAGCAGCCTTCGGGTCGACCAATTTACTTTTTTTTACTTATATGTTCATATATTTATATGCACAGGATTCACTCCTAAATTAATTAAACGATCGTTATAAATTTTAGAACACAGCTGCTACGTGTCAGGGGTTTAAATGTGGGCTATATTTAGTTTCATGCAAAGGGGGTGAAAAGGTAGTAGAAACCCTTCATAAAAATTCATATCCCTCCGATTTTTGTGAAATTTTAACAATTGGTATTAGACATCAAATGATAAATATTCCCAAATTTTCAGTTTCTTTGAAGTATTTTAAAGGGTTTTTAGGGGGTATAATACGGGCATAACATCCCATTTAAAAATTCAAATATATCAAATTAGCATTGAATTTGATATTAGACAGCAATTAAGTTAGATTCCCTGAATTTCAATTTCTTCTTAAGACCCCTTAAGCTTTAATTTTCAAACATTTTGTAGAACCAAAATAATGTAATGGATTTTGATCAAAATTAGAATAAGTATTCTAGACATAAGGTTTATATTATTATATCTTGATTTTAATCTTTGTAAAGGAGTGCAACACTGTGGGAAAGTTCTCGTCTATTTATATATATATAATTCCCGAAACAGTTTTTCATGGTAAACAACTGATGATCCCTTAAAATAGTGTTAGAAACTAACTAATATAATAACTGTAAAAAATAAATTGACTTACATGAGTGATTTTCCACTGGAAGACTTGAGACTATAAGTTGTTTTTTTTATATATTCTTTTTTTATATTTTTTATATAGTTTTAATGGTTGAGAAACTTCCGAGACTATATATATATATATTCGTGTTGTTGGCATCTGTATGTCTCAAAAGACAGTGGAGTTCTGCGCCTCAGATTAGTCCGTTGCAGTGTTGCAGCGTATGCTATGACTGTGCAAGCCTATCCTGGATCGGCAGACTCTGTTGCAGTTACCACAGATGTAGGTGGTGTTTGGTCGCAAGAGCTCTGTTACAGTTTTCTGATGTATGCGCTCTCCTCTCTCCCTCAACTGCTGGTCTCTTCTCTCTTCACTCCTCTTGGAGCATGCCTTCACAGCTCTCCTCCAGTGGCTGTGGTCTTCAGCCACGGACTCCCAGCGTGTTGGGTCGATGCCACCTGCCTTCATGTCTTGCTTGTAGACATCCTTGTAGTGTAGGACAGGTCTTCCCGTTGGTCTGGAGCCGGTTGCGAGGTCACCATAAAGATATATATATTATATATATACCAATATTTATAAATAAATATTAAATTATTTATTACCTACAGAAGCAAGTGTTTTAAGCTTATTGCTTTCATCAGTGTAGGAAGTGACAATTTCAGACAATATATATATATATATATATATATTAATAGTTTTATTTATACAGACATATACAAAACGCTGCTACACGGGCATGTCGATCTTTCTTTAGTTATGAAAAACTAAAGGTCTCCTCAGACGGAAAATGTCTGATCTCACACTTAGGTATTCATATTGTAAAAGAAAGAAGAAGAGGGGAAAAAGAAAAATCCAGATTCAAAACTGAGAGGTCAGATTTAAAATAATTAAAATTTAAAAAAAATTAAAACACCGTTTGCATGTATGAGTGGAAAGGTTAATAAAATGATCTCTTTTGGAAATTGTTTCATATTTTTCTAGTCCTGATATTTTTTTAGAACGTCATATTATAAGTTGTATGGGTGGGGGGATGTGATCGCTAGCAGGGGGGCAGGGAGTGGTAGGCCAGCAAATCCCAGAGAAAAAAGGTGGTGATGGGGGGGGGGGGGGGTCTCATTGCCATGTCAAGACATGTTTAGATTTTAACTTGTTAAATTTTTTAGGATATGTTTTTCTTAATTTTATATGGAGATAAAAAATAAGTTAAAATGAAAATACAAATTTGTTAGTAATTAGAGTAAATAATAATAATAATGATGATAACAATATTAATGATAAAAATTGACGATGATGACATTGATAATAATAAATTATTAATAATAAATTATTAAATAATTATAATAGTTGTAAAAATATAAAGTTGATAAAAATAATTAATAAAAATACTACTACTACTAATAATAATAATAATAATAATAAGACTCCAGGAACACCACCGGTTATTATCAGTGAGCAATCACTGATGATGACCTGTGTGAGAACTCCAAGTAAGTACAAATAATAATAAAAGAAAAAAATGATGCTAATAATGATAATAATTTTATTTTATTATTATTATTATTATTATTAAACCAACCCATATAACTAGATGATACTGACCAATCACAAGTAAGCCGAAATAAAATCGACGAACAGCAAGAATAGATAAAGTCTATGAAGACAAAACCAACGAAACCGAATCTACTTTTCTTTTTGTTTTTTACTTTTATTCACTCCAAATAAGTCACATTGCCACTGGGATGTAAGGGGCTACTGTGATTAAGGGTCAGATTTAAAGTGGGGGGGGGGGGCATACTAAGTGGAGATGTTTGTTCATATTATATTTAAATGTCTGCATGTTGGTATAGTCAGGGAAACAGGAGGCAAGGAGAGAATTTCAAAAGCAAGCGGTTTGAGGAAAGAGGCTATTAGAGTAGAAATTTTTCCACCATCTGGGGACCTCTACAATGAAGGGGTGAGATTTTGCTGCTAGTCAGGTTGGTCAAGTGTGTTTAAATTGTGCGGACACAAGTGCAGTAAGTTCGTCGGAGCATATTCCGTGGAAGTACTTGTAAATCAAGCACAAGGATGCAACATTGCGGCGAAAGGACAGAGGCTGGAGCTTGGTACTTGGGTACATATATGAGAAAAATACTACAACCCGACTCCCCATGCCCCCACTCCCAAAGACATTGCAGTTCAACAACATCGGTTGATACCATGGAAAGTGGCTGCAGAGGGTCGGAGAGGATAGAAAAAACGAACATGGATAACACCGTTTTGATCTCAACTGGAAAGACATGGAGAATACTGGAATTTTGAGGAGGCTTATTGTCACTGAGATTCCATAAAAAATCAGCGTCTATTATCAGAAAGAAATCACTGATAAATGATTGGATCGTAGCATACTAGAAATCTTGTGTCACTTAGATTCCAGGAAAACCCACTAGTAATGACTAGTGTGAGAACTCCTAATGAATAAGAAATAATAACATATGGTGAATGGCTACACAAAACCAATCATGCATTTGTATAGTCATTTGTATTATTTTATATATATTCTAGTGAGACCCGTGTCTCAGTATTACCCAGGAAATATTAGGAACCCAAGAAACTATATATCTGTTTCAGAATTTCTGAGATGGATATTGATAATTTGTATTATTTAGACTACTGTTCTCATTTGGGATTTTATTCTCACAACGTTCCATCTGACGTAACCTCCAACCTTCTTAAATTCCCAAGTACGATGAGGCACACCTAAAGAAGGTTGCAAGTATAATCAGCCAAAACGTTCTGATAATAACATCCAAGATGAGAACTATAGTCAGAATAATCTAAATATTCTCTCCCTTTTACCTCAAAATTAGTGAAACTATATCGAGTCTTTCCATCATTCTCTTTGCAAGCAAAGAGAAAATCTTCTTGGACTTAATGTAGTTTCTACTTGATTCATTTTCTCCCTTTCGCTCGCTGTAATACTCATAGCATTATGTTTTTTTCTTCCTCTTAACCGAACCCCGATTTAGTTCTGTTAAACAAGGTTTGAAACCGGTTAGCTAGCCTTTTCATTCTTTTATTTTAATTCATCATGCCTAGTAAAAATAAATATGGGCTGTTCATTGGCATTATATATATATATATATATTACTATTTTATGTATCCACATAAATTTTTATAAGGAGATATAATGTTTTATGTATCAATTTTCAGTATTTACATCAACAGCGCTCGATACATAAGTAGAGCTATATATATATATATATATATATATATATATATATATAAGAAAACAACCTCTCAAATTTGGAACAGAACCGAATTAAGACAGAAGAAAAACAAAGCGCTCGATAATCTATCTGATAGACCTATATTAATAATGAATGATAATAAAGTGTACATTTTACTGCAGCTTCATGGTATTACCTATCATCAGTAGTGTACCTGACAGATCTCTAATATGTGACATTAATCGTCAAGTTAACCTGAGGAACTAACAGTATTTATAAACGTGTGGTAAAATGTCAGATAAATGGTTTCTAATATTACACGTGCATATAAGTATATTATCGCTTTTATTATTCGACATCTTTTTTTATTATTTTCTCAAGAATAATATTAGGAATTTATTTTCAGATTGGGGCTTTTTCTGTTTGAGATTTCGTTTTGTTAGAAAGACAATTAAAAAAGAGAATAAAGTTTACTGCGGATCTTTTAGAGGAGAAATGCAACAAAAAAAAAAAAAAATGGCTGCAGTAACGAAAACAAATAATAATAATAAGTAAATAAAAGAACTAAGTAAATAAATAAAACAAGCCATTTTGGCTTTGGCGTTAAATACAGCAGTTTCGAATTCACGAGGGGGTAAGATGATAACCAGAATTCCTCGAGGTTTTCTCTCATGTAATATTTATCTGAGAAAAAAAGGCTGAGCTATTCTCTATGACATCAATTTTGTAAGAATGATAGGATGGTGCTAAATGCATCTGGCTGGCAAGAAATGAGGCAGAGAGAGAGAGAGAGAGAAAGGAAGAGAGAAAAGGGATAGAGGGAAAGAAAGAGAAAAAGAGAGAGGCAAATGATACTGCTAAATGCATCTGGCTGGAAAGAAATGAGCAAGAGATAGATAGAAAGAGAGAACAGGAAAAAGAGAAACAAATGAAATTGTTCTTGGCAAGCTGTGCAAGAGGAAGGTTAAAAATAAGAACAGAGAATAAGCAAATTGGCTCCACTTCATCAATCCGGCATGTCTATTCTTAAAACGGGATTATTTGATTTTGGTGAAAACGTCACTTACCAAAGAGAGCCGAAATATAATTTCTATTTATTGTATACAAAACAAATGCTTTCAAGAAGAGATCAAGACAGAAAATGGCCGTGGTAATTGCTCATTAGAAAAATGAAAAGGCATATTAACCAACCAAAGTTACAGTTCTGTGACTTGAGTTAGAGAGTCGGATTTCAGTTTAAATCCAGACTGTACATCAAGCAAAACCGGCATTAGTTGTTAAGCCCACCAGTCGCAACAGTTTTAGGACTTAATGTATAATTTTATATTTGGCGCAACACTAATATAAATTTTAGAAGAGAAAAAATACATATTCTCCACTCTATATAGAAAAGCCACATCTACATATATATATATATACACACCTACATATATATATATATACATACACACCTACATATATATATATATATGCATACACCTATATATATATATATATATATATATATACATGCATATACCCACATATATATATACATGCATACACCCACACATATATACATCATACACCAACACACACACACATCATACACCCACACACACACACATCATACACCCACACACACACACACACATATATATATATATATATATACACATGCATACACCTACTTATATATATATATATATATAGATATATATATACATGCATACACATACATACATGCATACACATACATATATATACAGATATATATATACATGCATACACATACATATATACATGCATACACATACATATATATACATGCATACACATACATATATACATGCATACACATACATACACATACATATATATATATACATGCATACACATACATACATATACATACACATGCATACACATACATATATATACACATGCACACACATACATATATATACACACACGTATATATATATACATGCATACACATACATACATATACATACACATGCATACACATGCATACACATACATATATATACACATGCACACACATACATATATATACACACACACGTATATATATATACATGCATACATATATATGCATATATATACATATGCATATATATGCATATATACATATATATATACATATGCATATATATATACATATGCATATATATATACATATGCATATATATACATATATATATACATATGCATATATATACATATATATACATATGCATATATATACATATGCATATATATACATATATATATACATATGCATATATATACATATATATATACATATGCATATATATACATATATATATACATATGCATATATATACATATATATATACATATGCATATATATACATATATATATACATATGCATATATATACATATATATATA
>OY744529.1:10268276-10335776 GCA_963556195.1 Sepiola atlantica
GAAACTAACAGAACCAAGGAAACGAAACTGGAACTGAAAGAACAAAAGAAACAAAAAAGAAACTGATGTGAAACAGTGTAGTAAATGGCATTTGGATATATATTTCTTCAAATATGGCCTAAAAGTACTCAAGGATTAAAAAAAACACCTAAGGCAAGTTTTTTTGTTATCATGTTAGCTAAAACACTGATATCTTCTATTTTTTAGAAATGTATGGTGATCAAAATCTTGCTTTAGGTGTTTTTTGCAATTTGGACCAAGATTTCAAGTAAGTGTCGGAAAATGTGGCAACATTTGGCAAAAAATAGGCCTTTTTCGGGAAAAGATTGTCAAAAAATGAGAATTTTAACCAGAAATATTAAATTGACAGCACTTTTTAGGCTGAAATACTTATTTTGGGCTAGTCCTAAGGAAAAAAGTGGGGATTTATACTATGAAGGTTCAATTAAACACACTCACAGAATGAAATCTTCAAAATCCCGATTTCTGTCCTTAATTTGGTTGTCTGCTGCGCGCGCAGTCCAAAAACCAAAAATGTCGGGTACGCAAAGTTAAATTATTTTTCCGCCGTTTTATCTTTTGATCTACTTTTTTTTTTGTTGAATCAGAAATTTAATCTACTTTCTAAAAACATTAATGTTAAGTAATTTAGAAGACTTTCTTTTTTGCCTGATGTCCACCCCCCCAGCCCACTGTGTATGCATATATATACATATGCATATATATACATATCTACACATATATATACATATGCATATATATACATATGCATATATATACATATCTACACATATATACATATCTACACATATATACATATGCATATCTACACATATATATATACATATGCATATATACACATATGCAAATATACACATATATATACATATGCAAATATATGCATATATACACATACATATGCATATATACACATACATATGCATATATACACATATATATGCATATATACACATATATATATACACATGCATATATATACATATATACACATATATATACATATGCATATATATACATATATACACATATATACACATATGCATATATACACATATATACACATATGCATATATACACATATATACACATATATATACATACACATATATACACATATATATACATATGCATATATACACATATATATACATATGCATATATACACATATATATACATATGCATATATACACATATATATACATATGCATATATACACATATATATACATATGCATATATACACATATATATACATATGCATATATACACATATATATACATATGCATATATACACATATATATACATATGCATATATACACATATATATACATATGCATATATACACATATATACATGCATATATACACATATGCATATATACACATATATATATACATGCATATATACACATATATATATACATGCATATATACACATATATATATACATGCATATATACACATATATATACATGCATATATACACATATATATACATATGCATATATACACATATATATACATATGCATATATACACATATATATACATATGCATATATACACATATATATACATATGCATATATACACATATATATACATATGCATATATACACATATATATACATATGCATATATACACATATATATACATATGCATATATACACATATATATACATATGCATATATACATATATATACTTATGCATATATACACATATATACTTATGCATATATACACATATATACTTATGCATATATACATATATATACTTATGCATATATACACATATATACTTATGCATATATACATATATATATACTTATGCATATATACACATATATACTTATGCATATATACACATATATACATATGCATATATACACATATATACATATGCATATATACACATATATATACATATGCATATATACATATATATATACATATGCATATATACATATATATATACATATGCATATATACATATATATATACATATGCATATATACATATATATATACATATGCATATATACACATATATATACATATGCATATATACACATATATATACATATGCATATATACACATATATATACATATGCATATATACACATATATATACATATGCATATATACACATATATATACATATGCATATATACACATATATATATACATATACGTATATATACACATATATATACACATATACATACATATGCATATATATATACACATATACATACATATGCATATATACACATATATATACATATGAATATATACACATGCATATATACACATATATATATACATATACGTATATATACACATATATATATACATATATATATACATATACGTATATATACACATATATATATACATATACGTATATATACACATATATATATACATATACGTATATATACACATATATATATACATATACGTATATATACACATATATATATACATATACGTATATATACACATATATATATACATATACCTATATATACACATATATATATACATATACCTATATATACACATATATATATACATATACCTATATATACACATATATATATATATACATATACGTATATATACACATATATATATATATACATATACGTATATATACACATATATATATATACATATACGTATATATACACATATATGGGAAAATGAAAAAGGAAAACCAAACAATGGATGTTTTTTATGTGTACATCATTTCTATTTCTCCAACAAATACGGACGTCCACCCAGCAGTTGGCCACTATTTCATTCTATTTTTCCCAATATGTCTACCCTACATGTATCTGTGCTTGCATGACATTTTTTCTCTATTTTATCATCCTGATGAAGTCTTATAAATAAAGACGAAACGTTGATGTACACATAAAAAACATCCATTTTTTGGTTTTTCCTTTCTTTTTCCCATCACGTCGGATTACTTTCATCCTTCTCTTCCCATACACATATATATATACATATACGTATATATACACATACATACATATGCACATATAGATATATACACATATGCCTATATAGATATATACACATATGCCTATATAGATATGTACACATATGCATATATACATATATAAACATATGCATATATAGATATGTACACATATGCATATATACATATATACACATATGCATATATACATATATAAACATATGCATATATACATATATATACATATGCACATATACATATATATACATATGCACATATAGATATATACATATGCATATATACATATATATACATTTATACATATGTATATATACATATGTATGTATACATATATATACATATGCATATATACACATATGCATATATACACATATATATACATATGCATATATACACATATATATACATATGCATATATACACATATATATACATATGCATATATACACATATATATACATATGCATATATACACATATATATACATATGCATATATACACACATATATACACATGCATCTATACACACATATATACATATGCATATATACATATATATACATATGCATATATACATATATATACATATGCATATATACATATATATATACACATGCATATATACATATATATATATACACATGCATATATACATATATATATATACACATGCATATATACATATATATATATACACATGCATATATACATATATATATATACACATGCATATATACATATATATATATACACATGCATATATACATATATATATATATACACATGCATATATACATATATATATATACACATGCATATATACATATACATATATACACATGCATATATACATATACATATATACACATGCATATATACATATATACACATGCATATATACATATACATATATACATATACATATATACATATGCATATATACATATATATACATATGCATATATACATATATATACATATGCATATATACATATATATATACACACATGCATATATACATATACATATATACATACATACATATGCATATATACATATATGCATATATACATATACATATATACATATGCATATATCCATATATACATATGCATATATCCATATATACATATGCATATGTATATATGCATATGTCCATATATACATATGCATATGTCCATATATACATATGCATATATACATATGCATATATCCATATATATACATATGCATATATCCATATGCATATATCCATATGCATATATACATATGCATATATCCATATATATACATATGCATATATACATATGCATATATCCATATGCATATATACATATGCATATATCCATATATACACATATTCTTATATACATATGCATATATCCATATATACACATATGCATATATACATATGCATATATCCATATATATACATATGCATATATACATATGCATATATCCATATATATACATATGCATATATACATATGCATATATCCATATATATACATATGCATATATACATATGCATATATCCATATATATACATATGCGTATATACATATGCATATATCCATATATATACATATGCATATATACATATGCATATATCCATATATATACATATGCATATATACATATGCATATATCCATATATATACATATGCATATATGCATATGCATATACACATATACATATGCATATATGCATATGCATATACACATATACATATGCATATATGCATATACACCTATATGCATATATACATATGCATATATGCATATACACTTATATGCATATATACATATGCATATATGCATATATACATATGCATATATGCATATGCATATATGCATATATACATATGCATATACATACATATATATAAATACATATTATATAAACATTGCTACAGTTGATTCCGATGTATCCGTTTTTTTACGATCTTACATTTTGACAAGACTTTTGAGAAAAGTGAAAAGTGAAAGTCAGCTTTTAAACTGTTATCCGAAAATATGGATGTGAAGAAAAGAAAGTAAGTTTTTTTGTTTTTTTTCATGCATTTTTTTTCCCCTCTTTATTTTCTGGGGACAGTTACAATGCGAACTTTCGCTTTTTGGTTTTCACCAGTCCTGATAAGATGTAAGATCGTCGAAACGTGGAATTATTGGTGTTTATTTAATATTATCAATGCTCTACTCGTTATTGAGCACGTTTGAAAAAAATATTGGTTTTATGCTCAGTTTGTCAATATACGTGAACTTGATTAATTAATGCATATATACACACATATATATATGCATATATACACACACACACATATATATATATATATATGTATGTATGTCATATATGTGTGTATAAATATATATAATATACATAGTAGTAGTATGCAAATATATTTGTCAATTACGCTACACAAAAGAGTCCGTATTGCATCACTGCAGGGAATCGTCAGGCTAAATGCTCGGATTTTTGTTACGGACGCCTCTCTGGCAACTGACAAAAAGTACCATTTAACACCAAAGGTTGATGGAAAAAAATCGCTTCAAATATCCCCCCTCCACGACTTATTTTGTACCTGTTGACTCCCAAAAGAATAACTATTAAAAAAGAAATGTCCATATTCTGTCCGAGGCAACGCTGAAAAGAAAATATCAGCTTTGTCGGTATGTCTTGGGTAGTTTTTAACTTTTAAGTGGACACGCACATACACAGACATCTGCCCTTTATATAATAGAAAATAATTAGAAAACTTTTTATTACTATGAAATGTACCCATTGAAAGTAACGAAAGTATAGTGTAGTTATTTAAATGAAACAAATAAAAAATTTGAAGTTTATTCAAGTTTTACACATTTTAATGTGATATTTACTCCATTTTGTTTGAGTGTAGTATCTGTTCCGATGGATACTGCACCCCATAGACTGGTATTGTCTTGGCCTTCGGGGCTTGATTTACGCCGGTCTATGGGTCTGTCCTGTGCAGTTCTAGGAGGTCCACCCCCCCCCCCAGGCTTCGCTTCCCCTCTTTGGGAAGGAGTAAGTTTATTGCTTACTGTCTGAGGCGCCCCTACCAGGGGATGCCGACGGGGCTGCCCAGGCAATTTTTAAACCCCACTTTCCCGACCCGACCTTGGGTCACATCTTACTTGTGGGAGTAAGATAAAAACTGGCCTTGTGCCTAACTCCTGGAGAGGAGTAAATCAATACTCCATTTTGTTTGAAATCAGTTCGTAAATTTTTGCCTCACATGACGTCACTGCAAGATAGAGAACTGTATTTATTTCAACTGAAGATTCTGAGCTTTAATTGCTGGTGTGTCACAACAGATGAAAATATGGCAGACACACGAAAGGCATTACAGACCAACGAATAAGCTATTTTAAACTTAAGCATGATAGACCAATAAAAAAAAGTATTTCAAACTTAAGCACGAAAGACCAAAAAAAAAAGGTATTTCAAACTTAAGCATGGCCAGTCAACGAAAAAGCTATTTCAAACTTAAGCATGGCAAGCCAACAAAAAAGATTATTTCAAAGTTAAGCATGACAGACCAACGAAAAGGTTATTTCAAGCTTAGATATGACAGACAGACTGATCGAGAGATGTGTGTCTATAGAATTGAAAATACTATTTAAGATTGTTACAGACAGACAGAAGGCAGAGCTTCTTGTAGAGACGTGTGAATGAACAATAAAATACACATTTTCAATCTCAACAAATGATATTATTCCATTTTCTCAGATTTTATGTAGCAAGTCAAAGGACGGAAATTGAAAAGGAATAAAAACAACAACGTTGACCGTCATCGTTGTCCGTACAGCTGCTCGTGTAAACTCAGAAAGCATTTTGATCTAAGATTCCATCACGGGAACTAAGTTTCATTGATACTTTCCTTCCTGCATGGATTTTTCTTCCGACAATGGTCTTTGTCATCAGAGACGTAATGGTCTGTCACTGTAACAGACCAGTGAATTGTTTCGGGGGAGCCTATTTGCTTGTTCAAGGGGAACACTTAGAATGTTTGCATCGATCTATGATGGATCTATGTATAATGGTCTTGTGGCATTGGTAAATCGCATTACTTTTGTCAGTACTGTGTCTTCTTCTCGACAGACATGTCCTATAGAGCTGATATATTGTTAGCTGATAAAATGTCTCTGTAAGCATCGGACACACAAGAAATGCAGTGAAATTACTGGTAGATTGAGAGAAGATAACCAATTTGTGTGCAAAAAGTGTAAGATAATGGAGATGGAGGAGAACTCAGATGTGGATAAAGTAGATATGGATGGCGAAGCTATTGAGGTTGTCCAGGAGTTTTGTTACCTTAGTGATAACATTGGAGCACAGGGTGGAGCAGGTGCTAGTGTGATTGCAAGAATTACGAGTGGATGGAGTAAGTTCAGGGAACTCCTTCCATTAATATCCAGCAGAACATTACCATTGTCGCACAAGAGAAGAATCTATCAGGCAAGTATACACAGTGTGATGATGTATGTAAGTGAAACCTGGCCAGTGAGGGTTGAGGATATACATTGCATGGAGAAAAATGATATGAGAATGATACGATGGATGTGTAATATGAGACTTAAAGACAGGCTTAGTTCTGATGACCTCATAGGAAGATTAAATCTGGACAGTATGGGGAAATGTGCAGAACAATAGACTTTGATGGTATGGATACGTTGAAAGAATGGATAAGAGTTCTTGGGTTAGTAGATGTAGAACAGTTGAGGTAGAAGGTTCAGTTCACAGGGGAAGGCCAAAGAAAACATGGGAGGAAGTGATAAAAATGGATCTGAGGGAAAGAGAGATAAATAAAGACCTAGCCAGGGATAGGTTATTTTGAAAGTCAGTTTATCAAAGCCATCCAATTCATGGCAGCATGTAAAACAGACGTTAAACCGAATATGATGATGATGATGATGATGATGTTGTGTGTCAAAAATGTTCTAGTGAGTCTGTCATTGCTTTATATACAAAACCACAACCTGCACAGCCCTGAACGAAGTAAATAGACCCTCCATGAAACTAATTCATACATGTTTAAAAGTGGCTGCTTTCTCTACCAATAGCCAGCACCCGGGGCCATACAAAGTGTCAGGAAAATCTTTAAATATCGACATTTTATACTAATTGACACTTTTGTGTTTCAGCTATAAACGTGTCTATCATATGCCACCATTTAAGTATGACACCGGCCCAAAAAGCATTAGAATTCTCAGTTTCAAAAGTGACATATTATAGGCTGATGTGAAAGTGGACTTAATCAGCATCACATCGCCGCAAATCTCAGGATTCCACTTTTAACTGTTAACCGAGTGATTGTCAAATTCATCAGTAATGGAAAATAATCAATTTTATATTGCCTAGGTCCATCAGGACCATCTGACAGCAGGCTTCATTATTAATCATTAATTTACTTCTTTCATGTCTGTGTACATTGCTTTGCCATTGTTTTCTTTTGCCGCAGTTTGCCTTTTACATCACCCTTTTTACCATGTATCTCAGTAATCGGAACCAGCAGACTTCAAGATGATTTGTTTCTTGCATTATTTGGATTATTCATAGAACTATCTTCGGCTATTCACTTGGCCTTTTGGCTAAGATCAAAGTGTAGTATCTGTTCCGATGGAAACTGCACCCCATAGACTGGTATTGTCTTGGCCTTCGGGGCTTGATTTACGCCGGTCTATGGGTCTGTCCTGTGCAGTTCTAGGAGGTCCACCTTCTCAGGCTTTGCCTCCCCTCTTTGGGGAGGAGTAAGTTTATTGCTTACTGCCTGAGGCGCCCCTACCGGGGAATGCCGACGGGGCTGCCCAGGCAATTTTTAAACCCCACTTTCCCGACCCGACCTTGGGTCACATCTTACTTGTGGGAGTAAGATAAAAACTGGCCTTGTGCCTAACTCCTGGAGAGGAGTAAATCAATATTCACAATGATCGCCAATTGCATCTTTTAAAACTTGAAAACCGGCACGGAATTTCAAACTGAACTCTTTATTTAATCCACAGGGGTAGATTATTCTCATTCAGTCAGCCGTAATCGGGTGAGAGTGGTTCATTCTTTTAATAATTTTTATCACCTTAAACAAGGCATTTTGCCACTGATGCATAAGGGGCTACTTAGATAAGGGCCAGATTTATAGTGGTGCAATCTGGGTGGGAAGTTGGGCAGCAAGATGTTTGTTTAAATTGCATTTAAATTTCTGCATGTTGGTACGGTCAGGGAAACAGTGAGCAGGAATGGGATTCAAAAGGCAAGCGGTCCGAAGAAAGAAAATATCAAAGTAAAAAATCTTCTGGCCTCTAGAGACATCTACAGTGAAGGAGTGTGATTTTGCTGCTAATCGGATGGGTCGCAAGTATTTTCGTTGAGGGAGGTACAAGAGGGAGAAACTTGTGGCAACATTACTTCATGTAAGGGCGAATAGTTATTATCACCTGTAGTAAGAATTAAACCTTCAACCTCCAGAAAACCGTTACTTAGAACTTATATTAATTCTAATATTAATATGTACCTTCCTTCGTTCTTTCCTTTTGTGTCACGTTGTTATTGATAGTGGACTTGGCATGAAGAATTAGACGTGAGAGGCGCACACCTCCAGTTGGGGAAATGGTGGCATATGATAGACATATTTATAGCTGGAACACAAAACATGTCAATTAGTATAAAAAAGTATACTATGTTATTAGCATGAATCTATTTTATTTCGCTTTAGGTTTTTTTTTTTTGAAATACTCGTTCCAGTAAAGATATTTTCTTATACTCAAAGTGTAATTATACTGAGTTCTCTCTTTAGAGTTTTTTCGAAAATAAATAAATATAATTTATTACTATTTCATGTATATACACATAATATTATGAGGTTATATAATATATTGCATGTATATATTTTCAATATTTACTTTAACAGTGCTAAGTACATAAGTAGATCTTAGTAGTAGTATGAAAATATATCTATGGCAAGTAAACACACACACACATATATATATGTATATATATATATATATAACAATATTTATAAATAAATATTAAATTATTATTACCTACATACATCGACGTTTCAAGTTTTTGCTCTCATCAGTGAAGGAAGTGATAATTTCAGAGTCACATGGTGCAAACCCGGTTTACAGAGTCAATGTAGACTCTGCACGCTTTTGCTATATTCCCAAGGCCAGTGCTAAGTACATAAGTAGATCTTAGTAGTAGTATGAAAATATATCTATGTCAAGTAAACACACACACACATATATATATGTATATATATATATATATATATATATATATAACAATATTTATAAATAAATATTAAATTATTATTAGCTACATACATCGGCATTTCAAGCTTTTGCTCTCACCAGTGAAAGAAGTGATAATTTCAGAGTCACATGGTGCAAACCCGGTTTACAGAGTCAACGTAGACTCTGCACGCTTTTGCTCTATTCCCAAGGCCAGTGCTAAATACATAAGTAGAGTAGTATGAAAATATATCTATGGCAAGTAAACATACATATGTATGTATGTATGTATGTGTGTGTGTGTTTCTCGTCTCCACATTAATTACACATTAATGTTCTTTACTATTAATCCATTAACATCAAGTTCTAAAACTAACATTTAAAAAATTCCTGTTTCACAAAACAATTTGATTACGAAATTAAAGCCGCCAAAATTAATTCACGTTTCTTCATAAACAAGTCAATCATTTTTTTTTCTTTTACTCCCGGGCAACGTCGGGTAGGGACAGCTAGTAATGTATAATTTACACAGATCCCGCAAGTAATAAATGGCTAAAAATAAAACTAATGCTAAAACACAAAGAACGGCCATGTAAGTATGGAATAAGTAATGTGTTGAATGTTAAACTGAACAAAAGCCTCTGCAAATTCTTAGATTATCCTGGAAGCTTGATGCAGAAGATTCACAATTTATATCATTTCTTTTGTTTGCGAATAGGTTACAGGACATAACGGAGATTTACAGAATAATTGAATTATGAGTATAAACTATAGAGGTATGCACGCTTACACCAATCCTGCAATTTGCAAGTTAGTCTATGAAGCCGAAAGAAAGCGAAGTGAAGCAGGTGAGTTAAGAGTGCAGATACACTGGTATTTATGACGTCAGTTGCAGGTTCGGCTTTATGATGGAGTTCAGCAGAAGAAGAACCAGAAATTCTAGACTACAATAAAAACTTATAAGATGTATTATGTTTGTTTGTTTTTCCTTCAAATATGCGTTCGAAAATTCAAGGCACGTGTTTTATGATGTGGAAATACACTAAAAAAAAGTAACTCATCTGGAAAAAATAACAAATAAAAAGATGAGAAGACATTGAGTGACAACAACACAGCTGAATTCTGAAAAGTGTTGACTATAGAGCAATGGAGATAATAGAATATGACACCTATACGATGATAATGGGTGAAAAGACAAAAGAATGTGACACCCATGATGACAATGGGTGAAAAGACAAAAGAATGTGACACCCATCATAACAATTAATGTAAAGACAAAAGAATGTGAAACTCATGATGACAATTGGTAAAAAGACAAAACAATGTGACACTGATAATGGCAATTGTTGCAAAGACAAAAGAATGTGACACTTATTATGACAATTGGTTTAAAGACAAAAGAATGTGAGACTCATTATGACAATTGATATAAATACAAAAGAATGTGACACTTATGACAATTGGTGTAAAGACAAAAGAATGTGACACTTATTATGACAATTGTTGCAAAGACAAAAGAATGTGACACTTATTATGACAATTGATTTAAAGATAAAAGAATGTGACACTCATAATGACAATTGGTGTAAAGACAAAAAGAATGGGACACTCATTATGACAATTGGTGTAAAGACAAAAAGAATGGGACACTCATTATGACAATTGATTTAAAGATAAAAGAATGTGACACTCATTATGACAATTGGTGTAAAGATAAAAGAATGTGACACTCATAATGACAATTGGTGTAAAGACAAAAAGAATGGGACACTCATTATGACAATTAGTGTAAAGACACAATATGACACATAGGATGATAATTAGTGTTAAGAAAAAAGAATATGACACTTATATTGATATTAGTGTAAGGACAAAAGAATGACATATAGGATGAGAATTGGTGTAAAGACAAAATATGACACCTCGGATAACAATTTATGTAAAGACAAAAGAATACTACATCTAAGATTACAATTAGTGCAAGGAAAAAAGAATGTGACACCTAGGATGAAAATTAGTGTGATGAATAAAGAATATGACACGTGTGATAACAATGAATGTATACACACATGGAGCTAACTCCGATTGTGTTAATGTATGAAGTAAATACACAGTATACAATGATATAGAATATTAATAATTACAGGTCAAATATCTGACAGTTAAAAATGCAATATTTTAATAGATATAAAATATAAGTACAATGAAATATCAAATAATATAAGATATTGTTTTACTTTGTTCTAGAGAAATAAATCTTTTTGCAGGTTATACATAAACATATCATTTATTATAAACAATTGAAAATGATTTACTTGAAGAGAACTCCCATTTTACTCATAGTGTAAAATATCAAATGGCCTTGTGTCAGATAGTAAGAATGTAGAATGTTGTAGATGAAATCAAAGATTTGACCTCTGTGAGTTAAGAACCAAACAGCTAATATTTCAGAATAGGGCATCATGGATCACATTAGTCATAGGCGTACTGTGGTCATCAAATAAGGAACAAAGACAAGCAAGAAAAACAGAAGACAGATATAAAAGCATGACATCAGTGTGTCTCATGAACCTGCCTGTGACATTAATTATCTCCTTGTCCTATTTACTTAACTTTAACTTGAAGACTGCTGATAACGATGAATAATAATAATAATAATAATAATAATAATAATAATAATAATTTTGCCATCTCAGCCGACTACAGGGTGAAACCAAGGAGACTAAAAAACGAAGCAAATACACTGAACTCGTCAAAGAATTGAAAGGGATATGGAGTATGAAGAAAGTAAATATAATACCAATAATCGTAGGAGCACTAGAAACAGTTCCGAAGAACCTGGAAAAAAGACTGGAACGAAAGAGAAGACTGAGACCATACAACAGACGGCGTTGATGAAAAGGAAAATCCTTGAATGCGGAAACCTTTTCACATAAACTACAAAGACTAACCAATCTTATAGGAAGAAAACAACATCACATAAAGAGCACCACAAGAACCCAAGGAACAGAAACTGCAATAAATTTCATAAACTATCCCCCCCCCCCCCCGTGATGGTACCAGCCCTGGCTGATACCACACAAAACAGTCGTGAAGCATCAAGGAGGATTGGAAGATCGAGGAGGGATAGCACTAATCAGACCTCTACTGGAAGGGTGCGGATAGCACTGGGACATTGGGAGGCTTATTGCCATCTAAATCCCAGAGAAGACCAATGGGCGTTGCCAACGAGAAATCGGTGGTAAGCGTCTGTTGTGATAATGCAAATTCATTTGCAGTAGTTATCGAAAGAGGTGGAGAGCACTGGAAATCTGAGGAGACTTGTTGTCACTCAGACTCCAGGGAACACCATTGGTAATAATCAGTGAGCAATCACTGATAACTGCCTGTATGAGAACTCCTAGTGAGTAAACATAATAAATTAGTGTGTGCAGTGCTCAGGTGCACTACAACTCATTAAAAGTGCATGCACATGTGTGCATGTACATGTGTGCATGTGCATGTGCATGTACATGTGTATGGAGAGGGGAAATCAGGTGTAGTTTCATCAATTACTTTGTATGGATACAAATAGAGCGAATAAAGAAAGACTTATTTTTATAAAACTGTTCGTCTCTCTTCATTATTGACTCACTGTGCAGTTAACAGCCATGGGGAAAATCAATTAACATAATCTATTACTAATGGGGATCCGGTATCTGTCTGAAGCCGAAACTATACTATTACTATCTTTTAATGCTCAATTTAGAGGGGATAGGTAGTGTAGCATCTGTTGTTTTCATTAGAAAATCCTCCCAGGCATTATCTCCTTCTTTAAGGGTAAGGCAATGTAGTATATGTTCCTTCTTGATATATACTAGCAAGAACATGCAACCAGAGAGAGTATGGTTTTTGCTAGTATATTCAAAAGGATTTGAACCAGGTTTGCCAATACTTTACTTACTGTGAAAATCTGCTCAGCCACTTGCTCATCTCTTATGGTCAAACTGTGTTCAGACAGTTACATACCTATAATCGCTCTATATCTTCTATATATATAAAACTTGATGATGTTTGTGTATTCCCTATAGAAAGAAAGGTTAGAGAATCTCCATAAAATCTAAAAGTGTATTCTTATGTAAAATTTACTGGGGAAGACAATGGAAGTGTTCCCGAATTTCCAAGTGCACTCTAAAGATAGCTATGAGGGCATAACGCGCTTTAAACTTCAAATAGATCCTATTTTGATCAAATGTATATTATATGTATAAAATTCTCTGGGGAAGACAATTTATAAACATAATCATAATTTATCTGCTAAAAATATGAAGAAACATGCAGGTTTGACTGTTTTAGCAGAGAATAGTAAGGAAATTGTGAATAAGTAAGCTTATCTTCTATAGATTTACAACTCAATGTCTGTGTGTTCCCCATAGAAAGAAGAGTTAGAGAATCTACATAAAATCAAAAAGTGTATTCTTATGTAAAATTTACCAGAGAATACAATCTCTAAGTGCACTCCTAAGGGGACTATAAGGGCATAACCTCCCCCACCCCTTTAAACTTCAAATATATCCTATTTTGATGAAATTTATATTATATGCATAAAATTCTTTGGGGGAAGACAATGGAAGTGGTCCCGAATCTCTACGTTACCCTCTATGCGCCAAAATTCTAAATGACCCATAAGGACAGAACATTCTTAAAACTTCAAAAACAAATATCCAATTTTAATGACATTTAAACCCTATGTATAGGACACTAATTCCGAGAGTTTTCCGACATTTCAGCTTCTTTCGACTATATTAGGAGGCGAAACAGGTGGAGGGGCAGTAAAAACAAAGAGTAACATAGTGTTATGAGCATAGTAAAAAGGTACATAGTAGTGATCCTCATTCAATCCCGAACAACGTCGGGTCTTCCTGCTGGTAAACAATATATTACATGATAAAATCTTTAGCGTTTAAAGATTTTGGAAAAATAGTTCAGAAAACTTCAATAAAAATCGTATTTATTTGGTCTATTATTCTCATCTAGGTTTTCATTTTCATGTTCCGGCTGATGTGATCTCCGACCTTCTGCAGATGAATCTTTATGACCTTGGAAACCTATACAGGATTTAAAATTACTAAGAATAAAATAAAAATTACTTGACGCTTTTAACCTGGTCATGGCGGATAGAAAAAGAATCATCAATCTCCGTCGTTTAAATAAAGGGTTCAGTTTGAAATTCCATATAGGTTCGCGAGTTCGAAAAGATGCATCTGAAGAAGGTTGGTGGTTTAATCGGTCGAAACGTTGTAAAAATAACAACCAACATGGGAATAATAGTTCAAATAATACAAATTATCAATCCTCATCACAAAAAAATCTGAAACACGTCTCGTACATATAATTATTATTAATAAATAAATATTTTTATATCCATAGACATATATACGTTTCGCATTTTTTATTTTACGTTCGTCAGTATGGAATTATGTAACCGTATCGCTGGTTGAACCCCAGATCCAAGTATTATGAACCCTGGTTTTGTAACCATTCATGCTTTGAAATGTGAGAGAAATACACCTTGTATCCTTTCAATGTAAACACAAGTACTGTGATTCTAAAGAGAGTTCCGATCTCCCAAGGGAGAGAACCATACAACGTGGCTAAGTTATGGATCATCAATTTATTATCTTTTGAAAGAGCTGAACTTTATAGGAGCTTAATGTGTGTGTGTGTATATATATATATATATATATATATATATATATATATATATATATATATATACACACACACACATACAGGGTGTTGCAGCAAAATCCGGCACTTGACAAAAAGAAAACGAAATAAAACAATAAAATCAAAAGTTGTATATGCAAAGATCCAACAATTTATTTAGCAACACTTAGAGTTAGATACTACATTATTGTTCGATGTAACCGTCGCTAGTGGACACGACCATCTCAAGACAGGTGCAAAATCAGTCAAATATTTTGGCAACTATGTCCTTGTCTATAGTGGTGAACGCCTTCACGATGGAAGCCTTCAGAGAGTCGACCATGTTGTGGGCATGCTTGTTGGCCTTGGCCTCGATCATGTCCCAGAAAAAAATAGTGTGGTTGCAGTCGGGTGAGGAAGGCGGCCATAAGTCTGGCGACAAGTAGTGAGGAACATTGTTGAGCAGGCATGCCTTGGTCATCTTAGCCTTGTGTGCAAGAGTGTAGTCCTGCTAGAAGACAAAGGGGCATGCGGTAGCGATCTCGTCCATCCAGAGATTCACCATGCTCTTCAGCACCTCTTGGTATTTCGTTTACTTTTTGTCACGTGTCGGATTTTACTGCAGAACCATTATCGCACTGACAATGAAATTAAAACGCCAAATTAATATTTAAAATAGAATAACATATTCTTTCTAATACACTGAGTATGTGTATGCGACTGATGTACTAAGTTCGACTAATTTGAATATTGCTTTACAAAAGGTCATCTCATTAATTCACTATTCGTTAATATTGTTTTCATTTTATTATTACACATGGTTTAATAAAAAAAAAAATGCTGAATTGAATACAGGGTGACCCCCCCCCCAAAAAAAAATACCATCCATTGAAGCGTTAATAAAATTTACAATCATTTGTGCAACCCAACTACTTTTCAGTTGTCCACCAAGTCTCAGTCATAAATGACCAACAATTATTTTTTAATTTTATCACCGTTCAATGATATGCTCGAAATGTGCAACTCTGCGTTACAAGCTCATATGGATGCAACTGATTCGGGTTACATCGGCCCTCTTCAGTTTAGAAATAGTCTAGGGATTGTTTTGATGGACATTATCTTTGAGATAACCTTGCAGATAAAAATCTGAGGGAGTTAAAGTTTGGTGAGTGTGAAGCCGATTCAGAATTGCACCTCCTACTGATGAGACGATCACCAAAGTGCCTCCCATATCATTGAACAATGATAAAACAATAAAAAATTTGAACATTCATGACTGAAACTTGGTGGACAAGCCAAGAATAGACTAAAGTTTATTTGTACCAAAGTATTGTGAATTTTATTGCAGATTCCATGGGTGGCATTTCGGGACAGGGGTGGGGCATTCTGGACCTAAAGCATCAAAGCAACAGCGTATGTGTGTTTAATAAAACAAGACTCATCTACCTTACATGAATGACCTCTCCTGTCAAAGAGGAAATAAACTGTCTAAATCTAAAGAGTAATAATAAAAGTTATCTCCATAACATGAACATGTATCAATAAATAAATATTTTGTATAATTATCTACACATGAGAACTGGGGAAGGGGATGTTTTCTCTTTTCTTCTGACTGCACAGATAATTATCCCCCATTTGCTGCTCCTACTGAAAGTGGAATCATTTTATTTTATTTTTTATTTGCTTCAATGTCTAATGTAAACTGTTATCAAAAGGTAATTTAAAGCAAAAACACCCAATGACAATCTGTTATATAGTTCGTCTTGAAGATCCGGTTTAGTTTGGTTTCTCTAATTTCTTTTTCTGAAACACCCTTTATATAGGACAATTATCGCACTGACAGTGAGATTAAAATGCCAAATGTATATTCAAAATAGAATAGCATTACCTTTCTAATACACTGTTGGTCATTCATGACAAACTTGATGGACAAGTCACAAATAAACTAAAGTTTATTTTTACCAAATATATTGCAGAAAGGATTGAGAATTTTATTACAGATTCCATGGATATTGTTGTTTTTTTTGTTTGTTTTTGTTTTTTTGTTGTTTTTTTTTTGTTTGTTTGTTTTTTGTTTTTTTTGGGGGGGGATCACCTAATATTTAATGATTATAAATTCAACAAAATAAATACCATTTTTGCTAATTTAAGGGATTATTTTTCAATCCACTTAAGGGGTAAACTGGAGTTTTCTTTGGGTCACACCGACTTGTTTTATGTAAATAACCATTAATCGTAACTTTTGGTGCATTTTGAGCAAAACTAATGAAGGAACCTGTCAATCAGCAAAATCCAACCCCTTCACTACCGGAAAGCTTTCTACTCTACTAGCTTTTTTTTTTAACTGCTATCCTTTGGAATTCCCTCCCTGCTCCCCCTGACTGTTCCAACATGCAGAAATTTAAATGCATTGTGAACAAACATCTCACTGAACTACTTCCCACTTAAAATGGCTCTATAAATCTTGCTCCTAATTCATAGTAACTTCTTGCGCCTCAGTGGCGATCTGCCTTGTTTGGGGTGAATAAAAGTTTATAAAAAAATGAATAAATAAATTAGATATGCAAAACTTGCCATTTTGGGGCATCTTAGCCCTCTGGGGGAGACAAACCAGAGATTTCCAGAAAAATCTGACTTATTCATCATTCTGAATTCTAGTCATATAATTAATGCCAAAATTTCATGAAAAATCAATGAACCAATTTTGAGGAAATTGTTGTTTTTTGTTTTTGGCTTTGCAGAACATGATTGAGTTTTGCAAAGAAAAAGGGAAAAAAAAACAATAAAACATCAATGTTTGTGCATTTTGGGTCAGGAAGCCGGTATCTTTAGGCAGCCTGATCTGGCAGCACCAGGTGACTTATATAAGGCGGTTATCTTGGGTCTTGGCGTTGAGTAGTTAGCTGTTGCGACGCTTGTATGAGGAGTAGTGAAGATCCACATTCAGAGCTTTCTCTTCATAGTTACCATTCCAACACTCATCTCTCTCACCTAGGTATGCATGGCGTTGCCTGAATCTTGCCAAAACTTTTTGTCATGAATTTCGTTGTACAGACACAATCAAAACGTCTATGATACTTTCTGCTAGCCGCTGTTTCCATATCTCCATTGCAATTCTCCAGTTCACATGTCACAGTCTTCACGAACCACTGAGCTGCAGAAAAGATTGAATTTTTTGATCCATCATGAATCATCATGATGCTGGTCACTCTCTTTCAATATTCCAGTGGTTTCCGGCTCTCAAACCCACAAAAAAGTGCACAGAAACAGCTATCCGTTGTATTTTTTTTTGCTATTAAATACTTCACATGATTCTGAAATGGAAGAATATCAAAACATTATCAATTTCTTTTCTATTTTGAGGTTTCAAATCAATAAGTGACATCTGATAGAATTTTATAACCAAACAATTTGCATGCAAATCATAATCAATAATTGATTGCAATAGTTGAATCAATTATTTACAGATAAAAAGCAGCAAATCAATTTTTAATCACAAACAAAATATGTGGTTGCCTATGTTATAGTTGAGCGTTTCCGTATGTGCGTTATACTAAACAAAATTGAACCATTAAATTTTAATATGAATTACTGCTGAGATGCCAGGTGTGTTACAGGGGAGAGCAATAAAAACACAAATTAATTTGCCAATCTGCGGGAGTCACGGCTTCCCTGTGTGTGTGTGTGTGTGTGTGTGGAGAGAGAGGGAGGACAGCACAAAAACAACTTTTTTCCTAAACAACACCAACCAGTTTTAACTAAGAAAGTCAAAATTAAAAGAAAAACACTGAATGCGTACGTGGGGGCAGGATCAGGAAGTCATTCTTTGATGAAACAAGTCATCTAACTCCCCTACCCCCTTCATGAATTGTTTTAAGTTCACGGCAAAATTAACATTTTCAGAGAGAACTGTCATATTAGGGAAAATCAGCTTTTTTTCTTGTTAAAAAAAGTGGATTTCGATAAAAAAAACAACTGAGACCTAACATCCATGGAAGGCTCAAGCGATTAAAGCGGAAATCCGCTTTTTTGAATAAAAAAAAAGAAAGAAATCCCACTAAAAAGTGGAGAACTTATATCCCTGAGTTTGTACTGATTAACTTATTTCCCATAAATATTGTGTGTCAGCATTAATTAACCTGTTCTGTAAGTAGTCTTTTCATCGCACCTAAAAGGCAGTCTACGATCGTTCATTTAAAACAATCAAACATATCTGGAATATATTCATTTTTTTCCCCTCTCTCTCTCTCTCTCTCTGCCCAAAGTATATATTCCAAGATGAAATTAGTAAAAAAATAAAAATAAAAAAAAAATAAAAAACTACATATATTTTAGATACAAATGTCTTAGTGTTTAACCATTGGTGAGAGCAAAGATCAAGCCATCATGGCAGAAACAATACAGGAAAAAAAGGCCCAGTATACAAGTAGAGTCGACTATAGTTCATTTAAAACAATCAAACAGATATGGAATATACCCGTTGCTGCTTTACTGTAAAATCATATGTCTTTAAACAAACTAAACTAAATTCCACTGACAATCAGGAGATCAAGTGCAATGTTACACCAACATGTATATCCGGTATCAACTCAAAGGACAATACTGTCATGTAATTTTACAGACTTCACCACCAATCGTGTTCAACTTTAGCATTGTCTGAGAGAGGAAGTTATATGAGCCTAACATGAACAGTTAGTTTTTTTAGGTTAGGTTGTTTTGGCTTTTTTTTTTTTTTTTTGAATTTTTTTTTTTTTTACTAATGGGTCACTGCCCGGGGGCCACTCGAGGTTAAGGGTAAAAGAGACTGTCAGTTGGACGATGAACGTCACCACAAGACGATTGGAAACAATATGTGGAATTGTCAGAAGATTACTTAAGAACAATTAATTATCCAAGAGGACGGCTCAACAAGTATTTGTTTACATTAGACTTGAAGACGACCATGTTGTAGTCGGTTGGGAAGCAGCCTCTTGATATTTTGTTCCACAGATGGGACGCTGTAGAAAATAAACTTTGTTCATAGAAGTTCCATTTGATTTTTGGTGCAGAGGGAGAAAGAAAGAAAAGTTATTTGCTGTGGTTGTCGCTAGGCGAGTTCTTGCTGTGAATGTTTTACAGAGGAGGGACCAGGAATCGGAGTTCAGTCGATCTCCTACCATGAATATAACGATACAGTAGAGTATTTAAAACTTTAAAATGGTTGATATGCCATAAAACAGACAGATAAAACCAACCAAATAATTACAAAGAATTCAACAGTTTATTTATTATAGCAATTTTAATTATTTGTAAAATAAATAATCTCTTTCTTCTTAGTGTAAAAATAATTTTCAGCTGAATTATCTTTAAATAAATAAAACGGATGTCACTTTTAAGTCTAAAGTCACAACAGTGTTCTATTTATGACGTCATATTCGATTTGGGAACAATTGATTTTGAAATGGGAAAAATCTAAATTTTTCCCAGTCAGCAACACCAACGGATAATTAGTAATTACTTTTTTTAATTTTATCTTTGGCGATCGGACAATCTCATTTGCTAAGATGGGGGTGGAAGGTGATAACATATTTACAAACACAGGTACAGTGTTTTGTTTGTCTAGGCAGATCAACAAAATTTCACCATTAAAATTTTAAGCCGTAACCTTTACATTTTATTTCTGACAATTAATTTAAATTTTGCAAGAAAATTTATGGTTACTCTTTTTTAATGGCATATCAACCATCATAGGTTATCTAACATAGCATATTGTTTAATACACATACTAGCCGAAGTACCTGTCAACGACAGATTTCTCAAACGTTTCTCTTCTGCACGTCAGTCCAAATAAATTTTTTTTTTTTTTACTTTAAATTACTTAGACTTAGGTATTCCCATGTCCCGAGACATACGAGGCAGTCAAAGTGGTCCATCACATTCATAAAAATTTGAATTTCGCATACTTTTGACTGTTTTCGCAGCAAGAATATTTTACAGTGACAGGTCGCTAGCCTGAAGCCAAACCACTAACATTTATAATAAGACTGTAAGTGGAGAAGTCTCCGGTGGATATTTACTTCCTTGTTTTCCAAGTGGAGGGAAAATTTCAAACAGGACTCAACACCGTTGTTGTCATTTGTTTTTTGTTTTTTTAAAACGTCATGAAACCAACGACTTTTAATTGTTCAGAGCCACAAAAAGATCCATTTTCTTGTTTTTAGAGAAGTAGAATACAAAAAATGAAAATACGACTCCACATCGTTGTTGTTGTTGTTTGTTTTTTGTTAAAAAAAACGTCATAAAACCAACGACTTTTGGCTGTTCCGAGCAATAAATTGCAATAAATAATAAAACAAAAAAATAAACAATTGCATTATTCAGGTTTATGATGATCAATATCGGCTGGGAAAAAATTGGAACACAACAGCAAAAAAACAAAAACAAAAAAAACAAAAAACAATTGCCTAGTGTGAGACTTGAACTCTGAAAGATATCATAAAATATTGGAACTGGAGGCGAACGTTTCATCCACACGGCCACTGATTAAGCGAAAAATATGTTGTCTTTGTAACCTACTTAAACTGTTTATGTATTCAGCGTAGTGATACAAAATTTACATAGATCTAAAATAGTTCGATTGCCTAAAATAAAGAAAGAAATATAAAGAACAGTTCAATTTTAAACACTCCTGACTTATTTTTATACATTTATTTTTTTTACTGGTAGTGAAAAGGTTCAGAAGTATGTGGTTCGGTCGACTCGGAAAAAGAAACACTAAAAATGTTATTTTTACGTACTTTTAATTTTGAATAATGACTTTTAAAAAAGGTTCAGAAGTATGTGGTTCGGTCGGCTCGGAAAAGGAACACTAAAAATGTTATTTTTACGTACTTTTAATTTTGAATAATGACTTAAAAAAGGTTCAGAAGTATGTGGTTCGGTCGACTCAGAAAAGGAACACTAAAAATGTTATTTTTACGTACTTTTAATTTTGAATAATGACTTTTAAAAAAGGTTCAGAAGTATGTGGTTCGGTCGACTCAGAAAAGGAACACTAAAAATGTTATTTTTTACATACTTTTAATTTTGAATAATGACTTTTAAAAAAGGTTCAGAAGTATGTGGTTCGGTCGGCTCGGAAAAGGAACACTAAAAATGTTATTTTTACGTACTTTTAATTTTGAATAATGACTTTTAAAAAAGGTTCAGAAGTATGTGGTTCGGTCGACTCAGAAAAGGAACACTAAAAATGTTATTTTTTACATACTTTTAATTTTGAATAATGACTTTAAAAAAATATTCAGAAGTATGTGGTTCGGTCGGCTCGGAAAAGGAACACTAAAAATGTTATTTTTACATACTTTTAATTTTGAATAATGACTTTTAAAAAAGGTTCAGAAGTATGTGGTTCGGTCGGCTCGGAAAAAGAACACTAAAAATGTTATTTTTACGTACTTTTAATTTTGAATAATGATTTAAAAAAGGTTCAGAAGTATGTGGTTCGGTCGACTCGGAAAAGGAACACTAAAAATGTTATTTTTTACGTACTTTTAATTTTGAATAATGACTTTTAAAAAAGGTTCAGAAGTATGTGGTTCGGTCGACTCGGAAAAGGAACACTAAAAATGTTATTTTTACATACTTTTGATTTTGAATAATGACTTTTAAAAAAGGTTCAGAAGTATGTGGTTCGGTCGACTCGGAAAAGGAACACTAAAAATGTTATTTTTTACGTACTTTTAATTTTGAATAATGACTTTTAAAAAAGGTTCAGAAGTATGTGGTTCGGTCGACTCGGAAAAGGAACACTAAAAATGTTATTTTTTACATACTTTTAATTTTGAATAATGACTTTTAAAAAACGTTCAAAAGTATGTGGTTCGGTCGGCTCGGAAAAGGAACACTAAAAATGTTATTTTTACGTACTTTTAATTTTGAATAATGATTTAAAAAAGGTTCAGAAGTATGTGGTTCGGTCGACTCGGAAAAGGAACACTAAAAATGTTATTTTTTACATACTTTTAATTTTGAATAATGACTTTTAAAAAAGGTTCAGAAGTATGTGGTTCGGTCGACTCGGAAAAGGAACACTAAAAATGTTATTTTTACGTACTTTTAATTTTGAATAATGACTTTTAAAAAAGGTTCAGAAGTATGTGGTTCGGTCGGCTCGGAAAAGGAACACTAAAAATGTTATTTTTACGTACTTTTAATTTTGAATAATGACTTTTAAAAAAGGTTCAGAAGTATGTGGTTCGGTCGACTCGGAAAAGGAACACTAAAAATGTTATTTTTTACATACTTTTAATTTTGAATAATGACTTTTAAAAAAGGTTCAGAAGTATGTGGTTCGGTCGGCTCGGAAAAGGAACACTAAAAATGTTATTTTTACGTACTTTTAATTTTGAATAATGACTTTTAAAAAAGGTTCAGTAGTATGTGGTTCGGTCGACTCGGAAAAGGAACACTAAAAATGTTATTTTTTACATACTTTTAATTTTGAATAATGACTTTTAAAAAAGGTTCAAAAGTATGTGGTTCGGTCGGCTCGGAAAAGGAACACTAAAAATGTTATTTTTACATACTTTTAATTTTGAATAATGACTTTTAAAAAAGGTTCAGAAGTATGTGGTTCGGTCGGCTCGGAAAAGGAACACTAAAAATGTTATTTTTACGTACTTTTAATTTTGAATAATGACTTTTAAAAAAGGTTCAGAAGTATGTGGTTCGGTCGACTCGGAAAAGGAACACTAAAAATGTTATTTTTTACATACTTTTAATTTTGAATAATGACTTTTAAAAAAGGTTCAGAAGTATGTGGTTCGGTCGGCTCGGAAAAGGAACACTAAAAATGTTATTTTTACGTACTTTTAATTTTGAATAATGACTTTTAAAAAAGGTTCAGAAGTATGTGGTTCGGTCGACTCGGAAAAGGAACACTAAAAATGTTATTTTTACATACTTTTAATTTTGAATAATGACTTTTAAAAAATGTTCAGGAGTATGTGGTTCGGTCGGCTCGGAAAAGGAACACTAAAAATGTTATTTTTACGTACTTTTAATTTTGAATAATGATATTTAAAAAAGGTTCAGAAGTATGTGGTTCGGTCGGCTTGGAAAAGGAACACTAAAAATGTTATTTTTACATACTTTTAATTTTGAATAATGACTTTTAAAAAAAGGTTCAAGAAGTTCTGACATCGATAAGGACACTGGATCTAAGGTGTTGATCCCCAAATCTATGGTTAGTTTGGCTCTTGGATCAACCATTTAACTGTGATGCCGCGGGACACATACATACACACGTACAGACAACTTTGCTTTATATATGTAAATGGTTTATAAACAAATTACTTAGTTACTGTATTGTAGACATCTCTTCTATGTTGAATATACAGGACGACACAGTTATGTCTGGATTTGGATTGACTATCATTTTTTTGATAAATTATGCTATGATTATAACTTATATTCATATGTGTAAAATACGTAACATTTCACTTTTTTATAGAAGAAATGTTGTTTACTGTTCAGAGAGTGTGATCTGCTGCATGGTTCAAAAGGATGAGAAATACAACGAAAACTTAAATCTGTATACAGGAGAATGCAGATGCGTCTAGTGACAACCATTGTGAAAGGCAAACCATTATATCCATGCACGACAACGCACCACCACACTGGCGACTTGCTATGAGATTCCAGCTATAAGAAAAATGTCCATAACGGTAGATGGAACGTTCGCCTTCAGTTCCAATATTTTATGATATCTTTCAGAGTTCAAGTTTCACACTAGGCAATTG
Source organism: Sepiola atlantica (assembly GCA_963556195.1). Lineage (NCBI taxonomy): Eukaryota > Metazoa > Mollusca > Cephalopoda > Sepiida > Sepiolidae > Sepiola > Sepiola atlantica. The sequence goes on from OY744529.1 coordinate 10,294,019, forward strand.
TTTTTTTTGGGGGTTTTTTGGGTTTTTTTGCTGTAGTGTTTTAATTTTTCCCAGCCGATATTGATCATCATAAACCTGAATAATGCAATTGTTTATTTTTTCCAGATGATACACTATTCCATTCTGCAATCTGATAATCTAACTGTGCAGCAAAATATCAGAGACTCCTTTAAGCTCGTAACAGCTCAAATTTCCACAATGGTGGATGGGGCACAGTTTCTACCAATATGCTATGGACTCCCCACTCTCTAGGTTACACAATGTGACTATTTCCTATTGGGATTCATTAAAAGCAGAGGTTATGTTTTCGGTCGAGCGTTTGTTTGTCTATGGCCTAACGGCTATATCACTTGACCAATCATCACCAAACTTGGTAAAAATACCGACCATAGTCTAATTTAGAACTGATTTGACTTTAGAATGTCATGGTAACAGTAAAGGGTTAAAGTCACACTTTTGGTAATAACTTTCATTCTGTCCGGTGTAGAGACTAGCTAGTTGGCCCATATTGTAGCGAATGAAGTCCTGTATCTTATATGATCTTGACCTTGGTCTTGATACATTCGATCATGGTTGAAATTTAAACGGAATTTTAACTTCTGATTTTTCCAAATTTGATGTATGAATCTCATGCTATTTGATAACAGCAACCACCATGCGAAATTTCAGTCTGATCAGATAAATAATTTTTGAGTTATCAACGTTTCTATGGCATAACTTTGGGAATACTTCATACAACATGGAGAAGTAAGATGTAGATAAGACTTTGGCCTATCCTTACGTTGTCAGGCAAAGGTATGCAGTCTCACGATTGACTTATGTTCTTGTTCTAAAATGTAAGCATTCGTTTGTCTATCGATTTTGAATATTAAAAGTTGTAAATTTAATAGTGGAAAAAGCTAAGGAAATAAAACTAAAGTTAACCAAATATACACGGAGCACCCCCGTTATCGATATACACTGTGTCTTTGTCTGTTGTGTAAATAAATAAATAAATACATTTTTGTGTAAGTAAAATTAATTCAACGTTTGGGGGCGTCTAAAATATTTAGATACGTCAACGCATGTCTATAATAGGCCGCCGCCCACTCTGTCACGCGTACGTTTGAAATAGGATTTTCTACCGCAATTTGAAATTTTCACCCAATTTTAACTTCTGATTTTTCCAAATTTGATGTATGAATCTCATGCTATTTGATAACAGTAACCACCATGCGAAATTTCAGTCTGATCAGATAAATAATTTTTGAGTTATCAACATGTCCATGGCATAACTTTGGGAATACTTCATACAATATGGAGAAGTGAAGCCCAGATAAGACCATCCTTATGTTGTCAGGTGGGGGTATGCAGTCTCATGACTGTTCTTATTTATACGATGCAATCTGCCTACATTCAAGCTCTGCAACAAAATAGCAGCGACACCTTTTTAGACGCATCACACCTCAAACGTTAGATGCTGTCTTAAATGATGAAGGACTAAACCAGCTGATGGATGAAGACGGAAACCAAATAAACCAATAACTGCGTAAGTATAAATATTTCTATATTAATATTTCTAAAAGATAGAATAATGTCTCTGGGTGTACAACTAAAAATCAAAAACCACACAAGATACACTTCTTATTTCATCATCAAATTCAGTGTGACCGTAACCTAGGCTATAGTAAAAAAAATAAAAAAATAAAAAGAAAAAAAAAGAAAAAAAAAGAAAAAAAAAGAAAAAAAAAGAAAAAAAAAAGAGAAAAAAAAGAAGAAAAAAAAGAAAGAAAAAATAAAGAAAAAATAAAGAAAAAAAAAATCTATTGTTGCATACCTTCCGGAATGGGCCGTAGCAGTTCTCTCTTATACCCGTCCTGATCTGAGGGCTTGTCAACGTGGTGACCCTGTCAACGTCTGTGAACTCCGACTGTGAGAACAGCCCTATTCTGCACTCAACTGTACGGGTCCACCCGCACTAAATCGCGCAAACCAAACCTTAAGATGCACCAACCTTAAGATGCGTCCAACCCCATAGGGCCATTATCCAACACTATTCCCTTGGGGTCACCAGCGAAAAAAAATCAGTACATGGGAGTAAAAAATCATTTTCATTTTCATTCTTATTGTAAGTTGTTTAAAAATCAACACAGAAATTAGATCAAACAGTCCGTCAACTTATTTCCTTGCTTTTTTTTCTTTCTATTATATTGAACCAGTTGCCAGAGAGAAAGATAGAGTGGGGGTAGTCAGAGGGGTAGGTAGAGAGAGAATTTTTAAAAAGAAGATGTGACACACTTTTCTTTTAATTATTTTCTTTTTTAACTTCCCTATTTTCTTACCCATGCTCCCGGGGCAACGCCCGGTTACCCTGCTAGTTATAAATAAATTACTCTATTCGTATCGGATTATTATTTTGAGAGGGGTTAAGGGGGGGGGGCAGGACATTCAGCTGTGCCACCTTCAACCCTACCTCTTTAAGGTTTAACATTATGTTGGCAATTTAATATTTTCAAATAGTTGCCTCATATTGTTTTCTTTACAGGATAGATTGCATTGTAGTGGCAACCGGTGCATGCATTCTGTGAAGATGCGTGTCCACTCTAAGTGCAACTTAGCATGGTGTGCATACTTGTTGTTCTTCGTCTTTTTAAGTAAATACTAGACGTACCCATGATTTATTTACTCCTCTCCAGGAGGTTAGGCACAAGGCCAGTTTTACCTTACTCCCACAAGGTAAGATGTGACCCAAGATAGGGTCGGGAAAGTGGGGCTTGAAAAGCCAGCGCCCGAGAAGTGACAACTCTGGCCATTAAAAATTGCCTGGGCAGCCCCATCGGCATTCCCCGGTAGGGACGCCTCAGGCAGTAAGCAATAAACTTACTCCTTCTCAAAGGGTGAGAAGGCAAAGCCTGGGAGGGTGAACCTCCTAGAACTGCACAGGACAGACCCACAAACAGGTGGAATCAAGCCCTGAAGGACAAGACGACACCGGTCTATAGGGTGCAGTATCCATCGGAACAGATACTACACTTTCATCTTGGCCAAAATGGCAGGTCATGAGCTGCTGGGTAACAACCCCTACCACTATTTATCCTACTTTACGTAAACTGTTACATGTCTTTTAAAACATTCTTCTGGCATAACTAAAAACACGTCTCTTTACTTCTATAAAATATTAATTATTTTTATTATATAGAAGTATTATTATCTTTTATTATTTTTATACAGAAGTAAAGAAACTTAATATTTTTCCATCTAATTTACATACGTGTTTGTGGTATGTACAGACATGGGTATGTAAATGAGAGTACAACGTTGAAAAGAGAATCATTCTTTCTCTAAATGCTCAAAGAGACATTAAGAAATCTTAATATTTTTCCATCTAATTTACATATGTGTTTGTGGTATGTACAGACATGGGTATGTAAATGAGAGTACAACGTTGAAAAGAGAATCATTCTTTCTCTAAATGCTCACAGAGACATTAAGAAATCTTAATATTTTTCCATCTAATTTACATATGTGTTTGTGGTATGTACAGACATGGGTATGTAAATGAGAGTACAACGTTGAAAAGAGAATCATTCTTTCTCTAAATGCTCACAGAGACATTAAGAAATCTTAATATTTTTCCATCTAATTTACATATGTGTTTGTGGTATGTACAGACATGGGTATGTAAATGAGAGTACAACGTTGAAAAGAGAATCATTCTTTCTCTAAATGCTCACAGAGACATTAAGAAATATTAGAAAGTGGTTGGATCAGCATTGAGTTCAAGGGGTGAGAGAAATACATAGATAACTAGCAGAGAGACAGGCAACTTGGTCAGTTAATTATGAATTACGGCTAATTAGAACAATTAAAACATATTTTTCAAACATAACTCAATTCCAGAATTAATGTATATTTTGGATGTATTTTGTGTTATCTTTATTTATATTACGTTTAGGTATGTGCAAGATAAACTCCGAAATTAATTAACCTATCATTATAAATGCAGGAACACAGCTGCTAAGAGTAAGGGTGGGTAATGTGGACTATTTTAGCAAAGAGGGTGGAAGCTCTTTGTGAAAATTCAGATACCTCCGATTTTTGTGAAATGTGAACAATAAGTTTAGACATCAATTAATAAATATTCACCAAATTTCAGTTTCTTTGGAGTAATTCAAAGGTTTTTTTATGGGACATAATATGGCTACAACCTCCTATTTGATAATTCAAATATTTCAGATTTGCATTAAATTTAATCCATCGTCATTAGATACAAATTAAGCAATATTCCCTGAATTTCAATTTCTTCTTAAGACCTCTTAAGCTTAAGCCTTAAATTTTAGACATTTTTTTCGCATCAAAATAATGTAATGGATTTTGATCAAAATTGAAATAAGGATTCTAGACATGAGGTTTAGTATCGTTATATCTTGATTTTAATCTTCGTAATGGGGCATAAAAGTAGTGCCAAACTGTTCGTTCAGGGAATTACTTTTACCTGTTCTGGGACGGGTACTCGTCTAATTATTATATAAAAGTATTATTATTCTTTATTATTCTTATATAGAAGTAAAAAGATTCCTTAATTTTACATCTAATTTACATACGTGTTTGTGGCATGTGCATACCTATGTATGTAAATTAGTTTACAACACGTGACAAGAGACACACTCTTTCTCAAAATGCTCACAGAGATATTAAAAATATTAGCGAGTGGTTTAATTAACTTAGAATGAGAGGGGGTGAGAGAAATAAATAGATAGTGAAGAGTGATATGGGTGTTCACTTCATTATAACTTGTGGCTAATTTGAACAATGAAAACATTTTTTTCAAACATAACTCAATCCTAGAACTAATGTATATTTTAACATGTATTTCGTGTTATCAAAGTATATAAAAAGCCTTAGAGAAAAAAACGTTTATTGACACACACTAAATTATTAATTGGTGAAGTATGCATGTATTACGAAAAAAGGAAAACCAAAAATATTTTTGTATCCATTAACGTTTCGTCTTTATTTCAAGACATCCTCGAGATGATTGATTTGAAGGGATAACACACATGTACAATATGTGAACATGTTTGGTCCGTTTGTGACGGTAAAAGAATGTTTTTGTTTTTATTTTTGTAACGAAACATGGCTGTTAGAATTTAATATATGTACTGCGTGTTTTAATGAGTGTTTTTTCTTGGGGGAGTGGCAAACGAAAACAGTTGTTAGAATTCAAAAAGTGTGGGTCAACTATGACGTGAAAGGAATGGTTTTGGTTTTGTTTTTTGAACAAACCATAGCTGTTAGAATTTAAAATGTGCGATATGTTTTATGAAATGAAATGGGTGTTTTTATTCATTTATTTTATTTAATTTGTCTCCCGAGTTCTTTTTTTATATCAGAAGTACTGACGATGCCCATGTACTGTGCATGGTAGTCGAGGTCGTGTTACCTCATCTTTTTTTTTCATTCTCTCACAATCAGTTTGATTTTCTGAAATAGTCATTTTTTTACTTTTTTAATTATTCTCTAATATTGTTCGCAAGAGCTTCCCATCTGTGGAACACATTGCCACGGAACTGCTTCCCTGTATACTACAACATAGTTATCTTCAAATTCAATGTCAGCAGATTTCTGTCATATACTGTCCCCACAAGTAATCAAACTTAGTTCATTCCATTAATCATCCTCAATCCTCTCGTGAGGTTCTTCACCTTTCAACCAGTTATCATTCCATCTCATTAACCTTTATCCTTAAGTGGCCTTCGACCTTGATAAGTGGTGACCCTTTAGTAAAAAAAAACAATTGCCCCACATTATTATAAATTTGATCCATTGATGTTGGCGACCTACAAAAAATTGCCCTCCATTATTATAAATTTGATCCATTGATGTTGGCGACCTACAAAAAATTGCCCCACATTATTATAAATTTGATCCATTGATGTTGGTGACCTACAAAAAATTGCCCTCCATTATTATAAATTTGATCCATTGATGTTAGTGACCTACAAAACATTGCCCTCCATTATTATAAATTTGATCCATTGATGTTGGTGACCTACAAAAAATTGCCCCACATTATTATAAATTTGATCCATTGATGTTAGTGACCTACAAAAAATTGCTCTCCATTATTATAAATTTGATCAATTGATGTTGGTGACCTACAAAAAATTGCCCTCCATTATTATAAATTTGATCCATTGATGTTGGTGACCTACAAAAAATTGCCCCACATTATTATAAATTTGATCCATTGATGTTAGTGACCTACAAAAAATTGCTCTCCATTATTATAAATTTGATCCATTGATGTTGGTGACCTACAAAAAATTGCCCTCCATTATTATAAATTTGATCCATTGATGTTAGTGACCTACAAAACATTGCCCTCCATTATTATAAATTTGATCCATTGATGTTGGTGACCTACAAAAAATTGCCCCACATTATTATAAATTTGATCCATTGATGTTAGTGACCTACAAAAAATTGCCCTCCATTATTATAAATTTGATCCATTGATGTTAGTGACCTACAAAAAATTGCCCCACATTATTATAAATTTGATCCATTGATGTTGGTGACCTACAAAAAATTGCCCTCCATTATTATAAATTTGATCCATTGATGTTAGTGACCTACAAAAAATTGCTCTCCATTATTATAAATTTGATCCATTGATGTTGGCGACCTACGAAAATTGCCCTCCATTATTATAAATTTGATCCATTGATGTTGGTGACCTACAAAAAATTGCCCTCCATTATTATAAATTTGATCCATTGATGTTGGTGACCTACGAAAAATTGCCCCACATTATTATAAATTTGATCCATTGATGTTGGTGAACTACAAAAAATTGCTCTCCATTATTATAAATTTGATCCATTGATGTTGGTGACCTACAAAAAATTGCTCTCCATTATTATAAATTTGATCCATTGATGTTGGTGACCTACAAAAATTGCCCTCCATTATTATAAATTTGATCCATTGATGTTGGTGACCTACAAAAAATTGCCCCACATTATTATAAATTTGATCCATTGATGTTGGTGACCTACAAAAAATTGCCCTCCATTATTATAAATTTGATCCATTGATGTTAGTGACCTACAAAACATTGCCCTCCATTATTATAAATTTGATCCATTGATGTTGGTGACCTACAAAAAATTGCCCCACATTATTATAAATTTGATCCATTGATGTTAGTGACCTACAAAAAATTGCCCCACATTATTATAAATTTGATCCATTGATGTTGGTGACCTACAAAAAATTGCCCCAAATATCTATAAAATGACAGGTTATAGTGTTTTTATGTACATTTTTATCCTGAATACTATAAAGTAGTAAAAGATTACTAATTTGTTTTTCTGATTAGGACTTTTTATTATATATATATATATATACATATAGGATCAAAATAAACCAAAGTGATAACTTATAGTATATGGAACCTATTGTGAAAAGGATTAGCTCAATATACGAGATAGAGCAATAGTAGAGATAGAAGAAAAAAGAGTGATAAATATGCGACGATTGTCTAAATTTATTTCAAATTTCAATTGTTCAAAGCAAGGTGTAATCAGTAATAAACTAGTGTTTATTTTTCTTTCCTTAAGCCAAGGCTTTTCAAAGATCGAAATCTTATCATCAGAGGAGAAATACAGATGGATAAGTTGGCTTTCGAGAAAACCAAAGTTCAAACATTTGAAAATTATGAGAGTTGTTATTAAAAAAACGTATTGAATGAAGAGAAAAGTTCCGTGAAAAGATAAGCAAAAATGTCCAGGTGGTAAATTTCCGTTGAAAAAAGTCCGGTGGAAATTGTAGAAAGTGAAGAAAAACTCTTTGTGTGGGAGCAGATTGGAGAAAGTGCTCAAAGTGTAGGTGAGTCCAGATGCACTTAAAGGAGGTTTCTTCACTTTCTACAATTAATGTACATATATATATGAATTAATGTATATATATATTAATTAATGTATGTATATATATGTATAGATATGTATGTACATATGTATGTGTGTGTGTAATGTTAGTGGGAGAGAACCCAGGCAGAGTGCTCGATTATTAAGAAGGTCATTTTCCGGAGCGACAGATATAAACAGAGGCTGAATAGAGTCAGATATGAGGTCAACTATAGGTAGGTCCCCTTTGTTTAAATTTGAAACCGACGGTACCGATGTTGATATCAATAAATAAATATATTATATATATATATATAAGACTCATTTTAAAATAAATGAAGATTGGACGTCTTCATCGCCTGTTCGGACTCATTTTACAATGAAGTAATGTTGGAAACGAACTCACCCATTAAAAAGGATTTTAATAATTTAAGAATACTAAACTTTATTGCCTACTCAGAAATATTTTTAAAATAAAATGCTATCAAAGATTTGAGAATGTGGGTCATTCATCCAAAAATCAGCCCAAAATGCAAATGCTTTGACCATTGAACAATTCTATCGCATACTCCTTTATGTAAAGAGAGAATAGGCCCATTTTCTTGAAAAAAAAAAACCATTCAACATTTTCACTGAATACCATTATGTAGGGTCTTCCAACAAATTAAGCACGTTATATGCGTTTCCATTCAGCTGAACTGATTGAAAATTTTATTAAATAGTTGGTGCCATTCATTGAATAGAAAAGGGAAACATTTCGCTGTGAAAATTATTTGTTTATGTTAAATAGAACCAGAAAGATCTCCATTCAAAAACAGATTTCTTAGTAAAAACTTCATTTTGAAAAGCTACAAAAAAAAAAAAAAAATATCAAACTATTCAACTTTAAAAATATTTTTTTATTAAAAAAATGTTTTAAAAGACATTGAAACAATTTGAAGAAAATTTTATTGTTGTAATTTTTCATATGACCTCCTCACTTGAATATCTTGCATTGAATTCAAAAACAAATTTGATTAAAGAATAAATAAAAATTCTACTCAATGACTGGAAAAATAATTAGAAGAAACGTTGAATATATTTTAATATTTTTAAATTAAATAAAAATAAAAAATTTTAAAAACTCTGGAGAAAAGCAAAAAGTATTTATGTTTCAAAACTTTATAATCGGTTTGAATAGTGGATATATTTCATATTTAAAATTGTTTTTCTTGGAAGTATTTATTTTATTTTTGGTTGACGAGTATCAGAGGAAAACAACAAAAATAAATAAAATATAAAAAAAAAAACGTGCCATGTGAAATACCAAATATGCAAAACTCAATGCATTTAAACATCATCCACTCTATAATAAAGGTCAATGTGTATGTATTTGCATATAAATAAATATGTACTTTCATCCCATTACACCAGAGTTGGCTAGTAAAACATGTGCCTTTTTCTAGCCCCTGGATAAAACCATTTCAAGTGGTGAGGGGAGCGAGAAAGCAAATAGCAAGTCAGACAACCACCTAAGACTTACCCTGTTGCCTGAAATGAATTTAGAAAAAATCTTCCACTATAATAATGTCTTTTTTTATTTAGGTCATCAGCAATGATAATAATAATTTATATATGAAAAATTAAATTACTGGCATAATTGTATAATTCTATATGAGTATTTTAGTAATATATCTAGAAAAAGAGCTGGATTGACCCGATCCACAGCGATGTAGAGCTTCTTTTCCTAACGGTGGAAAGAGTATTGATTTACTCCTCTCCAGGAGTTAGGCACAAGGCCAGTTTTTATCTTACTCCCACAAGTAAGATGTGACCCAAGGTCGGGTCGGGAAAGTGGGGTTTAAAAATTGCCTGGGCAGCCCCGTCGGCATTCCCCGGTAGGGGCGCCTCAGGCAGTAAGCAATAAACTTACTCCTCCCCAAAGAGGGGAGGCAAAGCCTGGGAGGGTGGACCTCCTGGAACTGCACAGGACAGACCCATAGACTGGCGTAAATCAAACCCCGAAGGTCAAGACAATACCGATCTATGGGGTGCAGTAAAGAGTAGCAAAGCCGTCAGTAATATTGAAGGACTGTGTATCCAGAAAGTGTACAAAGATCCACTGAGGATTATGCAATAAAATAAAGTAAGTTACGGTATACCTAGATAAATAGCGAGTGCGAACACTGGCAAAGTATAATTTCTTTTTCCGTTAATTTTGACGGAGGATGTACCGTTTTCCTCTTCTTCGTTGCTGCTATTTTGGCCATTGTACTCTCCGGTCTTCCTCGGGAATCTTCAGGAAACTTAAAATTGAATCCTTTTTTTAATCCACCTGGGGTAGGCTGCTCTCATTCCACATTCAGATATCTTGTATTGGTCAATTTTCTTAAGTTCCTTCACCAGAGATTGAACTCAAAGCCTCTAAGTAGAATTCACTCTAGAATATCTCTTACCAACGTCTGTATTCACTCTACCATGTGGATTAAATAAATGTTCACAAAATAAAGAACCTGAAGAAAGCCGGGGAATATAAAGTAGAACTCAAAACGTCTAAGTAGAACTCTCACTTCATATTCCAGATTTAAATATCTTGTATCAGTCAATTTTCTTAAGTTCCTTCGCCAGGGATTGAACTTAAAACCTCTAAGTAGAATTCACTGTAGAATATCTCTTATCAACGTCCGTATCCACTTTGTCATTCTCCCAGAATCAGCTTGATTTTGTGAAGTGGTCATTTTCTTTGCTTTTTAATTATTCTCTAATATTGGCTTCTGTGATTCTAAATTTGATCCATTGATTTTGGTAGCCTACTTCTTTTCCTAACACATAATCAGCCATACTTGATCCCATGGAGAGTCTGAATTACCTATTAGACACCATCCTCGAGTGTCTTCTGTCTCTCTGTACAAGGGTTTGTCAGGACGACCTGACATGAGGATACTTACCCCTACAAATAAACCCTGACCAAATATTCAAAATGACATAGTATTCGAAGCCTAAATAAGATCCCCTCGATACAAATATACACTGGCTCATACGAGGAATGGTGCACCTTTTCCAAGTCATGTTACCTCAAGTAACAGCACTTAGTTGGATATTCCACCAGACTAGATGAATTCTTGTCCTGGAATCCGGTAAGACCAAGAGACCACAAGAAAGATATACTAAAACATAGTTAACTGATCAATTGGAGAGAGGAAAATTAATGTTCTTAACTTCTTTACTAACTCAACGTTTGAGAAATAAAGAAGAACTTTAATGGAATATTCGAATATCTATGTATCTCATATAGAGATCAAGTTTTAGCCCTTGATTTCTGAGAACTTCGACTGAAGTAAAATGAAACAAGATCCCATCATCTCTCCACTTACTTTCAAACATATTTCCACCCTTACCTTTTGATAGACTTAAGATTTACATCTCAAGGTAGAAAGCACTTAGAGAGTGCATAATTCAACCCTATTTCGGCCGTTGTACTTTCAGTTTTCAAATTTTATTTGTTAGGTACATTGATCGCTCAAATGATAAGGGTTTCGTTGATCAAACTTCCAATAAACAGGAGTGCTTTTACATTTCTCTCCATTTGACAGTTAGCACATGTTATAGACGGCACTGCACAAATCTGCTGGGCACACTACATGCTGACCTCAAGCAGGCGGGACTAGGACCCCTACGTACAGCGAAACAACTTCATTGCCTACGACAACTTGTGCATGACAAGGCCAGGTGGCCTGGGACTAGCATACTTGCAGCTACGGGATGTCATTTGACTGCCGTAGCTGCAGAAAACAGTTTTTTAAAAAATAATTTTAAAAAAACATGTTATAGGATTGGAATGTAGAGTTGAACTCTTAATTGAGCACCCTATTTTTATTTATTTCGGGTGGGCAGTTTGTGATGTATTAAAGTTATAGATGTATAGATGTTGGTTTCAATTATTTTATTTCATTTTTTTCATATTCTGCAGATATCATTAACTCCTTATCTCTTCAATTCTTTTTTATTTCCTCTATTCTTGTACATCGGGAAAATTCCTTATTGTAAATTATTCCTAGTTAGGAGTGGATAGAGTAAGTGCAGAGAACTTCTGTCATTACAAACCAGCAGAGCGTTACCAATGTCGGTCAAAGGAAGAATTTGCATGGCTGCCTGTTGCTAGTTATATAAGATATGATTGCCTGTACATGCATTTTTGCCCCAAATTGCAAATGACTTTGGTTTGGTTGTTTGGTTTTATGGCATATCAACCCTTTTCGGGTGATTTAATACTGAATACAGTCATAAGTTTTTCATGCTTGAAATACTTTATATCTTCAAATATTTATTCATAGTGTTTTGGTTTGATTGTTTTGTAGAGTAAAAATGTTTTTCTTTTTAGATTTTGCAGAACATGATTGAGTTTTGCAAAGGGGAAAAAAACCAATAGCATCAATGTTTGCTGCATTTTAATTCAGGAAGCTGGTACCTTCAGACAGCCTTATCTGGTAGCACCAGAGACAGACTAAACATGTGAACATCGTGATCCTATGCTCCATGTAAGTGACTTTATTATTACTTCCTTATTTAGTGACTCTTATCTGGACCCCACGCGTGATCAAGTAGCCATCTTGGAATTTATTTCGCATCACTGGAAGATGTACTTGGAGAAGAATGAAGACGACGATTCAAAGTTATAATATACGTTTTATTTATCTTTTATGTTCCGAACAACACTATTTCTTAACATCAACTCACCACTGTTTACTAAGGGAAGAGTCTATAGGGCATGTGTACACAGTGTGATCATGTATGGAAGTGAAACCTGACCATGTTGAGGGCATGGAGAGAAATGATATAAGAATGATATGATGAATGTGTAATGTGAGTCATAAAGACGGCTTAGATCTGATGACCTCAGAGGAAGATTAAATCTGGACAGTATCGGGAGATGTGTGCAGAAAAGGAGGCTTCGTTGGTATAGTCATGTTGTAAGAATGGATGAGAGAACTTGGGTTAGTAGATGTAGAACAGTTGAGATGGCAGTCAGATTGCAGATGAAGACCAGGGGAAACAGGGGAGGAAGTGATAAGGATGTATTTGAGAGAAAGAGGGATAAATAAAGACCTGTCCAAAGATAGGTTAGTTTGGAAGCTAATTTCTAAAAGCACATACCAGCCTATAAAACAGATGTTAACCCGATGATGATGATGATGATGATGATGATGACTCCTTTTGATATATTCAGTTATTCATCTAAGTTTTTATATTTATATTGTAGAAGAATTTCATTTTCTTTAGTTTTCTGTCTGTTTGTTTTTCTTTTCTATCTCAATAAGTACAGTGCCATTGGGAAGGGTTTTTTTTTTTTTGTTTAATTGTTTTTGGAGTAGTTATTCTGGAGAGAACATTTTCTGTTATAAATGGTGATAGTTCGGTAATTTTTAGTTCCTCCAAAGATTCTATGACTAAGAATCTGAGGAAGTCATTAGTGAATTCTTTGTCAGATTCTGTGTCTGGGTGCTGTCTCTTGCATTTTTGTATAATACGACAGATCCCATTCTTTTATTACTTATTTCATTGCTCATATTCCCCATTCACCTCGAAGCCCAGTTTTGGGACAAATCAACGGGGGGAAACTCATTTGCCCTAATTTGTCAAAGATATACAAGCAGTATACTCAATCATTAAATTATTCCCAAGCATCTGCTAAACTTTCCGTTCTACTGTCCAAGTAATAGTATTATGCCCAGTTTCTAACAGTCACGTGTCTTCCAAGCCCAAATGACCCTTAGCCACCATCTTCTAACAGTTATATTTATCGCGTTAAGTTGTTACTGTTGATGAGGTTTTGTTATAACCAATATTTAACAGATCTGGGTATATGTGATCAAGAATTTAGTATTTGTATGTACAGGATTCACTCCCAAACTAATTAACTGATCATTATGAATTTTGGAACTTTCACCCATTACGTCCCACCCCTAATTAGAGTATAACATTTAGGACTTGATGTGTCCAGCCAGTTGATCGGATTGGACCTTAGGGCTTGTCTAGCCCAAGTAAAGGGGAAAACGGCATGTTGCAAGCCATATGACCATTTAGTCAATCAGAACAAATACTGTTCAGCCACCAGGATTGTAACGGAGAGCGGCCGACTGACGTAAATGCAGACACTTGTCGGCGCCATTCAAAGAGGCAGCGTCTGGTATGTTGTGTGCGTGGGGCGAACCCGAAAAAACGAAAGAGGAGTGGGAGGAGAAAGGCGTCAGAAAGTCAAATAAGGTTTTTATTTGAAGATCCGGGCAGCGGCGTCGAGAATGAGATTTATGCAAATTAAGTTGGTTTGCAAGCGTCGCATTTTTTTTAATAAGAGCAGGAAAATGAAGATTCGGTCAGAGACGTGGAGATCATTCTGAACGTGAAATCGTAAAGCGAACGAAAGGAGAGAATAGTGCTGTTTTTTTTTATGTTAGACTGAACGACGTTTCTTTTTTACACTGGAGAGAGATATTAAGATTCATTTGGGCTTGATCTTGGCGACACCTCTGTTTAACTGTTCCGATACTATTTCTATATTTTATCTACAAGGATCCCATCGCTACCTATGGTCATCAGATGTGCATCTCGGGAGGAGAGGGGACGTTCTTATTCTTTTGCAGAAGTGCAGTCGGTGTATGCTACATCCTGACAGGGTAAAGAGGGGTTGGGAAATAAGGCAAGCAGAAGATGAAAAGATAGAAAGGGCTGGAAAAGATGGATTTCATGATGGTGGGATGAGATAAGGGTGAACGCCATGTTCAAATTTAATGTTGTATCCAAGACAAATTCTATTTAATCCATAGATAGAAACCCTGACAGGTACTACCACCTCTGTTCAAAACGGACCTGAGAGCAATGGTAACTAAGCGTTAATCCCCCTACCCCCCCCCAAAAAAAAAAAAAGTTCCTAAATTGCAGTCACATGAGCACTCACAGATTATACCTTGGATTTTAACATCATATCTTTTTAAGACTATAATCTGGCTTGCTTTGCTGCAAAAAAAAAGATGGGGAGAAAAAAATAAAAACAAATCAAATGTAAATAAACACAATAACTAAAATCCTTCTGTTATGTGCATTATGGCTCAAAATCGTTCCATTATGATATTCACCAATCAGCAAACCAAATCCGTTCAATAGAAGAAAGATTATTGACAGTTGGATTTTTTTAAATCTTTAAGACCTTCCCCCCCCAAAAAAACAATTTCTTACATTTCTTTTGACTTCTAATCCCAGATTACCACATAAAAAATAAAAAGTTTGCCATATATCCATTTTACAAATAAAATATACGGAATAAAAATAAAAGAACCCCCCTCCCCCTCCCCAAAGAAACTTTTTTCAAACAGAAATGTCTATTTTCTATTTATTTTGATGACAAGCTTTGTTCGCATTCAAGACGATTTTATTTCTTGTTTATTACTTCATGACATTCTGCTGCTGACTGCTATTTGCAGCAATAAGCAATCCTTCCGGATTCTTGTCTCTTTGTGGCAACGTGATCCAGAGGAGATGTGTCCATATCATGTTATATTTGCAGAACAGAAAGCACATCTGTATTGGAAACTTGCTTCCCATTCCAACAACACCTTTAATAAACAACAACAAAAATCGAGTATAGTTAAGATGTGTCCATTCAATGAAAATGCTATTTCAAATGTAAATGAAAAAAAACAGACGGAGCCTCTTCGAGAAATGTGAGGATGCATAAAAAAAATCCCTATTGGCTACAGAAAACATTCAAATAAGAAACATCGCCATTGACAAAAATTTAGATGACATGATAAAATTAAATGAAAAATGAATCTATTTATACCTATATAAGCCATCTGCATAAAAACACTACACGATAAAAGAAATAAATAAATGAAGAATTTTATTTTATGATTAACTCGAAGAATTCACCTGGCATTGCCCGTATAGAGATATATTGTTTGTCAAAAACAATTCAAAATAGTCACGTTTACAATTTGGGCTTGAAAGAAAAGTTAAAAATAAGATTTGCAATATGAGGTTAAGTAATTAAAAAAAAAACTGTTAGTATGGTGGTGTTTTCTTAAAATAAAAAATACTTGTTACAGACAGCTGTAAAACGGCAAACGGCTTTAACAAATCGAAACAAATTCATTTATTTCAAATCTTAAAAATACCAATAAAAATAATTATTTAAATGTTCAAACGTTTTTTTAAAATACATTCTTCACAGAGATATTCTTTGTTTTATTATTTTTTGTTAGTTTTATGAAACGAAGAAAATCGATTTCTTTTTTAATGAATTTCGTTACTTTACGTTCTAATATATTTCACTTATTTTATGAACCTAACCGATAATTGCCCTTAGTGACCCAGATAGTACAAAGAGCCAATTTCAATGGTGTCTTTAGATTCTGTGAAAAATGTAACCATTATTGAAACTTATTTGAAGGTTCTAACTGTTAACATATTGATTACTATAACACACAAACAAACAAGATATATTTTTTAATTTGATTTACAAATTAAAAAAAAAGTTAAGATTGTTTCATTATCGTTTTTTTTTTTTCATTTTATTTTATGCATCGGTATAAATGGAACAATATTTAACATAAGTAAGTTACACTAAACAAAGCTAGTGAATGGAAGTTAGGTGGCTGAGAAACGAGAAGTGGCGTAGTGAACAAGAAGTTGTTTTCAGGAAGTGACGTAGAATAGCGAGACCTGGCAAAAAGAAAGACTAATGACTCTCTCTTTGGTTCTGTCTGTGAGACAAAACAGACATGTTTTTGAAGGACTTCTTCCCTCCTCCTAGTGTGTTCAGGGATAACTCTTTATGTGTAACTATCTAAGAGAAATCAAAGAAAAAGAAAACTATTAAAACCCAAAAGGATAATGTACATATTATTCACTAGTGCAGACAGAGAGGCTATGCTACAAGAAATAACATGAAATCTCACACACAGTGCTACACAAAATGCACCGGTTATATTTGTTTATGTGTTAAAAATTCGTCTGCTGTGCGTCAGACAACTTCTCTGAGGAGTGATACCCCTTAAGAAAGTTAAGAGACTATGGTGCATAACTTCAATTCTCACTGTTCCTCACATTTCCATATAGTACAAAACTTTAGCTGATTATACTAATGAACAATATACCTATCTAAAATGTATCTGATCTTAGGCCAGAAAAAATAATTCAAATACGTGATGGGGTTGGGACCCTAATCCCTTTCAAAGTAGTCCCTTTGTGCTTGCACACACTTAGCCCACCGATCCATCCACTGCCAGAAGCACCTCTAGAAGTCTTCTTTGGGAATGGTGTTAATCTCCACCGTCGTGTTAGATTCAGCAGGTGTTTGAAGAAGATGCAGTGTGTAACACAAATTAAGGAGTGGTTCAACCGATTCATAAATGGCCGCACTTCAGCGGAGAGTGACCAGCGTTCTGGCCGGCCCCAAACTGCTCATAGTGCAGCTGTTGTTGAGAGGGTGCGAAAAAAGATAATGCGGAACGCGACGGCGGAGATGAACACCATTCCAAAAGAAGACTTCTAGAGATGTTTCCGGCAGTGGATGGATCGGTGGGCTAAGTGTGTGCAAGCACAAGGGGCCTACTTTGAAAGGGATTACGGTCCCAACCCCATCACGTATTTGAAATACTTTTCTGGCCTAAGGTCGGATACGTTTTAGACAGGCCTCGTACACTAAGAAGTATTTGGTATAAAAATATATTACAAGCAACGCAAACACTGTATTTAAAACTAAACTATATAACAACGGATCTTTTTTAAAAAACAGAAATGACAACAATATTACCTAATTATCCAATTATTTCTGGGAGCTAACGGACGACGACGAGTCACCAATTGATGGAAATAGAGAACTAGAATATAACATAGATTTTGTAAAAATGACGCTAAGTCAGCCATCAATAAATGCATTAGATAGAAAATGAGAGAGAGAGGAAAAAACAATAGAAAACAGTGGGTCCAGAAGAAGCCAGCCGGAGAAGGAACAAAGTAAAAAACAGTGTGAAAAGGAGTGAGCGAAAAAGACTAGGATACATGGATGTGAGTATTGATTTACCTCCTCTCCAGGAGGTTAGGCACAAGGCCAGTTTTATCTTACTGCCAAAAGTAAGATGTGACCCAAGGTCGGGTCTGGAAAGTGGGGTTTGAAAAGCCAGCGCCCGAGAGGTGAGCACTCTGGCCATTAAAAATTGCCGGGGCAGCCCTGTCGGCATTCCCCGGTAGGGGCGCCTCAGGCAGTAAGCAATAAACTTACTCCTCCCCAAAGAGGGGAGGTGAAGCCTGGGAGGGTGGACCTCCTAGAACTGCACAGCACAGACCCATAGACAGGCGTAAATCAAGCCCCGAAGGCCAAGACAATACCAGTCTATGGGGTGCAGTATCCATCGGAACAGATACTACATTTTTATCTTAGCCAAAAGGCCAAGATAAATACATGGATCTGAGTAGCCAATGGCAAAAAAGCTGAAATCGAGATGAATTCCCCAACCTGGGGGGCCCACACCCCTTTCCCCTGTATATGGGGGGGGGGGTAGTGCAATAATGACTAACAACAACTTGGATGATGTGCTGGTGATAAGTGGAAAAAACAATTAGAAAAATCAGTCTTGGTAAACAAGGATGTGAAATTAGGAGAAAGACACCAAATCTTCATGTGGGGGGAAGGAGATAGGAAGTCATTCTTTGATAAAACAAAACTCTCCCCTACCCCCATCATGAATCATTTGAAGTCATAGCAGTCGAGTCAAAATTAACATTTTCAGTTTTTAGAAAGAACTGTCATAAGAGAGAAAAGGGAAACGAGACATAACGAAGAGAGGAAAAAATGGGGGAAAAAGAAAGTAAAAATAAATCGAGAGAGAGGAAGAAAGAGAAAGAAAAAGAAAATCCAGCCAAAGAGTGACAAAAAAATGAGGTGGTAAGGCTCTAGCGATTTGAAAGAAATCAGATTTTTATTATTAAAAAAAAAAAAAAAAAAAAAAAAAAAAAAAAAAAAATCACAATTCGACCAAAAAGCTAAGAATGCACATCTATGGGAGGCTCTAGTGATTTACGGAAAGCCGCTTTTTCTGGATTGAAATAAAAAACAGAATTCTGCTAAAAGGTGGAGAACTGACATCCCTTAGGACAGGAGATTGAGAGTGTATGTGTATGCCATTGTCACTATTGGTTTAGCATTATTAGAATGAGCTTGTGTTCAGGAGAGTTGGGGAAAAGCAAAAGAACATAGGTCATTAAAGAGCTTCCTTATCTAAAAACCTGATTTTCATAAATAAATGCTTGTCATGCATCAAAACTTAGACTTAATAAAGCAGCAAATTGAACATTTTATTAAACATTTATTTAGTTTCTTTTTTGCTATTGTGTTTAATATTGGTGGGTATTAAATTCAAATTATTTTCGTTCTTTTTTTTTTATTTATTTTTTATTTATTTTTTTTTTTTTTTTAAATGGTGGGTATGTTTACTAGTATAAATATTAGCCAACATATATTTGTGCAGATAAATTTGGCATCATGCTGTAAACATGAAAACATTTCCAACAAGGGATCACAAAGGTTTTAAAACGTTTGACCTTTCTTATCATCATATCATCTCCATATTCCGTTTAACGTTCGTTTTACATGCTAGCATGTATTGAACAACTTTTAAAAATTGACTTCCAAACAAACGTACATCTGACCAGGTCTTTATTTATCTCACTTTCTATCAAACATATTATTATCACTTCCTACCATGTTTTCTTTGGCCTTTGCATGTAAACTGGACCTGCTACCTCAACTGTTCTACATCTACTAGCCCAAGAACTCTCATCCATTCTTTTAATGTGGCCATACCATCAAAGTCTCCAGTTCTGCACACATCTTACTATACAGTCTAGAAGTTAAAATTTGTGAAAAAGAAAGTCCATAATATTTAGTCAAATATGACGTCATGACAGTGGCAAATGACATTGTTCGCCAGTTAAACGGAAGTGACCGGGCTAATAAGTCCCCCCTCCCTTTTTCACCTTGCAGCCTACTGGACATCCTGGCAAATAAATCATTCATTTTCTAAAATTGTGTTGTTGATGAATTTAAAGATAATTAGTTTACACTAATTATCTTTAAATTAATCAACAACACAATCTTTTATTACAGCTAATGAAATTACCTTAGTCCTTGGAGGAACAACACACATGTCAAAGGACGAGAGGAGAAAGTATGATTTTGACTTGGTTGAAGTATTAATTATTAATAATTAAATAAATTAAAACTAAATGAGTCAACTCGGTGACGACTCAGGGTTATGTAACATTTTACCAGAAATTAAATTCAACTAATTTTTAACAATTTATTTTTGTTTGTTTATATCTGAACTCATTATCTGTATACTCAAATATATATATAGTTATTTTAGATTTTCTCACAGGTTCAAACAGAATAGGGTATCGAATGTTTCCTAACAATCGAGGCTTTTTATATCTGGAACGAACAGGTTACTAAGTACGATTCCAGGTGTTGTCTGATAATAGAAACAGAATGGAAACAACAACAACACCAACGACTACAGTTAAACATTCATTTGGAGCTTGATCCGGAAATAGAAACAGAATCAAAGAGGAATCATTTAATTGCTTTTCATCTAAGGAGTAAGAACCGTTTTAGAAACACGAATTCGGTTGAGAAGAATTTACAAAATTAGTTGTTAGAAATCAGCTCAGGAATGTAAACAAAGATCACATCAAAAAGGGAAAAACAAAACAAACAACATTTTCTTTTACGAAAAATCCGGTACTTCTTCTTGATACTCTCATCATGATCATCATATTCCGTTTAACGTTCGTTTTACATGCTGGCATGTGTTGGACAGCTTTTAGAAATTGACTTCCAAACTAACCTATCTCTGACCATGTCTTTATTCATCCCTCTTTCTCCCAAATCTATTCTTATCACTTCTTCGCATGTTTGGTTTTCTTTGGCCTTACCCTGGGAACTGAACCTGCTACCTTAACTGTTCTACATCTACTAACCCAAGAACTCTTATCCATTCTTTCAACGTAGCCATGCCATCAAAGTCTACTCTTCTGCACATATCTCCCTATACTGTCAAGATTTAATCTTCCTCTGAAGTCATCAGATCTAATCCTGTCTTTAACACTCACATTACACATCCATTGTATCATTCTTATATAGTTTCTCTCCATGCAACGCATGTCCTCAACCTTCACGGGCCAAGTTTTACTTCCATACATCATCACACTGTGTATACATGCCTGATAGATTCTTCCTTTGGTTGGCAATAGTAACACTCTGCTGGTTAGTAATGGCAGAAGTTCCCTGTACTTACTCCACCCATTTCTAATTCTTGCAATCACACAAACACCTGCTCCACCCTGTGCTCCAATGGTATCACCAAGGTAACAAAACTTCTCTACAACCTCAATAGCTTCGTCATCCAAACATACTTTCTTCACATCTGAGTTCTCATCCATCTCCATTGTCTTGTACTACTTGCACACAAATTGATTATCCTCTCTCAACTTACCAATAATTCCACTGCACGTCTTCTGTATCCAATTCTTGCAATACTACAAGAAAATAATATATGACTCGTTGGGTCACTCGTTGAGCTTGGATTAGATTTTTTCAATCAGGAAAAGGTGAATTTGCAAAGCTAGTTAAAAAGGAACACACAGACGAAATCCTAAATTAGTCTCTTTCTGCTGGCTATATCTCCCCATCTCTTTTCCTCATTTTTAATCTGCAGTTACAGGTTTAATAGCATTACTATTTGTAGTGATATTCCCTTTTTGTTTATAACGGACTACTCTTTTTTTATTCTTTCCTTTCTTTATTACCTGCAACTCTTAATAAACAGGGAGAGAGAGAGAATCAATTACCAAAAATCAGAGAATTATCCACATTTCAGGAAATTTCACATTTATTCAATAAATTATATACTTCATAAAGAATACAAATTTAACACCAGAGCAAACATTTTTTTTTTTTTTTTTTTTTTTTTTTTTTTCAATCAGAAGTTTGACGGAATTTCAGTTTAGGTCAGAGTAATGCATCTGTGCAATAACGTTTTTTTCTTTTTTTTTTTTTGTTCTTTTGAAGTAATATGTTATTAGTGTTAAAAAAGACTCGAAATAATTTATTATGGCAACATTTTAAGTAAGGGAACAAAAACTAAAGCTGAAAAAGCTCTAGAGTGCTGCTGAAAGCATCCCTTCTGGAGATCCCTCAGCAGGCGCGTCTGATCCGCATCAGTTCCAGCAGTTATGAGGAAGGTAGTGCTAGCTCTGGGTGGGAAAAGAAAGTAGGAGAGTTCAATGAGGGCATCTATGTCAGAGTTTTAGGAGAAAGAAGTACTGATATCTTTTGACTTTTATCGATTGTTTTGCTAAAGACAAACTAAATAGGAAACTGAAACGTCTATAATCAAAAACCGGATATGCAATTTCTTGGTTAAGTTAAATCTCATACGTTACGACAATTTCACCATCTGTTGCAGGAAAAGAAAGAAAATTTATACTTATATATAATAGTCTGACTGTCTGTCAATCTGCTTTTCATGTTTTTCCCATCCAATGCAGACCTAAAACCCATACCAATCAGGGCCGGCGGGACAGTTATAAAAGTGGGGGGGGGGCTCTCCTAAAAAGTGTGGGGGGGGCGGTTAAACACATGCATATATAACTTCATTATTGATGACCGTAAAGTGGGGGGGGGGGCAAGTCAAAAAGTGGGAGGGCCTGAGTACCCCCCCCCCCTGCCGCCGTCCATGCCAATAATAAATAACTGTACCTTGAGGATGGTATATATCAGGAAAAGAAAGAAAATTTACCCTTATATATAATAGTCTGACTGTCTGTCAATCTGCTTTTCATGTTTTTCCCATCCAATGCAGACCTAAAACCCATAACAATAATAAATAACTGTACCTTGAGGATGGTTTATATCACAAAAACTTGAAAATGTTTCCTAGTATTACATAGATCGATTTTGAACCTATACACTGGACCCTAAATTTAGGACCAATCAAGTGTAAGGGAGAGATTCTTATTTTTATTTTTAACAAATACTTCTTTTTTTTTATATTACAATTTCTAAACTAATTTTATGGTTCAAATTAAAAGTGAAAAAAGTTGAAGTAAAAAAACTAAATATAAAATTAAAATGATATACACAACCTAAGTTACAGATGTACACCATTTATTTATCTTAGCGATTTTCCAAACCTGCCCCTAAACACTAGAGGACTTTCGCAACCTGGCTTTAAAGCAGGGTTGCTGAGTCAGAAGGTATAAAGTCTAAATCTAACTCCAACTCCGATTCCAAAATATCCGACTCCTTATTTTAAAGTCTTCCGATATTAAGACTGTCTGTTGATTCTTCAGAGATTACAAAAATCCGACTTTAACTTTGACTCCTAGCATTCTTACGACTCTGACTCCTTCCAAAACCTCAGACTCAGATTCCACAACTCTGCTTTAAAGTTCATGAAAATTTGAGAAACCTGGCATTAAACAGATACTTCAGCTAGATCCCATGAAAAGACATCCTCTGTCAATATATATATTATCTAGACATATAAAAGAAAACGGTTGTTTCGCTTTTATAGAAAGCGATATGTTAACAGAAAAATCAAATTAGTTTCAAGAGTTAAAGTGATAAATTTTTCAAGAAATTTTAATTTTCCTTCAAATCTGTCCGGAGTCCAATTGCCGATTCCAATCATCATTTACCGTTGATGCAATTAGAAACAAAGCCCCATACAAAATTCACACAACTTTTCTTGAATAAAATTTTATGAGGAAATTAAATTAATTTTGTATTGAGGGTTTTTAAAAATAGTATCACAAGGATTCCGTTCATGCACGACATTCATAAGTAGCTCACATGACATATCAGTTTAATTTAGAAACTTAAAAATAGTTATATGAGATGTAAGGCACGGAACATACACATTACTTTCCAGACATTGTCGGATAGTCCTGCGCTAGTATATTGTTGTTGCAACGCCGTTCACCCTGGTCGGATTGAGCTGGCTTCTTCTCTGGCCTAGACTACATCTCAAATCATGGCGGCCCATGCACGGCAGTTTTGAGCACGGTCGCACGAGATGGTTAGCCAATCGCGATTCCACCATCAAAGGACAACCACTTTGTGGACCTAAGAGGTCAGCCAAGTCATCCTTGATGGTTGTTGTCCAGATCTTCAGCTGTCTGCTGACCTGCCTGCACCACCCAGACAAAGAGGTAGGGAGGATTACACAGTGAATTAGCTCTCCCTCCGGGCGACAAGCACATGCTCAAACCAATGAAGACGTCGCTGCAACAGGACGGATGGCAGAGACTTAAGATTGAGGTGTTGGCGGAGAATTGCAGTTGGGGGCATATATATATATATATATATATATATATACACACACACACACACATACAGGGTGTTTAGAAAATTGATAGCATAACTTCAGGATTATGTTCTATATGTGTAAAAGATCCTCTGAGTGGGGATTACTTTTGTAATAGCACCCCATTACTAGTCTCATTTCCTTTGTGGTCCATTTCTTTCTCTGCATGGTCTTTGATTTGTGCTGATCAGTTTGTCGTATTCTGTTACCTAAAATAAGAAGTCCAACATTTGCAGGATGCCGACCAAGTTCCCCAGGTTTGCTATCAAAGGACTTCTGCTGATCATGGTACTTAGATCTTTCTTCTGAGCCCCACAGCTTTCATATTTATTTGGTGTAATTTTTTCACGGTTTTGTTGGTGTATGTGGCAACACAAAGCTCTGGTTTATTTTAACTGTGATCCTGTCACAGGGATAGTGTGTATCTATGCGATATGTCGAAAGAACAGTGCACCATCACCCACCTCGTATGTATTAGATGTTTACAATAACGAATGTTGATCAGTATTTGTTTCAATAGTCTCTAACTCAGAAACAAAGAATTTCCAGACTTATATACACATATAGAACATAATCCTAAAGTTGCATAATTTTGCTTATTCGGACTAAATTTCTCATCTTGAGTGTTATCATCACAACGTTTCGGCCGCTGTAACCTCCGGCCTTTTTTAGGTGTATCTCTTCGAACTCGGGAATATTTCTGTTGAACTCAAGAATCTGAACGGAATTTCAAACGGAACCCTTTATTTAATCTATGGGGGTAGCATGCCCTTGTTCCGTCAGCCATAACGGAGAGAAGTATTCAGTAATTCACAATTCTTCGTAGCGCCTGCACCGAGGATTGAACCTTCAACCTTCAGATGACTATCACTTGTTACTGAATTTAACAATATAATCCTAAAGTTATGTCATCGATTTTCCCAACACGCTTTATATGCCTCTTTTTGGTCTCCAAAGACAATGGACACCCTCTGCAAAGGTGCCTGTACAGGGAGTCTATAGTGAAGCAAGGGTTGCACGATCCCAATCGCACCTCTCCTGAACCGACATTGCTTGAGTCCAGTGGTCAGGTAATTTCCAAGGTGACTGGAAAAAATGCTGAGATAAGCAAAGAACTATTGGTGTTATCTTGGAGTTTTCCTTTTCCAAAACTAGTAGGGCAACCATGGTTCGAGAGTCTAGACTACCCTACTATTTAATCCATAGCTAAAGGAGGAACATATGAATTCATACTTTTCTTAAGGGTATTAGTGAAAGTGATACAGTAGCCGAGACCAAACTTAAATGCGGAACATCGAATCCAGTCTGCATTTGCAACAACTGCACCATGTAACTCCCACATATATATATATATATATATATATATATATATATATAAGTAAAGTTGTACATGTGTCGCAGCATTACAGTTAAATGGTTGATCTAAAAGCCAAACTAAGTGCAGATTTATAATCAGCACTTTCGATCCAATGGAAATTGATAACATCTTTGAAGCAGCACGTGTCTGAATATTTATATTGAAATTTGAAAAAAATAGTGCAATTTTAAAATGATAAAATCATTTATTTATTTTTCTTTTGCTAAGGCTTTCGATGAATACATTCTTTTCAGAAGCGAGTCTTACTCTTTTTTCTTAATTTTTTTTTTTTTTTCAAATTTCAATATAAATATTCAGACACGTGGTGCTTCAAAGATGTTATCAATTTCCTTATTAAAAAAGTGCCAAACAAGCGCATCAATATCGACTCTACTCCACTTTAAACTGTCGTCTCTAACAACTTGACATAATTTTCGAACTCTACGGTCGATTTGACCCCTCGGGGTTAATACCAACAAAATGAAAAAAAAAGAAAATAATAAGTCTTGCTTCTTAAAAAAAAATTCATCGATAGTCTTAGTAAAAAAATAAATAAATAAATGATTTTATCATTTACAGTTGCACCATTTTTTTTTTCAAATTTCAGTATAAATATTCAGACACGTGGTGCTTCGAAGATATTATCAATTTCCTTATATATATATATATATATATATATATATATATATATATATATATATATAGATATATATATATATATATACACACACACACATTCATTAATTCATTTTTACATTCATATAAAAGGAATCCATGGACACGTGTTTCTGGTCATCAGCATGGCTAACCCGGGTAAGGATTGAACCTATGATATTACTGTTTGCAGTCTAGCGTTTTACCACAAAACCACAAACTCCTTGTCGAAATATGTACGTTGTTTTTTTGTTTTTTTAAATCGCCATGTTACGTAGTCTTCGTTATTGTTTTTACTGGCGATAGAAACATAGCTGTTTCTATCGCCAATAACAAACACTAATATATATATATATATATATATATATATATATATATAGAGAGAGAGAGAGAGGGGGGTAAAGAACATACAGTGAGGGAGGGTAAAAGTGATAGATAGACATGTTTATAAGAGATGGGTTACACAGTGAGTTAATTGCAAATTGCGGCTAATTAGAACAATTAAAATGGACGTCTTTTTTTTTTCAAAACATAACTTAATCCCAAAACTGAGCAATATTTTCTCATGTATTTTGTGTGATTAAAATTACGAAAACAGACTGCTGTTGCGTGATAGAACCACCCCTCATGAACGAGTCTCAAAGACTATAAATATATGTACATATTGTATTATAGTGTGTGCTCTATAGAGAATAAAAGATATAGTTGGTTGATAATATTGTCTTCAGCATAAATTCATTCTTTCTACTTTTGACTATGAATAACGATAATACAAACGTTGATTAACTCAGCTTTAGTATGATGATGATCATGATCATGATGATGATGATGATGATGATGATCATGATCATGATGATCATGATCATGATCATGATCATGATGATGATGATGATGATGATCATCATCATGATCATCATGATGATGATCATCATGATCATCATGATGATGATCATCATGATCATCATGATGATGATCATCATGATCATCATGATCATCATGATGATGATCATGATGATGATGATCATCATCATGATGATGATGATCATGATGATGATGATCATGATGATGATGATCATGATGATGATCATGATCATGATCATGATCATGATGATCATGATGATGATGATGATGATGATGATGATATAAACAAACTTAAGTTAACATATTTTAAACCCGAGCAATGCTGGGTAAGTCTGCTCGTACGGTATACTTTGGGATGAATGTCTGGCTGTGAAACTAATTCATGGTACATTATTATGAGGAAAATTAGAACCAATGGCATATGCCAAATATGATAGGTCTAACTCTTAATGAGAAAGGGGAAAAGTGCATAGGGAGATGTAAGTACAAGTCAGGGTCTAGTGGCAATGATGCCAAGAGAGTCAGGGGACTTGAAATAGGGAGGAGCATTCTCATGAGGAGAGAGGGCCTATAATGAGGAGACTGGCCTTCCATCTGCTGGGACCATCAGCACTTACTAGCCGACAGCAAAAGAAAGCTGTGATCTTATGGGCAGAAAAAGAAAAAAGAATCAGGTTTGGTATGTAAGCTAATTTTCTTACCGTTTTATGTAAACAGTGACAGTGTGTTATGTTCAGTTTAAAAGAGAAAGAGATAAATAATAAGTGATGGGAGAGAGGGAGAGAGAGAGGATGGACATGAGAAATATGTGATAGAGAGAGGGGGGAATGAAACAGAAATACATGGTAGAGAGAGGGTGGATGAAAGAGAAATAAGTGATAGAGAGTAGATGAGAGAGAAGTGATAGAGGGAGAATGGATGAGAGTGGAAAAGGTGATATATATATATAGAGAGAGAGAAATAAGTGACAGAGAGGATGGCAAGAAATAAGTGATAGAGATAGAGAGATGGTGAGAGAGAGAGAGAGAGGATCAGATAAAAATAAGTTAGAGAGAGTGGATGAGAGAGAAGTAAGATAAAGAGAGAGGAGGGATGAGAAAGATGCTGTGATAGAGGGAGAGGTGGGAGAGAGGAAAGAAGATGATAAACGAGAAAGGAGGGGGATAGGGGAAGGGATGAAAGATGATAAATGAGAGAAAGGGGTAGGGGTGGAGGGAGTGACAGGATGAGAGGAAGACTAAAAAAAAGAGTTCGAAAATACACAAAATTACCAAAAACGGAAAGAGAAGACCTTATTCGAGAGAGAGAAAAAAAGCAGACAAACAAAATTGAAAACGAAAAAGTGAGGATGTGTTAGGAAAAGGATGAAACGATAAGAAATGGAAAGAAAGTGATGTGGATGAGGGGGGGGGTCGTCGAAGTGTTATTGAGAAAGGAAATAATAAAATAAAATAAAAATAGACAAGAAAAGTCTAAGTATTACATAGCATGGATGGGGGATTTTAAAAAAAACGGAGAGGATATTGTGTGTAGTTGGGGAAAGAGAAACCGAACGTAGATAACAAGTAATGAGAAAGAAAAGGCAAAAAAAGAAAACATTCTAAAAGTGAAAGAAAAAAGAGATAGAAAGCAAGAAGGGTGAAAAAGAAAAGGAGGGCAATGAGAAGAAAGTAAAAATCATGAATGAACAAAGCAAAGAAGAAGAAGAAGAAAACGATGAGAAGAAGGTAAAGAAGATGAACGAACGTCATGGAAAAGGAAAAAAGAAAAGTAGTTCGAAAAAAAGAAAAATACGAAGGATAAAAAGGAGGAAAGGGCCAAAAAGAAGGAAAAGACTAAGAGGAAAAAGAGGACAACGAAAAGAAAGCGAAAATCATGAAGAACAAAGCAAAGAAGAAGAAAACAATGCGAAGAAGGTAAAGAAGAAGAAAGAAAGGACTAAGAAGAAGGAAAGGACGAAGAAGAAGGAAAGGACTAAGAAGAAAGAAAGGACTAAGAAGAAAGAAAAGAATAAGAAGAAAGAAAAGAATAAGAAGAAAGAAAGGACTAAAAAGAAAGAAAGGACTAAGAAGAAAGAAAGGACTAAGAAGAAAGAAAGGACTAAGAAGAAAGAAAGGACGAAGAAGAAAGAAAAGACGAAGAAGAAAGAAAGGACGAAGAAGAAAGAAAGGACGAAGAAGAAAGAAAGGACGAAGGAGAAAGAAAGGACGAAGAAGAAAGAAAGGACTAAGAAGAAGGAAAGGACTAAGAAGAAGGAAAGGACGAAGAAGAAAGAAAGGACTAAAAAGAAGGAAAGGACTAAGAAGAAGGAAAGGACTAAGAAAGAAAGGACTAAGAAAGAAAGGACTAAGAAAGAAAGGACTAAGAAAGAAAGGACTAAGAAGAAAGAAAGGACGAAGAAGAAAGAAAAGACGAAGAAGAAAGAAAAGACGAAGAAGAAAGAAAGGACGAAGAAGAAAGAAAAGACGAAGAAGAAAGAAAGGACTAAGAAGAAAGAAAGGACGAAGAAGAAAGAAAGGACTAAGAAGAAGGAAAGGACTAAGAAGAAGGAAAGGACGAAGAAGAAAGAAAGGACTAAAAAGAAGGAAAGGACTAAGAAGAAGGAAAGGACTAAGAAAGAAAGGACTAAGAAAGAAAGGACTAAGAAAGAAAGGACGAAGAAGAAAGAAAAGACGAAGAAGAAAGAAAGGACGAAGAAGAAAGAAAAGACGAAGAAGAAAGAAAGGACTAAGAAGAAAGAAAGGACTAAGAAGAAAGAAAGGACGAAGAAGAAAGAAAGGACTAAGAAGAAGGAAAGGACGAAGAAGAAGGAAAGGACGAAGAAGAAAGAAAGGACTAAAAAGAAGGAAAGGACTAAGAAGAAGGAAAGGACTAAGAAAGAAAGGACTAAGAAAGAAAGGACTAAGAAAGAAAAGACGAAGAAGAAAGAAAGGACGAAGAAGAAAGAAAAGACGAAGAAGAAAGAAAGGACTAAGAAGAAAGAAAGGACGAAGAAGAAAGAAAGGACTAAGAAGAAGGAAAGGACTAAGAAGAAGGAAAGGACGAAGAAGAAAGAAAGGACTAAAAAGAAGGAAAGGACTAAGAAGAAGGAAAGGACTAAGAAAGAAAGGACTAAGAAAGAAAGTACTAAGAAAGAAAGGACTAAGAAAGAAAAGACGAAGAAGAAAGAAAGGACTAAGAAGAAAGAAAGGACGAAGAAGAAAGAAAGGACTAAGAAGAAGGAAAGGACTAAGAAGAAGGAAAGGACTAAAAAGAAGGAAAGGACTAAGAAGAAGGAAAGGACGAAGAAGAAAGAAAGGACTAAAAAGAAGGAAAGGACTAAGAAGAAGGAAAGGACTAAGAAAGAAAGGACTAAGAAAGAAAGGACTAAGAAAGAAAAGACGAAGAAGAAAGAAAGGACTAAGAAGAAAGAAAGGACGAAGAAGAAAGAAAGGACTAAGAAGAAGGAAAGGACTAAGAAGAAGGAAAGGACGAAGAAGAAAGAAAGGACTAAAAAGAAGGAAAGGACTAAGAAGAAGGAAAGGACTAAGAAAGAAAGGACTAAGAAGAAAGAAAGGACGAAGAAGAAAGAAAAGACGAAGAAGAAAGAAAAGACGAAGAAGAAAGAAAAGACGAAGAAGAAAGAAAGGACGAAGAAGAAAGAAAAGACGAAGAAGAAAGGACTAAGAAGAAAGAAAGGACGAAGAAGAAAGAAAGGACTAAGAAGAATGAAAGGACTAAGAAGAAGGAAAGGACGAAGAAGAAAGAAAGGACTAAAAAGAAGGAAAGGACTAAGAAGAAGGAAAGGACTAAGAAAGAAAGGACTAAGAAAGAAAGGACTAAGAAGAAAGAAAGGACGAAGAAGAAAGAAAAGACGAAGAAGAAAGAAAAGACGAAGAAGAAAGAAAGGACGAAGAAGAAAGAAAAGACGAAGAAGAAAGAAAGGACTAAGAAGAAAGAAAGGACGAAGAAGAAAGAAAGGACTAAGAAGAAGGAAAGGACTAAGAAGAAGGAAAGGACGAAGAAGAAAGAAAGGACTAAAAAGAAGGAAAGGACTAAGAAGAAGGAAAGGACTAAGAAAGAAAGGACTAAGAAAGAAAGGACTAAGAAAGAAAAGACGAAGAAGAAAGAAAGGACGAAGAAGAAAGAAAAGACGAAGAAGAAAGAAAAGACGAAGAAGAAAGAAAGGACTAAGAAGAAAGAAAGGACGAAGAAGAAAGAAAGGACTAAGAAGAAGGAAAGGACTAAGAAGAAGGAAAGGACGAAGAAGAAAGAAAGGACTAAAAAGAAGGAAAGGACTAAGAAGAAGGAAAGGACTAAGAAAGAAGGGACTAAGAAAGAAAGTACTAAGAATAAGGACAGGGCAACGACGGAAAGGGCAAAGAAAAAAAAGGAAAAGGAAAAGGAAAAAAGGAAAAGGAAAAAAAGAAAATGAGAAGGCAACGACGAAAAACAAAAAGACAAAGAAGAAAACGAATGACACACAAAGAAAAAGAAAACAGCAAAAAGAACAAGACAAAAAAGAAGAATGAGAAGAACAATGAAAAGTACAAGATGAAGGCAAAGAAGCTTCAAAATTGCGAAACTAAAGCTGGCGAGAGTTGTGAGCCATGAGAGAAAAATACAAGTAGGAATACAAGAAAAACAAAATGACTAGAAATATGATGGGAGAATATTGTATCGCTACACTTATTGCGGATTATAGAAGCTTTTAAGTACTTTGTAAACTTTTCTCAACTTTCATATGTAACAAAAAATGGCTCACATGTTAGCTACTGCTGTTCTTTCTGTCCTACAATTGTTCCTAAAAAGGCAGAGAGAGAAAAAAAAGCTGAGAAATAACCATTATTAACTGGACCGGCTTAAACCTGCGAAAAGCTTTGAGAAGGGCATGAAAGACACTGATAGCAATGGACTTTATAGTGCCTGGACAAGACGTACAGAATAGGGGGAATATCGCCATTAAGTTTCAACTGAAAACGAATCGAATAAATAGCATACAAGGAAGTGAAAATTCTGACTACAAAATAACAAGGGAACATGTAAAATAAGATGCATCCATTCGTTTTGTGATTAAAATTCGACTTAAAACTTGAGTGTGACAGCCGAAAATGTTTTTTTTTTCAACCATAAGATTGAAAAACGAAAATGTTATTTCAAACATAAGATTGAAAATCAAAAATGTTTTTTCAGACATAAGATTGAAAATCGAAAATGTTTTTTCAAACATAAGAGTGAAAATCGAAAATGTTTTTTCAAACATTAGATTGAAAATCGAAAATGTTATTTCCAACATAAGATTGAAAAACGAAAATGTTATTTAAAAAATACAAAATAAAAACAACCAACCAAATTGGTCGGTAATCAAATAAACTACAACAAAAAAATAATTATACATGAACACAAATTTGAAATGCAACACAACATTCTATGAAACTGCATCGCTAAACATAAGTCTAAAAAGGTTGACATGCCGTTAAACAGAAATCTAATATACAAAATTAAGTGTCAGATTTTCGATGTTAGACGCATATAGCAATGCATCTGGCAGGTCGTTATTTGCTTCTGACTAGCCAATTTTCCGTTGTTATCCTTCCACTATTTTCTTTGCTATAGAAAACTGTTCTTTGACTGAGATTCTTTCAAAAATTACTTTGTCCAACTAAGAATATTTTTCAAATGAATACAATCTTCGTCATCAGCAGCAAATTAAAATGGATGCCATCTTTATAATTAGCAATAAATTCAGCTACTAATTGTAAATCTATAAACTGATACATTCTTTCATCTTTTACTGATAAAGTTTTTTTTGTTTTTTTACATGTACAAAATGCGGAAACAATTGAGATATCTTTGGATTCGTTTGTATTTCAAATGTCGCATCACGTGACATCACATATCTGAATTAAAAAATTAAACAAGTGTATAAAAAACATTTCTCTTTTCTTCCACATCACATTGTTTATTGATGCGACAATCGCCGCATTAACAGTGCGTTTTGTATTTCATTTACCTCCTCTGCCGGAGGTTAGGGTTAGACACAAGGTCAGGTGTAGTTTTAAAAAGCCAGCGCACTAGGATCAGTGCACTTTGACCTACAAAAAATGCGTCTCAGATGATTTGCAATAAACTAACCCCTTCTCAAAGAGAAGGTAAAGCCTGGGATGAGTGGACCTTCCGAGACTGAACAGAAGCCTACCTCAGTTCGAAAGACCAGAGCCAGTACGTTTTTTTTATTATTTGTTTTTTTGTTTTTTTTATTATTTGTTTTTTTGTTTTTTTTTATTATTTGTTTTTTGTTTTTTTTATTATTTGTTTTTTTTGTTTTTTTTTATTATTTGTTTTTTTTGTTTTTTTTTATTATTTGTTTTTTTTGTTTTTTTTTATTTCTTTCGATGTTGGGAAGAAACAAAATCTGATTTAATTTACAGTTACTTTAAAACAAAAAATGTAATTTATTTATACACCACTTTTATGGAAAACTAAAAAATAATTTCAAAACATAAATCGAAGCTGCAACGCTTGACACCAGAGAGCAGAAAGTAAACGTTTGATTCTAAGGGAGATAACTCTTATTCTTTTACTGAGAGTTTTCGGCCATATTAATAACGAGATGTTTTGTCCACGGTTGCGATTAAACTGGCTCTTATGAATTTATGCAATTTATCAAGATTTAAACATAACAGATTTAGTTATAGTTTTGAAACTGACTTTTTAATTTAGTAGAAATCATTTCATAATCTATCTTCCGAAAATTATGCTTCCATTTCTTGTGTTTATTATGTAAGTGTACTCCTTACCTCACCATGAATTATACATGATTCTGTATTATTTACTACAAGCAGGGAGACCAAACGTTGCTCGGGATGGAAAGAGGATCATTACTATGTACTTTTTCACTATGCTCACAACACCATATGACTTTCTTTCTTTTTACTGGCCCTCTCCTCCTGTTTCGTCCCTACTATAGTTGGAAGAAGCTGAAATGTTGGAAAATTCTCTGAATTAGTGTCTTTTATATATAGTTAAAATTTCAGTACAATCGGATACGTATTTGAAGTTTTAAGGGAGTTCTGTCCCCATGGATCACTTAGAGGTGTGACACGTAGATATTCGACACAGAGGGTAATGTAGAGATTTGAGACCACTTCCATGGTCTTCCCCAGAAAATTTTATACATATGATTTAAATCTTATAAAAATAGGATATATTTGCAGTTTTAATGGAGTTTTTGGGTTTTTTTTATGGAAATCGCTCCAGACAAGGCATGAAACCACTTGTTGTAAGGAGTTAAAAAACAAATTACCGCTTCATGGTCAAAAACTAGCCAATGATAAGTGGTGTATTGATAGATTCTGACCCAGAAAACAGCAATTCTTCCCCCTTTGTCAGCACCATCGCTCATGAAATGTGAGGCCTAGAAGACAAAATAAGGGAAGCGAGAGTTACGAGGCTGACGAAAGTAAACCCAAGGTTAACTTTATACTCTCCTTAATTGTATATAGATATATATATATATATATATATATATATATATATATATATAGGGTAGGCCAAAATAAGGGTCCTATCTTTAAATTTGAATAACTTCCACAAAATAAAAGTTAAACTCACCAAACTTTATGTGTGTGTAGACTGACCCTTCCGAGATTTTTTGAAATAAACAAAACAAATTTGAGCCGAAAAACACTTCTTAAAACTTACAAAAACTAAAGTATTGTTTTTTACACTGTTTTGAGTTTTTTAAGCAAAAATAATGTTTTCTAAATGAGGGTACGTTCCTTAGGGCTAATACGGCTCATGCTTGCTTCGGAAGGGGTCCTTTACTTATTCTAAAAAAAAAAAAAAAAAAAAAAAAAATCAATAAATAAAAAAGTTATGAATTTTTAAAGATAGGACCCTTATTTTGGCCCACCCTATATATATAAGATTAATTATTATTCAATGATTATTTATTGAAAACGAAAATGCAAGTATTAAAACAAACTTCTTAAACATCCTATTTAACTACATAATCTTATGAAATTAAATTCATCACCATGCATTTCAGTTTCATTATAAAAAAAGTCTGCTATTTTAAACATAAAAAATGGATTAGTTAATGTATTAAGAACATTGGTGTTTTTGGAAGCTATCCAATCATGTTGGTCCAATTGGTAATTTACACATTACAAATTAGTTAAAGTTTTAAAACTGGTCCAATTGGTAATTTAATGACCGAATGATACCATAATAATTAAACTGACCTTTCTAAATCATATTTTAATAACATTTGTATGATAATTTTGTAAATACAAAACATATTCTAAGAATGGTGAAAAAAAAGACAATTAAAAGACTCTCGGCCAATGCCTGGTAAATACAGCTAGTTAATAATAATAACAAGAAACATTTTTTTCATTTTGGTGATCCGACGAGAACCCGTGTTTCAACATAATATAGCTGTAATCTCATCCGAATGCGTCTATAAGGCTGGGTTCAAAAGCAAATTTGTTTGCCAAACGGAAAGCATGATTATGGTTTTCTGAAGATGAGAAAGATAATGAAGTGCTCAACATGCCGATTGGGACCATTGGTCATAAATATTTATAACAGATTACCATATATAAACTGATAAAAACAAGGCAGACTCTAAATGACTTTACCAAATGAAATACATAGAAATGTTGGAGTCTTAAAACATCTTGATCAAGAGTTCTTTTTTATTACATACACACAAAACCCATAAAATGATAATAGTCTGGATGGTTTACTTTTCAGGAGGGGGGGGGGTCCGATTCAAAGACTTGGAAAATTTTTCGAATGCACCGAAAATAATGAGTAAGAATCTCATTACAAAACAAGAAAGAAATTCTTAAAATGCGTCCATCCAAGCTGCATATTTAAGCATGACAAAGCACAGAAAATGCTATTTCAAACATAAGCATGACAGACCACAGAAAATGCTATTTCAAACATAAGTGTGACAGACCACAGAAAATGCTATTTCAAACATAAGCATGACAGACCACAGAAAATGCTATTTCAAACATAAGTGTGACAGACCAAAGAAAATGCTATTTCAAACATAAGCATGACAGACCACAGAAAATGCTATTTCAAACATAAGTGTGACAGACCAAAGAAAATGCTATTTCAAACATAAGCATGACAGACCACAGAAAATGCTATTTCAAACATAAGTGTGACAGACCAAAGAAAATGCTATTTCAAACATAAGCATGACAGACCACAGAAAATGCTATTTCAAACATAAGTGTGACAGACCAAAGAAAATGCTATTTCAAACATAAGCGTGACAGACCACAGAAAATGCTATTTCAAACATAAGCATGACAGATCACAGAAAATGCTATTTCAAACATAAGTGTGACAGACCACAGAAAAGGCTATTTCAAACATAAGTGTGACAGACCACAGAAAATGCTATTTCAAACATAAGCATGACAGACCACAGAAAATGCTATTTCAAACACAAGTGTGACAGACTAAAGAAAATGCTATTTCAAACATAAGCATGACAGACCACAGAAAATGCTATTTCAAACATAAGTGTGACAGACCACAGAAAATGCTATTTCAAACATAAGTGTGACAGACCACAGAAAATGCTATTTCAAAAATAAGCATGACAGACCACAGAAAATGCTATTTCAAACATAAGTGTGACAGACCACAGAAAATGCTATTTCAAACATAAGCATGACAGACCACAGAAAATGCTATTTCAAACATAAGTGTGACAGACCACAGAAAATGCTATTTTAAACATAAGCATGACAGACCACAGAAAATGCTATTTCAAACATAAGTGTGACAGACCAAAGAAAATGCTATTTCAAACATAAGCATGACAGACCACAGAAAATGCTATTTCAAACATAAGTGTGACAGACCACAGAAAATGCTATTTCAAACATAAGCATGACAGACCACAGAAAATGCTATTTCAAACACAAGTGTGACAGACCACACAAAATGCTATTTCAAACATAAGTGTGACAGACCAACCAATAGACAGCCTCTTAGAAATTCTTGGAGACATCTAATATAACATCTGTCTGTCAGCTCAGTCTATTCAGGAGTTATTTCCCTTTAACAATATTAGAGTTATTTCCACTAAATCATACTGAGCAACAATAGAATAAAGTCTTTAATTATGACGTACACACAAAAACCACACCACACATGTGAGATTCGAAAACGAGGTTTGTCCTTTTTTTGAGCCGAGTTGAAGTGTTCCATTTAGCTTTTCATTTTTACATAGTTTTCACAACTGATGTCCTATTTATGGGTCACAAATATCGTTCACATACAGTTCTTTTAGTTATCTCAGCATGACTCCTTTGCTACTGATCACAAATAATATCAAAGTAAGTTGCATTTACTTTACATCGCCAATACATTCTCTATAATTTGTTTGCCCTGGCAATTCATGTTTATTTTTATTGCGCGTAGGGACTTTAACATGAACTCATTCCTGAGTAATTACATTTGTAATTTTTACACCTCCCTTGATATATTATGTTTTAGTATTTTCGTCTTACATGTCTTTAACAAACGTTGCCTGTGAAAAAAGAAATGTATGTGTAAAGTCAACCATTCCTTTATTATTACCGTTTCTTTATCATTGTCTCTTTCTCTTTTATATTCCAACCTCATGTTATCCACAATAACACAACATATTCAATATGAAAACGCTTGTGTTGCCGAAGGCGACCAACATG
Source organism: Sepiola atlantica (assembly GCA_963556195.1). NCBI lineage: Eukaryota > Metazoa > Mollusca > Cephalopoda > Sepiida > Sepiolidae > Sepiola > Sepiola atlantica. Next base: position 10,331,889 of record OY744529.1, read on the forward strand.
TACAAGATATGTAAAATTAACCGTTTCTTTATCACTATCTTTTCCCCCAGCTTTTTTTTAATTTTTTATTTATTTATTTATTTTTAACGTAGTTCACCCTAAACAAGGCAGGCTGCCACTGTAGACGTAAGGGGCTACTGAGAAGAAAGAAAAGGCGATGTGGTGGTGGTGGTGGGGGGTCAACCTAAATTGGGATCTGCGCAGCGAGATGTCTGTTTACATTAATTTCAAATGTCAGCACTGTCGTGGAAACAGAAGGCAAGGAGGGAGTTCCAGAGGCCAGCAGCACGAGGAAAGAAGATATTTAAGTAGAAAGCTCTCCAGCATCTGGGGACCTCCACAGTGAATGGATGGGATTTAGTTGATTGTCAGGTTGGTCTAGTGAATTTACGTCGAGGGGGCACCAGAGTAGCCAATTCGTCGGAGCATAATCCATTGAAGTATTTGTAAAACAAGCACAAGGATGCTACATTGCGGCGATGGGACAGGGACTGGAGCTTGGTTGACAGTAAGGGACCTATTAGGTTGGCGACTCTTTTTTGGACCTTGTCAAGGAGGGAGAGAGTAGTAGATGATGCACCAGCCCGATGTGGCAACAATACTCCATGCATGGGCGGATGGTGGCTTTGTAGAGATACAGGATAATGTCAGGTGTGAGGAGTTTACTAGCACGGTAGAGGGAAGCAACCTTCTTTGCGGAAGCCGATCTTGTGCTATCCATGCTAACGCAACATATTCAATATGGCAGCACTCATGTAGGAGAAAGGACTCCAACATGTGTGCAGCTACACAAATGATAAAATAAAAATATTCTATTTATATGTCTATTCAATCTGCACCTTTAACGATTGAAATATTATTTTAAACTAAAGCATGACTCACAGACAGATCAATAGACGACAGATAATCTTATCAAGATGCATAGATGTACCCAAAAAAGGGGGACAACAGGTTTTTAAACATCCTTTATATCTTTGATTAAGGAATTCCAACATTGCTCTTTGTTTCCGACTGTACAAACATGAAGAAATTTAAATGTAATGTGAACAAACATCTTGCTGCACAACTCCCCACTTAGGATGCCCTTATTAATCTGCCCCCTAATTCACAGCAGCTACTTACATCTCAGTGGCAGTGTGCCTGGTTTGGGGTTTATATAAGTTTGAATATATATATATATATATATATATATATATTTGTCTAAATACCCTTTTTTATTCAAACTGGCGTCACCTCGCCTGCAGACATAACGTGAATTTTTTACCAAAAAGTCCATTTCCATCGGACGATGAAAAAAAAGAAGAAAAGAAAAACACTCTTTGAAAATGAGAAGTATATTCTCGAAAGCTAAGATTAAAATAAATTTTATTTATTTTACACCACCATTGTTATGGTTTTTCACAAAAAAAAAATAATAATATATATATATATATATATATATATATATATATATATATATAGTCTCGGAAGTTTCTCAACCATTAAAACTATATAAAAAAAAATAAAAAAATATATATATATATATATATAAAAAAAAAATTATAGTCTCAAGTCTTCCAGTGGAAAATCACTCATGTAAGTCAATTTATTTTTTACAGTTATTATATTAGTTAGTTTCTAACACATATATATATATATATATATATATATATATATATATATATACATATATATATATATATATATACCATACATTTATGTAAACACCTTTACATGATCAATCTGTGTTCGAAGAAATCAACAAACAACAGAATTGTGTACGATCGTTTCAGAGACCATGTATTTTTTTTTATTACTATTTGATCTCATCATGAGCACACGGTATAGACACTAAATTAAAGGCATATAGACAGCATCATTCTAGCTGGGGAACTGAATGTGACTGCTTAAAGAATTGCAACACCTTTTGTATTTTAGGAACAGTAAAAAATAACTTAAAAAACAGAGCATAACACGACAAATGACCGTGTCATAATCAGATGAGTGTAGAGCCACAAACTAGAGAAAAGGATCCCTTCAGCGATGCTTCATCAGAAACTTGTTATTGGTAGGATTATGAATGCCTGACACACTCGGTGTTTAAAAAAGATTTTTGAAATTAATGAAAAGTTAATTTAAAAAGTTACGTTTCAATGTGAATTGCCACAGGCGATTTGTTGTCTGACAATTTAATTATATGGCAATTCACATTGCAATGTAACTTTTTAAATTAATGTTGTGGACCTGGGTAAGGCTGAATGAATGACACAGGAACACATGGTTTAAATGAACAAAGGTATATATTATATAATAGAAAGAAAGAGATACAAGGAGATGTTGCTCTCAACCGCCATTGCTGGTTTGCCTGGGAAGAAGAGAACAAGTGTCATGTGCTTCCCGTATTTATAAGGTGGACGAGTCCATTAGTTCTCTGTAGGTAGGTACAGCACCATAACACCCCCCTTCCAAGCCTTACCTCCTCAGGAGTCTTAATAACGTTTCCTTTTCGGATCTATCTCTAGGTAGTCCGGAGCCATTCGTTTCTTTTTGGTTGTCGTTTACGTGTGACTACCTGGGGTGCTGGTAAGTGAATTGACACAGGCGATTTGTTGTCTGACAATTTAATTATATGGCAATTCACATTGCAATGTAACTTTTTAAATTAACTTTTTATTAAAGTATGTTATAATTTTAAACAATTTTATTCAATTAATCTAATGACCAAACGATACCATAATTTAATTTAATTATTAAACTTCACCAAAATCAAAATCCAAAAGAAAGGGGAGGGGGAAAGACCAGCATAAAACAGCTGTTTAAAAAATATATATAATTTCGTACCATGTATATTTTGTCGATAAAATTAAAAGAAAATTCGAAAATATTTATGGAATTTACATGTCAACATTTTGTATCGATTTTATAGCAAAACCGAGATCTATCTCTTCATTAAATTATTTGGTTGGCAACTAAGTGTTTCACGTCATTTTTTTTATTTTGATAATTCTATTTTGTAATCATTTTGTAATCATTTTTTTCTAAAGTTAATTTCTGTTTATTTTCAAATCATTAAAATGGAATGTCAAGTTAGAAAAAAACGAATATTTTCGATGGTGATAGGACAAAAGCCCACCAGACAAAAGACCACTAAAATAATTCAAACACGGACCACCAACGTAAAAATATATTATTTTTAAAAATTAAAAAAAAATCTTTATATATTTAATATTTTTACAATTATCAATAACTCTTTGTCTGACATTTTTTTTTCTTGACAAAATTTTTCTTACTTCATTTTTAAACATTTTTCCGGTGCTTTGTAAATACTGCATTACATCATAAAAAAAAACACCTTTTTTTACTACTCACCCTAAGTCCGGGTGATAAAACGAAAAATACATTTTTTTTAAATTATGTATTGTATTACAATAATCTTTTGCAGAAAGAAAAAAGCAACAATTATTTAGAATGCAAATTGGGGGATCAGTTTTGCATATAATTTTAACATAAAATGATTTACTATTTCCGTGCCATTCTGATTTTTTAAGGCGGTTAACCAATTTTATTTTGCGATGGGAAATAAATTCTATGCATTGTTTTTTGGGCGAGGTGGGTGAGTTCTACTTTTTAAAGCAATTACGTGTGGTTTTACGACTTTGCCGGTCGGACTTAGGATTAGTGGTAAAAAAATTTAGTTACTGTCCTAAAAAGTTAAAATATCCCGGAAAGGGAGGATCATTTTATGCAACTAATCCCCTACTCTAAATGAAAAGAATAATTGTTTTTTGTTTTTTTTCAGTTTGTTCACAGGTAATCGCCTACAAATGTAGAATCTCATTTTTTTTTTGGTGGTGGTGGGGGGGGGGGGCTTACTTTTATGTTTCCCTTTACGTATTGTATCCGAGATTT
>OY744529.1:10338276-10580776 GCA_963556195.1 Sepiola atlantica
AGGAAAGAAATAGAATAATTAAGAAATATTAGGAATCCTAGGAGGTAGTGATTATCATAATAATATTAAATAATGATAAGATAATGTTTGCCGATATTATGATATGGGTTAATGGTTGCAATAATGCTGATTATATAAAAATAGTGGTTTAACAGACAACAGTAATCAGAGTGGTAATCCCAGTAATCTTAACAATAGTAATGATGATAGTGAAAAAATGATAGTGAAAAATTAATAAATAATAATAGAAGTAGTCATAATGGTGGCAATAATAGTAAAATGAAAAACCATAATAATAATAATTATAATAATAAAAATGGCAGTGGAAGCAAAAGTAAGGTAACGGTAAAACATGGCAATATCAATATTATTAATAATAATAGTGATACTGTTAATTTCATTGCTGCAAATAACAATAACTATGATAGTAACATGAGACATGATGTCACCACTGATAACAATAATTATCTTGATAAAAGTACAGAATATATATATATATAGTGAGATTCTTTTTTTTTTAGGTTGACATGATATTATTGCTTAAAACGATAATTTCCCAAAGACGCATAATAAATAAATAAAGAGTATTGAGCACTTTTTGTAAACAACAAAAGAAAAGAAACAGTAAAAATATATGCACCCGTTTGTTTTACTAAATACCGTATTATCAAGATAATGAAAACAAAACTGTTGGGTATCTCACCAAACATGGAAGCAGGATAGAAAATTGAGTACTTACCTAAAAAAAAGATAGAAAAAAAAGTATTAGTCTTAGAAAATACAGAAAACAAAATAAATGAACATTTAATAACATTTTTTTCTTTAAATTAAACATATTTTTCAGAATCAATTTAAAAACATGATTCAAGTAAAAAAACAAAACATGGCAAAAATACAAATGATTTTTTTTTTAAAGCAATTTAGCTTAGTTTGTCCTAAATCAATTTATTCAATCATCTAAGTCTGATTGATTCAACATTTTCTAGTCAGAAAGTTCTAATGCAGGTGTCATTTACACATATTCCCATAACCACTTTAAAATGAACTCTTTCGAATTATAAAATATGTAATGGTTTATTCAAAATAATATTTAATGGATCAATACAGCAGCTGCCATTTCATGGTTTGCGAATGTTGCCAAACAAAAGAATATTGATCATTCTCAATGGTAAATTAGTGATTCCATGTTAATTATAGGGTTTTTTAGACGATTGGCTTAATGGATACAGTTGTGGAATTGCTTATACGGAGTCTGAATCCTATTGAATCTATTGCGGTAATTTATGCACAAATCATCATCATGGATGCCCTTCATCTGTGAGGATGGTGGTCGCGTTCTAGTTCTGTACCAAAAATACAGACAAGTGCATACTAACGCTTTTCAGAGCACAAATCTATGTTCTATATCCAATGGCAAGGAGATCCTAGACGACTGGAACAGATGGATAAGCTCCCGTCTGTTGACCAGTGTTGGTTTTGTTAGGCTCTTCCACCCGGAAACACCATTGGAACTTAGGGGTTGGATCAATCTGTCTTGCTCCTCGCCTGAGATCATATCATTCTGGATGCCTGAATGAAAACATGCAGCCTAAATACACACACACACATATATATATATCACTGGAAGCAAAATTATTTTTTATTATTTCATGTACATACACATAAAAATGTGATATTATATATTGTCAATATATTTTCAGTATTTATTTTAACATTGCTCAATAGAGCTTAGCAGTAGTAGTATGAAAATATATCTATGGCAAGTAAGCTATACAGAGACGTCCATATTTAATTTCTGGAAGAAATCATCAGGCTAAATGCCCTAGATATATTTTCATAGTTTGTAGAGTTGTTATTTCAAAGGTGTTAATCCCATAAGCTACAGTGTTTATAAGATATTGTTTAACTGTATTTTAAGTAAATGTTTTGTTAAACATTTTTGGCTACATATGTGCATACATGTTTTAGCTACGACCTTATTCAAAGGCTAGCTTCTTCAGGCCACCGACAGAAAAGATGAATGAATTTTATGCAAGTGGAAAGTTTTTGTAGGGGGTTAGGGATAATTTATATTGGGAGAAACAATATCAGAAGGAACAAAATTTCAGCCTATACATATATATATATATATATATATATATATATATATATATATATAACAGAATAATACAAGTAAAATATAAATAGATAAATAAATAAATTTAAAGAATATGTGATAAAATGTGTATATACTACACTTTACTAAAAAAGGCCAAGGAATATAGTGATTTCATGTCATTTAGGAAAAAAATGTGAATTTTTTAAATAAACAATTCGCTTTAAGGCTTAATTGTGTAGTAAACTTTAAAAAGAAAGCGAAATATATATATATATATATATATATATATATATATATATATATATATATGATAATTTTTTTATTTACACAGACATGTACAAAATCTGTGACACTGGCATGTCGATGTTATCGATCAACAGTTAGTATAAACTGAGATCTCATCAGGCAGAGTTAGAATCCGATCTTAACCTCAGATTCTCTCCAAATATGATCTGAGGTTAAGATCGGATTCTAACTCTGCCTGATGAGATCTCAGTTTATAGTAACTGTTGATCGATAACATCGACATGCCAGTGTCGCAGATTTTGTACATGTCTGTGTAAATAAATAAAAATTATCATATATAAAGCTCTATTTTGATATTGAGCACTTTTTATAAACCCGGTTAAAATTCTCTGGATTACCACCCTGTGGATATTATTACCATTATTATTATATATATATATATATATATATATATATATATAGAGAGAGAGAGAGAGAGAGAGAGATCTGTCGTTAAGCTTCAATAAATATAAATACATATAAAATAGTTTTCTTGATATTAACAGTAATAAAAGGTATTAAAAAAGGATAAATTACTAAACCCTGTCTTAAAAATATTTGTTGATTAATTTTCAAGGGAGGTAATTTAAATTAAACTAACATCGCACTAAACAGAAAGATATATTGACAAGGCATAAACAAAAAAAGTTTGTAGAGAAAAAGGAGAGGATGACTCTCTCTCTTCTGTTACTAACGTCACATTTTCATTTTAATTGTTTTTAAATACAATAATTGCTTTCATCCTGTGGACAAACGTTACGCATTTGTGTGTAAATGTACTTTTCTGGCCTTTTATTTAGGGGGACTTGCTTTCTAGATTGTAAGTTAAAAACAGCCTCCCACCCCGCCCCAATACACACCATCGCTCAGACAAACTGATTTCTTCTTTCTTTTCATTTCTTTATGGTCTTATCTAATTGATAAATAAATTTGTATCAAAATTACAAGAATGTTAATATTTATTTTTTATATGAATAAATGTTAATGCTTATTTATTTATGTTAATAGATGCGACAGTTTTTGTCTTGTGTTTACAAGAAACTTATGAATGACATGTTTACTATTTAAAAATTTTGTTTTCAAGTATTTCAACTAGCTTGTGCATATATATATATATATATATATATTATAAACATTGGGCGACAAAACAACACTCTCGTTTCCTCTACATATTTGGACATCAAACTTATGAGTTGGATAAAACAATTGTCGTCATGTCGGCATTACAAACAATATTAATACTTAAGTCAGTTGCCGCAGTTCACTTGAATATATACTGAATTACCTCCCTTACCGGGAAGTAATAAACAAGGGATATTTTCGAAAAACGTAACAGTTATTGTTTTCTATTCATCTTCCATTAATTTTATACATAATACAATACATTCCGCACAAGTCTAATAACTAATACACTACCTCCCGCACAAATATAATAGACTCTCCCTCATATTCCACTGATTTTCGAGAATATCAGATCACGTTATTTCTAACTATTATGTATAGACCTCATCTCATTTCGGAATTCATGGAATACATTTAATGAACTTAATCACTTAATACTGTACTGCAGTGTTCATTTCAACAACATTCAATTGTTGATACCAATTCCATGGAAGCACCTAATATCAGTTTCTCTACGAACCTTCCACTAATAATTAACAGACAACACAAGTTCATTGTTTCACTTTTGACCACCCATACATATCTAACATTAATCCAACATTCGTGTTTTCTTGGGAAGTGTATTTTATGTAAGACGTTTCCTTTTCTTCTTTAGATTTATCAGAATGAAATCAGAATGAAAATAATTATGCCTCGTGTGAGGTTAGTATCACAAACTCTGTCTTTAACTACATAAACCAGAACAGGTGGCTGCTGCTGTTTTGGCTAGAGTTCTTTCTTCCTTCATTCCTTTCTCTCCCAATATCTTTCTTTCAGGAAATCAATTAATAAATATTCCAAAATTTTTAGTTTCTTTTAAAGGTTTTTGATAAACATTTGAATAAGGAATCTATAGATAAGATTTAGTAGCATTAACTAAATATATCTTGATTTTAATCCTTGTTAGTAGACATAAAAGTGGTGCAAAACTCTACTATCTGGGGAATTAATTTTATTATTAATTAGTGGGACCTGTGTTCTGGTGTTGGCCAGAGAATTTGAGGAAACCAAAACTTAAAATCCCCAGAAGTACCGAAAAGACTATTTTTTTCAAAAAGGCTAAGCATTTATCCATGATTAAAAAAATATTTGTCAATAGAATTACATGTTATAATAAAAAGAAAACAATCATTGAATTAGAAAACAAAAACGAATAGTTTATTAATGAAATGTTCTTTTGCAAGGCAATATGCAAATTAGTTAATCTTACGACGTCAAACGCATACACATGATCAGTATATTAAAAAGCTATTCATCTTTTATTGTGAATATGAATTATGCGTTTTTAATCTCAATGTTAGGTCACTTTATAAATATAGATATTAGAATTTTAATGAAACCCCGGATGAAGTTCTTTCTTCTGAGCAATGCCAACGTCGCTAGTTGCATAAAATAATTAGAAAGCAAGTTCACCGTTTTATAAAATCGTCTTGCGACAAAGTTGGAAAATATTTTAAGAATAACAATGAATCAGAGAGGAAAAATAATTTCGATAATCTCTACAAATTTTTCGTGTGTGATTTTTGTCACATGTACAAGTGCTAGCCTTCGTTTCACATAAGATGAAGAAAATGCTTATTCCGATGCTCTGATAATCCTGCCAACATAGACCAGAGCATCTTCGGTCGGATCAGGCCTCTCTGACCTCTTGTCTAGCCCAAGAAAGGGCTTAAGTGTCGCAAATCATGTGACAAAGTTAGCAAATATCTTCAGAATAACAATGAATCAGAAAAATCTTTCCATGGATATTTGGCTAAGATCACAGTGTATTATCTGTTTCGATGGATGCTACACTCTGTAGACCGGTACCATCTTAGCCTTCGGTGTGTAGTTCTATTAGGTCCACCCCTCCCAGGCTTTGCCTTCTCACTCTTTCAGAAGGGGTTAGTTCATTGCTAATCGCCTGAGGCACCCCTACTCCTTGTGCGCTGGCTAACCACATCTGACCTTGTGTCTAACTTCCTGGAGGTAAATAACTTGGCCTTTTTGCTAAGATCAGAGTATAGTATCTGTTTCGATTGATGCTACATTCTATAGACTGACACCATCTTGGCCTTCGGATCTTGATCCCGCTGGTCTGAGGTATTGTTCTGTGTAGTTAGGAGGTCTACTCTCCCAGGCTTTGCCTTCTCAGCCTTTGAGTTTATTGCTAATCTCCTGATTCCTACCAGGGAGTGCCGACAGTGCTGCCGAGGCATTTTTTGTAGGTCAGAGCACGCTAATCCTAGTATGCTGGCTAATCACACCTGGAGAGGAGGTAATAAAAATACTTTGACCTTTTGTCTAACCTCCTAGAGGTAAATAACTTGGGCTTTTGGCTAGGAGCAAAGTGTAGTTTCTGTTCTGATACTACACTTCATCCATTTTGTTCTCGGGCAATCAAGGAGAAATCCTTTTAGACTGAGTGTTCAAATCCAGAATGCCTATTTTGGGAGAGCTAGATTTTGTTCACATTAAAAACCGATCTTGTCTCTAACTCTGCCCTCGTGGGGAGGCAAATAAATGGGAACAATGTATCGGAGAGAAAAAATAATTTGGATTATCGTTAAAAATTTTATTGTGTGATTTTTGTCAAAGAAGAAGATGAAAATACTTATTTCTATATGATATAATGCTCCTGCCCACTCACAATCATAGTCTCTAGTTGCAGGATGGCCAGGCCTGTTATAGGTATTGTCTCTATTTAACAATGCTTTAAAAATCCTCAAAATGCTTCATGACAACATCAAGCTTGGGAACCACTGGTTTAGAGCGACATTTTCTCAGTCATAGAAAGATTTTCACAGATACTTAGCGTCATTTGAGCAGCTCCATCCAAAAGATCACTCAAGTTAGCTAGAAAAAAAAATGTGAAAAAGAGAAAAAAAATCAGTACTGAGAAAAGACAGAATTTTCCACTTTCGTAACTCTGGTAGGATTTCGTTGGGTTTTTTTTTTGTTTTTTTTTGTTTCTTTTGTTATTTTTTTCCCCCTGTTCCTCAGAAATGTTCACATGACATGGATTTGTTTGTAAGTAAACACTTTAAATATCCCCTAATTTGCCAACCAAACACTGAATGAATATCTCGATTAGAATTTCCCTCCATTTAAAATGACAAGTAAATGTGAATGAATAAAACTATTTGTGAAAGAAACACTGTCATTCTGTACAAGCAGAGAAGAATGACCCCCCCTCCCCCAAACGCAAAAAAAGGGACATTTTATCTGTTATTTGTGAAATTGTAGGGATACGAAAATCATACGCGAAGCTCAAAAAGGCACATCAGTAATAAAGGTATAACATTCTCTGGAAGAATAATAGATTTATCTATGTATTATGAAAACTCTGGCAATCTTACTTTTTATTATCTTGTTTGTTCCCATGCACACTTGATGACGTCATCAAAATGATGAAGTCACACAATGATGACATCATACATTAAATAGTAGGGTGGAAAACATCTAGACAATCGTTTATGACATCATAGACGATCCGTAACTCAAAGGGTCACGGGAGCAACTATACTACTAAAATTGATAATTTTGCTTGTTTGAATAATGAATATATGAGATGGTGGGGGAAAAAAGGCTAATGAGACAAGAAGTGGTGGGAAGAGGGGAATAGGAGGGGTATTAGTAATACAGGGTGGGCAAAAATAAGGGTCCTATTTTTAAAAATTCATAACTTTTTTATTTATTGATTTTTTTTTTTTTTAGAATAAGTAAAGGACCCCTTCCGAAGCAAGCATGAGCCGTATTAGCCCTAAGGAACGTACCCTCATTTAGAAAACATTATTTTTGCTTAAAAAACTCAAAACAGTGGAAAAAACAATACTTTAGTTTTTGTAAGTTTTAAGAAGTGTTTTTCGGCTAAAATTTGTTTTGTTTATTTCAAAAAATCTCGGAAGGGTCAGTCTACACACACATAAAGTTTGGTGAGTTTAACTTTTATTTTGTGGAAGTTATTCAAATTCAAGTTATTCAAATTTAAAGATAGGACCCTTATTTTGGCCCACCCTATAGTAGCAGTAGCTGCAGCATGAGAAGTGTTGGAGGGAGGTTGGGGCAAGGTGACAGGGTGGTGACCCCAAATATTCAAATTGGGATGGGGAAGGGGGGGGGGGGGGGTTATCCACTCATATTCAAATCATCATCTTTTCTCAAAATATTTCTCAGTACTGGGATTGATACTAGAGTTCTAGGGGCATACATTCAAGGAGTTGGCTCTGGGCATCACCCGACCTCTGCACGCCACTGCAAGGGTATTTATTAGTGAAAGTCATACAATAGCCCCGTAGAACGCAAATATGGTACACTAAGCCCACAGTCTGTGCCACTAACCAATGCACCACCACAAAACTGAACCTTTGTTACAAGCTTACAAAAAGGTGGAAATCCGGGGGGCGGGGGGGGGGGGGTTCTTTCCCTGCAGTCTATGACATTCACAAGGTCACGTTTATAATTGCTCGCAAAATTTAGTTTAATTCAGCTTGGCATTTCGGGCACACATAAACTACTAACAGATGCCAAAATTATATGCATGAAAGTATCGGGGTGGATCAATGAAGACATGCACCAATAAACAAGTGAGAGATGGTGCAGTCACATTTATAACCAAGTTTTGCTCCGTCTCCTTTCGTTAAGGTTTTCAGACTCTTTTAAAGACAATGCAATAATAATAATTATTATTATTATAATAATGAAAGAAAAAAAAAAGTGCCATTGTTTTGTGAACATTTCTTGTTGTTGCAGTTGGTAAACAAAGAAATGTATCAGAAATAGCAACCTGTTTGTAAACATGTGAATGCATTGCCTCGTGATCTTCTATGAAGTGAGTAGCGATCATCTTTAAGACGAACAGAAATTCCCAAGATGCGTCCATTCAATGTGTGCGTTTTAGTACTGAAAATCTATTATTATACTAAATGTGAGTTAATCAACGTTTCTTTCCCTAAGGCTTTTTCTCCTATGTACTTTAACAACAAAATACATGCTAAAATATACATTAGTATTAGGATTGTAGTATCAGTCCTAGGAGGTATACCTTCCCAGGCTTTACCTTCTTTTTGAGAAGAGGTTAGTTTATTGCTAATCACCTGAGGCGCCCCTACCGGGGAATGCAAACAGGGCTGCTGGGGCATTTTTTGTAGGCCAGAGTCTGCTTCTCCTCGTGCGCTGGCTTTTCAAACCCCTCACCTGACCATGTATCTAACCTCCTAGACAAGAGGTAAATAAACATCCATCTGTCAGCCCCTCTCATTAAGTTGATTCAACCACTCTCTAATATTTCTTAATATCTGTGAGCATTTAGAGTAGGAGTGACTCCCTTTTTTCAGCTAAGGTGCACTGTAATAATGTATGTAAATTAAATAGCAAACTAATGTCTTTACTTCCGGTTTTTAGACTTGATGACTCATTAGTAAAAAATAAAAATAAAATTATCCATAAAAATAATAGAGAAGTAAAGAGACTTATTATTTTTTAGTTATTCAAGAAGAATGCCTTAGCAGATATATCACAGTTTATGAATGTTCGAATGAAATCAAAGTGGGACAAATCCTGGTAGTGGTTGTGACCCAACGGGTCACGGTTACTCTAGAACTATTTCAAAATTAAGTATGACAGAACAACGAAAATGCTATTTCAAACGTAAGCATGACAGACCAAATAAAATGCTATTTCAAACGTAAGCATGACAAACCAAATAAAATGCTATTTCAAACGTAAGCAGGACAGACCAAATAAAATGCTATTTCAAACGTAAGCATGACAGACCAAATAAAATGCTATTTCAAACGTAAGCATGACAGACCAAATAAAATGCTATTTCAAACGTAAGCATGACAGACCAAATAAAATGCTATTTAAAACGTAAGCAGGACAGACCAAATAAAATGCTATTTCAAACGTAAGCATGACAGACCAAATAAAATGCTATTTCAAACGTAAGCATGACAGATCAAATAAAATGCTATTTCAAACGTAAGCATGACAGACCAAATAAAATGCTATTTCAAACGTAAGCAGGACAGACCAAATAAAATGCTATTTCAAACGTAAGCAGGACAGACCAAATAAAATGCTATTTCAAACGTAAGCAAGACAGACCAAATAAAATGCTATTTAAAACGTAAGCATGACAGACCAAATAAAATGCTATTTCAAATGTAAGCAGGACAGACCAAATAAAATGCTATTTCAAACGTAAGCATGACAGACCAACGAAAATGCTATTGTAAAATAAGGCATGACGGACCCACGAAAATGCTATTTAAACTTAAGCATGAGTGACCGACCAAAATGATATTTCAAACTTAAGCATAGTAGATCAAAGAAATTTCTAGTAAAAAAAAAAATTAAGCTTGACAGACCAGCAAGAATTCTATTTCAAACTTAAATTTGACAGACTCGGGCTCACAGACAGACGTTCATCTTTATTATATCGATAAAAGTTTAAAAAGACTATAGCAACATTAATGTTCCAGCCTTTTGATCAGGATCAAAACGTAGTATATGTTTTGTCTCAGCAGACCATCCTTTTGAAGACCGTGAAGGGGTTTATTTACTCCTCCTCAGGAGTTAGGCACAAGGCCAGTTTTATCTTACTCCCACAAGTAAGATGTGACCCAAGATCAGGTCGAGAAAGTGGGGTTTGAAAAGCCAGCGCTCGAGAGGTGAGCACTCTGGCCATTTAAAAATTGCCTGGGCAACCCCGTCGGCATTCCCCGGTAGGGGCGCCTCAGACAGTAAGCAATAAACTTACTCCTCCCCAAAGAGGGGAGGCAAAGCCTGGGAGGGTGGACCTCCTAGAACTGCACAGGACAGGCGTGCAGTATCCATCGGAACAGATACTACACTTTGATCTTAGCCAAAAGGCCAAGAAGGGGTTTATTTGAAGCAATCTCATTGATGAGGAAATGCGGGGCCAGCACTATATAGGTATTTTTTGTTCCCAGTCTAGAGTGTTTATTCTTCACATAAAAAAAACGAGCACATGTCCAACTTTGGCCACGCGAGGAGGCAAGTAAAAAGATTAACGTTTGAGTTTGAATTTAAAAATCAAACATTACTAGTCATTGGATTCTCTAATTCTATCTGAGATTCATGTCAATTGCAACTTATCTTCTGTTTCAAATTGTCAAGTCCGTTGAACACATTAGTTGAAAACTAGTTTAATTGCAATCAGGCCAAGAGACACACAGTAAATGGCTACAGGCAGTCAGAGGAAGCAAACAATTACGCTGATGTAGCCACAACAGAATAGATGCTGAAATGAATGCTAACACAAATGAATGTCATCTGTTCATCCTTATGAAAAGGACAAAGCAAATCGCTTTCATTTATTTTAACAATTTTCGAGGGGAGGGAGGTAAAAATTCTTCATCATCTATTCTCGATGATTCTATCTGTGTGTGTGTGTCTGGCTAAAAGTCAGAAACTACACACGATACACTTATAAACCTTACATCATCAAATTCAGCATGACCCGATCTGGTTATAATAATAATAAAAAATAATGCTCCAATATTCATACACTCAGGGTCACCAGAGACCAAATTGGTGCAGGAGTGGCGGAAATTACTTTTTTTTTTCTTTTTTAATTCTTACAAGTTTTATCTAAACTAAAAAACAAAACTGCAACTAGGTCAAACAGTTTATTTTTCTTTCTTGATTTTTTCTATTATATTGAACCAGTTGCCAGAGAAAAGAGGGGGGTCCAAAAGTAACATGATTAAGGATGTATGTATATATATATATATATATATGTATCCACATAAAATGTTATAAGGAGATACAATATTTTTTGTATCGATTTTCAGTATTTACTTCAAAAATGCTCAATACGTTAGTAGAGCTAGGTAGTAAGTTATGAACATATGAAACGATGAAGCCTCTGTGTAGCTTAATTGCCATAAATATATTTTCATAACTTACTATATACACACACACACACACATATATATATATATATATATATATATATATATATATATATATATATATATATACATATGTTAATTCAACAGAAGATATAAGAGGCAACTAATATCTTTTAATTAGTGAAACATCCGGATAAAAACTGAGAAGAATTATCTTTGAAAACTCATGAGTTAAGGACTTTAAGATACTTTGCCTGAACTTAGAATTCTAATAAAATTTGATTTGCACCTTATTTTATTATTTCATTTTATATTATGCTATATATATATATATATATATATATATATATTATAATATAAAATGAATAAAATAAAATAAAAATTTTGTTGGATTGCTTCATATATATATATATATATATGAATTGAACACGTTTAAATGTATTGATAAAATGAACTTAAAACTAATATTTTTTCAAAAGTGCTCACTACAAGGTAGAGATTTATAAATATATTTTATATAAACATTTAAAACGGTCTACACAAATTAATTCAGGTATTGGTACCACCGTGTACCTTGTCGGGACCACATGTTCATAGCGAGTATAAACTTGTGGTCCCAACAGGGTATGAGGTAGTACCGAAACATGAATTGATTTCATATATGAGTAATATAAAGATAATTATTCTCTATTAGATCCAATCGTGGTAATAGAGTATTATTATAGGAAATATTAAAATGATGCAAAAAAAAAAAAAGGTAAAGTTACATACTTAACAAATTTATTACTATCATCAGGTGTTTAAACAAGGAATTTAATAAAATGACCTTTAATCCATATTTTCAAAGAATTACTCTTATCCTCAGAAGGGAAAACCAATCAATTTCTAATTATTAGTAAGTATTAATTTGAAAATTTTAAGATATGCTTAAAGCAAAAATAGTTCAAGGAAATGTTCTAGAGACACGTCGTTGAAAAACTCCAAGTTGAATATGGTATTTATAGAAATATTTATATATAGAATTGATAATTAGGGCTCAACTGTAGGAGCAGTTGAGCAGCAAGATAAGTACAGACTCAAGTAACCAAAAAGACAGTTTATATGGAAGCTGGACTGCTCCACTATGCCAAAGTGGCCAAGTCCATTATATGAATTCTGATTGGCTGCCAGTCTGAGAGTGAATAATTCTATATATAAATATTGCTTCATTAAAGCAACATTTGCCTATAGGATATTGGAATCGGTAAGTGTTAATTTGATTCTATAGTAGTGATGGCAGTTGAAAATGATTAATTCCAATAAAATCCAGGAAATATTCCAAAAGATAGAAGTTTTCATAGAACTTTTCATATTTAATTTGGATTTTTTAAACAACGCCTCTCAGCCCATTATTGAAACTTTTCTTGAACTATTTTTGCAAGTATTTTCAGACTTTGTTGAGAGACAATTTTGTACAATGTTCAACTTTTTTTCTGATTCATACAATTATATATTCTATACTTTTAATCAATTAGTCTGCATAAAGAAATCGAATCCTTATTTCTGCAATAAAATCTAAAAATACTCCTAATTCTTTGTAGTAAATAAAGTGATTTGTAGCAAAGTTTGATTTATCAGCTTAAATGCTGATAAATCAAACTTTGCTACTACTAACCAATTTTAATTTGTTATTGTTGTACCATGTTATTGGCAATATAATAATGCACTTTGTTACAATTTATTTAAAAAATGACTTCATCTGACTCAGATGACTACTAGTATTAAACACTTTTAAATAATGATCTAAAAATAAAAATCAGCAAGGGGATAACTCATTTTAAATTGAAGAATATAATGGTTGTCTACCTTAAGTTTAATAATGTGCAAACAAATCAAAATTAAAATGACTTTACTCCATCCCAGGCAATGCCGGAAATGTACAGCTAGTAATTATTATAATCATAAGGTACTTCGTACTAATAGGTATAACTGATAACTAATTATTAGATATCACCAACAAGTCCCTTCTTTAAAATGTTCTCAGCAATTGACATTCCAGGTCTAGACGGTCTGTCTAGTAGATATAGATACTGTCATTGTCAACATACATGACCCCTGACCCTTTGGGCTGCTGGTTGTGTATATTCTGTTTTAATGTTACTTTGTTAGTTATAATGTCATAATGGATCTTTATCCAATGCCTTCCACCTCCACTTTACTGGATGATGTGATAAAACGATATCATCCATTTACAACGATGACGTCATAAAGGATCTTCCTTATGTCTTCCACCTTTGTGACTGAAAGTAGGGGTGGGACGTAATGAGTGAAAATTTCAGATTCATGCGAGTAGTATTTTTTTTGTGTTCATTTATACATAAATAACACTAAACAATCAAACATTTTGAAAATTTTGCAAAATTCAGAAGGTGCAGGCCAAAAATAGCCGTTAGGGCTCCACGGGACTCAAAATCCATCATTTTTCGGTGAAAAAGTGGTTTCATGCGACATTGCAGGTCCTAAAACATCCTCAAAAGCTATGAATGGATATAGATGGTTAAATCTGATATAGTACTTTAATTTAGGACCATTTTCAGGCTGTGAAAGGGTTTTCATGAATGTAAAATAGCCAAAAACTAGTGGCCTGCACTTTCTGAATTTTGCAAAATTTTCAAAATGTTTGATTGTTTAGTGTTATTTATGTATAAATGAACACAAAAAAATACTACTCGCATGAATCTGAAATTTTCACCCATTACGTCCCACCCATAAGAGGGGATTTGGAAGTCTGGGCGAAGAGTTTTCACTAAAAGTAAATGTCACAGAATTAAATAAATGGTAATTTCACTTGTTGCCTCAGTCGAAAAAAAAACCCCAAAAAACGGCTCTTTTCTCTTTTATTCTACTGTTCACAACCGCAAGTTTAGGAATTAATTGCAGACGACAAACACGATTTCTCTTCCACCTTTTATTGAGTTAAATCAGACACATCAGAACCAACTTGATCTGCATAAATACACATGAATTTGCTGTCCCGGATATTAAAATAAAAATAACTAAAATTAAGCCGGTATTCGTAATCCATTGGGCAGCGTTCGAATCCTCACTCGACCTACAATTCAAACCTTTCTTTAATTCTTAAATTGCACGCCAGACAAAGACCGACTCTTTTATGATAGGGATGATGCAAGTCCACCGCTTGATCCCGGTTCAAGATCATCACATTCGTCACAGTGACATCATCTATTTGTGACGTCATCTTGTATGCACGAAGACAAATAAAAAAGATAACAATATCTACAGAGTTTTAGTAATATTTCCTTGGTCTTTTGGCTAAGATCAAAGTGTAGTATCTGTTCCGACTGTCCTGTGCAGTTATGGGAGGTTAACCCCCTCCCAGGCTTTGCCTCCCCTTTTTGGGGAGGAGTAAGTTTATTGCTTACTGTCTGAGGCGCCATGCCCAGGCAATTTTTTAAGAAACTCCGTACTCTTCCTCTAGAGTACAAATTCCCACCTTCCGACCTTGTGTCACATTCTACTTTGTGGGACGTAGATAAATAGGAGTAATATATAGATTAGATTCCCATATGTTTGCCTCCAGCCATGAATATCAGTTAAATGGCTGCCAGGCCTGTTATAAGTATCGCCTTGACAGCTTCACAATTCAGGATATGAAATAAGAGAACGAAAGAAAAATGGCTAAAATAAAAGAATTCATCAACAAACCTTCTTTGATATATTCTAACCTAAATGTTGTAATTACAAAACAATAATTTTTATGTTTCAGAATTTTTGAGATGGCGATTGATAATTTGTATTATCTGGATTATTCAGACTACTGTTCTCATTTTGGAAGTTATTCTCGCAGCATTTCGACTGATGTAACCGCCAATCTTCTTCAGGTGCGTCTTGTCAAACTCGAGAATCTGTACAGAATGTCGAACTGAATCCTTTATTTGATCGACAGAGGTAGCTTGCCCTTGTTCCATAAGTCATGACTGGCGAGAAGTCTTAAGTAATTTTTGTTATATTCTTAGTATCGCCTGTAGTGAAGAGATAAAGATTCCCGATTTCGACTACACACACCTTTCGAAGATCAGAGGTTACATTGGTCGAAATGTTCTGAACATACAAGATGAGAACAGTAGTTCCTATTTGCTCCCCTCTCCCTCACAAGGTCAGCATTAAACATAAGGTCGGTTTTTAATGTGGGGAAATTCCAGCTACCCAAAAAGGAGCACTCTGGATTGGGACAAAAATAAAAATGGATTTCTCCTTCACTGACCGCAGACAGAACAGATACTAGACTTTGAATTATTTACTTGCAAATAAAAAATTAAAAAATATAATTTACAAATTAGAAACAAGGCCATCAAACTGTAGAGTAGTTGGGAATCAATGGTTATCCTACTCTAAGCTAGAGTAATTGCAGTCACCACAATAACACCTTTAATCTAGGGGCTAACCGACTTTAGATTTTCTCGATTGTTGAAATTTAATTTTATTTATAAATCTATTATATAAAAGGAAGTTGTCCGTATGTATGTATGTATGTCCAGTTAAAACTTAAAAAACTACAGAACATCATCAAAGGTGATATTTTCTTGATAAGCGTTGCCCACGAATGAATAATATCTAAAATTTAGAATAAAAATACCTATTCTTTGACCCTAAAAAGCTGCCGATTTCGTCAGGGGGGGGGGGGGACTTTCTTGTCATTTTCATGTACTAAGTAAAGCGAAGTAACTCTGATTTAAAAAAAAAAAAAATTTTTCTTTACGTCGACTCAAGTAATCTATAAAAAGTGTATGTCCAGAGAGAGAAATGGGTGGGGAGAGGGATGGGAGAGTGGGGAACCGGGAAAGAGAGAGATAGAAGTTTTAATAGAAATATGTTACACTTTTGCCCCAGGCAATGCCGGGTAACCCTGCTAGTATATATATATATATATATATATATATATATAATATAATATAATAATATTTATAAATAAATATTACTTATTTATTACCTACAGACATCGATGTTTCATGCTTACACAATATTAAGTGCGGAAGCTAATTCCCGACGGTCAACGGACACGAACTCTGATTACAAATCGCCACTGATTTGCAAGTCAGGAGAATTACCGGTTGGCCACCAGAAAACAGCTATGTATATATATATATATATATATATATATATATATATATGATGGACTCTCCCGTCGATTTCGACGTATGAGTGCCCCGCGCGTGAATTTGTAATTGCAAGGGTTGCGCAATCCCCAACAACCGCTCTCCTGAGTCGGCATTGCTTGATTCCAATGGCAAGTAGTAATACAAGACGACTGGAAACAATGCCGAGATAAGCAGAGAGCACATACAGAACCTGGTATTCCTAAATGGTCACCCATTTAGTACTGGCCAGGCTCGACGCCGCTTAACTTCGGTGACCTAACGGGAACCGGTGTGTCAACGTGATTGTGCCGTATAATATATATATATATATATAAATTAACATTTGACCCTAGCCCGAAGGCCAAAAATGCAATATTTTTTATACTTAATTTTCATTAAAACTAGGTGTATCGTACATGTAGACATTCCATAGAATTAATATATTATCGATATCTAAATAAACAGCATTCATCTGTTTGTATGAGTGTTTGACTAAAATTCTCAAACTAAAATATTTAGACCACAAAAATATTAATATACTGGACTACCTACATTTTGAAATTAAAGTAATTTTCAAGAAAATTTTCCAATTATTAAAAAAACAAAATTGACCTTTAAAACTAAAATTATTCTCAAAGCTTGATTATGGGCCAATCGGATGAGAACCTGTTGCCTGTATCTTTCTATTGGAAACAAAACTCGGCCAAGAACCCATGTGTTAACTGATAAGGCCAACTTTCTTGTTCATTTAATACTTAAATATGGTGAATGAGGTATTTGTAAAAGTGTAAAAAGCAAAGAGTCAGCCATCATCTTGCTGTTATCTTAAAAAGGTATATCAACAGGAAACTATGGTGTTACCACAATATCACACGTCATGCTACAAAGAAGTCAGCCTCACTGCTGCGGAAGCTTGGCGTCACTTTTTACTTTCTTCTTTTATCTGGGGGTTTTTTTTTTTTTTTGCTCCCCCAAACCCCCCCCCCCCCCCCCCCGATTCATTTTGGGAGCTTTCAGTAGTTTCATAAACACAAAAATCCCGTCATATTTAGCATTGAAGATTTTTTTTTTTTAATAGTACTTTGAAAATTTAAGCTCCTTCATCAGGTAAGAAAAAGTTACTCTCATCGTCCACTCTGTAATAAAACGCAATGTGTATTTATTTGTAACTATATATCCGTCCAGTCACACAAAAATCTGCACAACGAATAAGGGAAGGGAGAACGCAAATCTATTTTCATAATTAGACTTTTTTTTTCTGCTTTTTATACCGATTCATACGTTTTTCTTTCCTTTTTTTCTTTTTCTAAATGTTCCAGTTTGAGAAGTTGTTTTTTTTTTCTTATTCACTTCCACTGACGTCTTTGATGTTAAAAAGTACGGCGTCATTTTTGTAATGTCTAACCGCTTCTCTTTTTCACCTCCCAATAATCAGAGGAACTAAAAAAAAAAAAGGCAAAGTCAACAGTTGGTGTTTTTTTTTCTTTACTTCATCAGAAATGACTTGCATTTTTTTCTTTCAACTCGCAATAGTTCAGTCCCTAATTATCCTACTACAATAATAAAAAAAAGCTTTAGAAAGACTTACATTGGAATACAAATAGCAAGTCAGACAACCTCCATCGTCTCAAATGAATTTGGAAACAAATCTTTCAGTCTAAATAAAAAGTTAACAGTAGGTGTTTTTTTTTCTTTAGGTCATCAGAAATGATAATGATAATTTATTATTTAGTGTGCAGAAATGGATAAATATGGTAAGATTCTCTTCAATTTCAACTTGTGATTACTCGTTTATTTTTTGGCTTATTTTCATAAAATTTGGATGTAAACATGTATTCTTTATAACTGTGCAATTCTTTCTTTTGTGTAATTAATAGGTTTTTTTTTCCCCCAAACTACTTCAAGTTATGTTACTATTTTCAGTGATGGGCAATTTTTATGGTGTTTTTCAACTTCATGCACACAATATTGTTTTGCTCTATGCATATTCCCATATTAAAGAAAAAGGCGCACTCATGAATATGGTTGGGCTTAGTATAGGGTTTTAAGTTGATTTTTACAAAAAAAATCCAAGTTGAAAACTTTAGTGAATAAAATCTTTGCCCTATTATAAAATAGTGTTTCCATCTGTTTTTACATGGTCTGAATCCAAGTTTTTTTTTAATGGATGTACTATTTAAAGAAAAATCAACCTGAATCTCTAATGTGCTATGAATTGTATTAAGATGATTCAATGTGTTAGCTGTTGAAATGAATTTTAAATAAAAATTCAAAATTGTGCTTCCGTGTCATTTGTGCATGTTTTTACAAAGGATAATTGGATTTTACTTAGTGTTTAAGCTGATTTGATCTAATAATTATTGCTTCCATTATGATAAATTTTCATTCACCACAAAATAACATTACATTTGTAAGGATTTTTCACTCATTGAAAGCCTGTATTTTTAGTTAAATACAGTTTAAAAAATAGCGTCTAGATCAATAGCGAACAATACGGAAAATTTTATGATTCAAGAAGCAGGTTGGCCATTAAAAGGCTTTATCATAGTCACTTTGTACTAGGAACTTGAATTGTCATTTTTTACTTTCAGATTGACTAAAAAAAAAAAAGGCGCTCACCCATGGAATCGTTCATATGATTCACAATTCTTTCTGCAATCTAACCATATTTGATATAAATAAACTTCAGTCTATGTCTGACTTGTCCACCAAGTTTCAGTCATGAATGTCTAACAGTCTTTGTTTTATTGTCATTCAATGATATGCTCCAAATGTGCACTTCTTCATTGCAAGCACATCTGGATACGACTGATTTGGGCTGTGATGGTCCTTTTCAGCTAAGGAATAGTCTGGGGATTGTTTTGATAGACATTAGCTTCCAGATAACTTTACAGATAAAAACCTTAACCGATTAAGGGCCAGTATGAAGCCTATTCAGAATCACACCTCTTGCTGATGAGACGATCACCAAAGTGTTCCTCCATATAATTGAACGGCAATAAAATAAAGACTGTTGGACATTAATGACTGAAACTTGATGAACAACTCAAGCATTGATTGAAGTTTATTTGTACCAAATATGGTTGGATTGCAGAAAGGATTGTGAATTTTATTAACGATTCGACGAGTGGTATTTTTTCTGGGTCACCCCATTATATGTCCATACTTAAAGTAACTAAAAGTGGGTACAAGTTTGTGTGGTGCATCTTAATTAAAAGTGAAAACATTGGTGCATTGGGGTACACAATTTTGGCCTTAGAATACATCACAAAGACACGGAGGACCAGAAACAATTATGCAGACAACATCCATTAAAATGGTGCCAATTAATTCGGTGCGAAAATAATAATAACCAGATCGCAACGTTCTACATGATTCTAATAAAAATAATTGGTTTCTGTCTTTGATATTTAACAATCTTAGCTATGAACATAAAATATTCCTTTATAGCCAGTCGGATTCATGTTAATGCGAGCAGATTCTATAAATTATTTCAATGGTTGGAAAGAAAGTAATGTCGTATTTTTTACTTCATCACTTTTTGCAGCCTCCTAAGTTGTACACAGTTCTAGATTTTTTGGTGAATTGGTGTCTTAATATCTTGCTTTGCCTTTCAGATATAGTAATTAGTTGGAAAATATTAAGTTTAACGGTCTCAGCCGTCAAAAAATGGATATTAGTGAGGAGCATCTGAGACATTGCATGCTTTATGAATTCAAAAAAGGAAACTCAGCTGCAGAAGCTACAAGGAATATTGGAACTGTCTATGGGATAAATGTTCTGAATGATCGAAAATGTCAACGATAGTTTGCAAAATTTTCTTCTGGAGACTTTAACCTGTCAGATCGTCGACGTTCGGGAAGGCCAAAATCAATTGATAAAGACGCCATTAAAGACGCTGTGGAGGCCAATCCAAAGTTAATCAGCAGAGAATTAGCTCAACAATTCAATACAACACATATCACAATTATTTCATGCCTCTTCGAGTTAGGAAAAGTTTAAAAACTTGGACTCTGGGTTCCCCACGATTTGACCGATGCTCAACAAAATCAAAGATTGACTGTTTGCACATCTTTGCCTTCCATAAATTATCGAGAACCATTTTTGCCAAGAATTGTGACTGAAGATAAAAATTGGGTTCTTTACAAGAATACTCAACACAAAAGACAATGGTTAGATCGAAACCAAAGTCCACAGCCTGTTCCAAAACAAGGACTACACCCAAAGAAGGTTATGTTCTCTTTATAGTGGGACAAGAGAGGACTGATTCATTATGAGTTACTAGAGCCTAATCAAACAATCACAGCAGTAAAATATTGTTCGCAGCTGGATGATATTAGAATTGCTCTATCAAAAAAACGACCAGCATTACTCAATAGGAAGGTTGTAGTGCTTCAGCATGATAACGCGAAACCCCACACAGCAAAACTCACTCAGGAAAAGGTCATGAGTTTTAATTGGGAAGTTTTGCCTCATCCGATTTATTCAGTTGACATTGCTCCATCCGACTACCATCTTTTCCGGTTGTTGCAGCATCACTTAAACAATAAAATTTATGAAAATGACGACCAACTCAAAAATGACCTAAATTTGTTTTTTTCTCAAAAATCAGAGAAATGTTTTGAAGAAGGCATCAAGAAGCTAGTTGATCGTTGGACAGAAGTCATAGAAAATGAGGGAAATTATTGTAAAGATCAAAAAATGCCTTAATGTGAATGTTTTACATGAAATAAATGTGTTGGACAAAAACGACATTACTTTCTTTCCAACCTGATACATCATTATAAGAGCTGAAAACCAACTATAACTTCATATTTAACATTTAAAGAATATTTTTTTTAAATTACTTTAACAGTTAAAAAAAAAAACAATTATACATGTGCACACACCAATATATATATATATATATATGGGTGGGCCAAAATAAGGGTCCTATCTTTAAATTTGAATAACTTGAATTTGAATAACTTCCACAAAATAAAAGTTAAACTCACCAAACTTTATGTGTGTGTAGACTGACCCTTCCGAGATTTTTTGAAATAAACAAAACAAATTTTAGCCGAAAAACACTTCTTAAAACTTACAAAAACTAAAGTATTGTTTTTTACACTGTTTTGAGTTTTTTAAGCAAAAATAATGTTTTCTAAATGAGGGTACGTTCCTTAGGGCTAATACGGCTCATGCTTGCTTCGGAAGGGGTCCTTTACTTATTCTAAAAAAAAAAATTAAAAAAAAAAAAAAAAAAAAAAAAAAATCAATAAATAAAAAAGTTATGAATTTTTAAAAATAGGACCCTTATTTTTGCCCACCCTGTATATATATATATATATATATAACAATAATCCATATACTCAAAAATGAATGTTATAATTCTTATTTCTAAATTGTTATATAATCGCTCTAGTTTAACCATAGAGCTGATTTACTGATGGGCTGAATTTGATGTCACCTTTTTCCCATATATCTTGAAGGTTTCCTTATGTCTTCATCTATTTGGAATTCTACCAAAGTCTAGGTATTTGACTTGACTTATATATATATATATATATATATATATATATATTATCCCACAGCGGTAAGATGTGATACAAGGTCAGAAAGTGAGATTTGAAAAGCCAGCGTCCGAGAATTTGAGCACTCTGGCCTACAAAAAATGCCTGGGCAGCCCCGTCGGCATTCCCCGGAAGGGGCGCCTCAGGCGATTAGCAATAAACTAATCCCTTCTCAAAGGGTGAGAAGGCAAAGCCTGGGAGGGTGGACCTCCTAGAACTGCACAGGACAGACCCATAGACCGGCAGAAATCAAGCCCCGAAGGCCAAGACAATACCGGTCTATGGGGTGCAGTATCCATCAGAACAGATACTACACTTTCTTCCTATATATATATATATATATATATATATATGTATATATATATATATGTGTCGTTGAAGACACGGAGTTCTCCCTCTTTATGATCTTTCTGGTCAGTTTCTCGACTCTGCGAGCGATTCGTCGGGTTTCTGGTATCAATTGATGGATCATGGCGCCTAATGTTGTGTCTTGGGCCATTTCTCTAGCACTTTCGGTCTCGCGACCGTCTTCAAGAGTTTGTGTGTTGTTGTTGTTGTTTGTAAAGAGCCGTATTTATGGTTTTATTTTTGGTATATCTAATTATTTGCATATATATATATATATATATATATATTTTTATTCTTTTATTTACTTATTAATTTGTTTATTTATTAATTAGGCGCCATGATCCATCAATTGATACCAAAACCCCGACGAATCGGTCGCCGAGTCGAGAAACTGACTAGAAAGATCATAAAGAGGGAGAACTCCGTGGTCTTCAACGACACATGTCTAATAAACGACTTGCTGCCGAAGTATACATATATATATATATATATATATATATATATATATATATATATATATATAGTGTGTTCATACAAGTTAATCCGATGAAACTACTGTGTTTATATAATAGTGCTCAATAAAATGTAGAGCTGTCAGAGGTGACCTGATGAGACTAGGCTTTGAATAGGGTTGTAGCCAAAATATGTATGCACATATGTAGCCATAATGTTTGTATAAATAAAAAAAATATACTCATACAGGGTGGCCCAAAAGTAGGTTTACAGTTATTAAACTATTTTTTATATGGTTGAAGTTTTGCGAATAACCTAGTTAAAAAAACTTCAAATATTAAATGATAACTGTAAACCTACTTTTGGGCCACCCTGTATATCTATATAATGAAAGAAACGTCTGTGTGTCTGTCCTTTGATACAAAGACAGACTAGGAAGAGTCCCTTAAATACAAGTGTATTCTCATGTATAATTTTTCTTATGAACATAATCAAAGTAGTTCTGCGTCTCCCGCTGCCTCCCCCCCCCCCAAGAGCGCGAATAACCCTTTTCCAACATGTTGGACATTGAAATTAATATATTTATAAGCATCAGTTTAAGAGAATAAACCCTAACCCTGAATAGCTCAGTGGTTAAGATATCAAACTGAGAACATAAAGGTTGCTGTCAAAGTAAAGTCTCCTTACTATACTGTTGCATATTATGTGT
Organism: Sepiola atlantica; assembly: GCA_963556195.1. Taxonomy (NCBI): domain Eukaryota; kingdom Metazoa; phylum Mollusca; class Cephalopoda; order Sepiida; family Sepiolidae; genus Sepiola; species Sepiola atlantica. The sequence goes on from OY744529.1 coordinate 10,361,880, forward strand.
ATATCCCACACTCGAAGCTGGGCAGCACTGGATAACCCTGCTAGTATATATATATATATATATATATATATATATATATATGTGTATATATATATATATATATATATATGTATGTATATATATATATATATATATGTGTATATATATATATATATATATATGTATGTATATATATATATATATATATATGTATATATATATATATATATATATATGTATGTATATATTTATATATATATATATGTATATATATATATATATATATATATATGTATATATATATATATATATATATGTATGTATATATATATATATATATATATGTATGTATATATATATATATATATATATGTATGTATATATATATATATATATGTATGTATATATATATATATATATATATATGTATGTATATATATATATATATATATATATATGTATGTATATATATATATATATATATGTATGTATATATATGTATATATATGTATGTATATATATATATATATATATATATATATATATATATATGGGAAAATGAAAAAGGAAAACCCAAATATGGATGTTTTTTATGTGTACATCAACGTTTTTCACTCCTCACCAAGTACGGACGTCCACCCAGTAGTGGCCATTATTTTCTTCCTTTCTCCCAATATGTTAACCCTACATGTGTTTGTACTTGCATGACATTTTTCTCTATATTATCATCCTGATGAAGTCTTATAAATAAAGACGAAACGTTGATGTACGCATAAAAAACATCCATTTTTTGGTTTTCCTTTTTCATTTTCCCATCACGTCGGATTAATTTCATCCTTCTCTTCCCATATATATATATATATATATATATATATACTCTGTGACCGTCTGAAAGTATAACTCCTTTGCACTGATGAGAGCATAAGCTTGAAATGACGCCGTCCGTAGGTTAATATAATTTAATATTTATTTATGAATTATTATTTTTGTTGTCATCTATGATAAGCTAGTTCCGCGCGAGTGTTGAACACTGTACACAGCAATGACACTTTCCTCGCCTCCAGGGTAAGTGTATCTTAATTTGAACTACTATCTGTGTCGATTTCGCGCAACTGCGTGGTCCTCAGCGCTTGTCTAGTGATTCTAGCCTGAATCTATGAACGGGGTTCGAACCACTGCGACCGCTTGCAACTGCCACACTGATGAGGGTAAGAGAGCCCGAAACGACGTCATCTGCAGGTGAAAAACACTTTAATATTAAAATATATATATATATATATATATATATATATATATATATATATTAATGCAATAGCGAAGGGAAGACGTGTTGAATCTTTCATAATTAACAGATTTAGGGGATGAGAAAAAAAAAAAAAATTGCCAGTCGACTAGTTTCGCCCACACTTTACAAGACTGATATCGTGGGATTAAAAAAAAAAAAGAAAACCTTTTATATTTAAAATGAAATTAGCGTTATGTTTCAGAGAAATTCAATGGATGGTTACGGAGAAAAATCAGGACGGACGGACAGACGGAAATGCCTCAAAACATAGATCCCCCGATTTTATAAATCGGGGGACCAAATAGTAGAATAAAATTATAAATGAATCATACAGATTATGAATCTATTAGACAGTTTAAAAACAAAATATGCAAATGAATTATAGACTTGGCTGTGTTTTGTAAGGTTTTCTGTCAGTATATATAGCATAAATGAAAATATATTGTTGTATCATTGAAATAAGTAAAGCTAAGGTGTTCTGATATAAATATAGTTCGGATAAATGAAAAAATATTTTGCATTTATTCATTTAGAAATTAAATATATATATATATATATATATATACACACACACATACATTATATTTAAATGTTAAATTAAATTAAAGATAATTGAATTATCGTTTAATAATAATCTATCGTGATAATATAAAGCTCAATATATTAAATAGAGCAATCACTTCTAGAGATGAAAGATGAAAATAAAAAATTGTAAAGATACAATATTTATTAGAACATCAGAAGTTCAGAGCAAAGAGCTTCATATCCTTAATCCATGGATTAAGGATATGAAGCTCCTTTCTTTGAACTTCTAATGTTCTAATAAATATTGTATCTTTACAATTTTTTAATCTCATCTTTCATCTAGAATATATAAATATATATGTACCAGACTGGCATCTAACATTTGACATTACGAAATCAGTTTAGTATTATTTATGATTGATGTAGCTCTATCCAATAAGATATTGAGCCCTTTGTCAAAGATCTGCTCTCTTAATTCAGTTCCATTCTGACAAAGGGCTCAATATCTTATTAGATAGAGCTATATCAATCATAAATAATACTAAACTGATTTAGTAATGTCAAATGTTAGATGCCAGTCTGGTACACATCTGATCGGTGATGCTATGAAACTACAATAAAGTGTTAAGCTGGGTACATGTTTATATATATATATATATATATATATATATATATATATATGGGAAGAGAAGGATGAAGGTAATCCGACGTGATGGGAAAATGAAAAAGGAAAACCAAAAAATGGATGTTTTTTATGTGTACATCAACGTTTCGTCTTTATTTATATAACTTCATCAGGATGATAATATAGAGAAAAATGTCATGCAAGCACAAACACATGTAGGGTTGACATATTGGGAAAAAGGAAGAAAATAATGAAAAATCTTTCACTCCTCACCAAGTACGGACGTCCACCCAGTAGTGGCCATTATTTTCTTCCTTTTTCCCAATATGTCAACCCTACATGTGTTTGTGCTTGCATGACATTTTTCTCTATATTATCATCCTGATGAAGTCTTATAAATAAAGACGAAACGTTGATGTACACATAAAAAACATCCATTTTTTGGTTTTCCTTTTTCATTTTCCCATATATATATATATATATATATATATATATAAATAAATAAGAGAGAGAGAGAGAGAGAGAGAGAGAGAGAGAGAGAGAGAAATATTGTTATAACATCTTCCAATCATTAATATGTAAGCGTATTCATGGTTATTACTGTAATGTTCTCAGTATTATTTTAGAAGTGCTCAATATCAAGGAAGAGAGTGAGTGTATAGATCTTGCCACCGCCAGGGTTTTTCCAGTTAGAAGACTACCTGACTAATTGCCTAATATATAAAATTAAGTCAGTCGGAATTTCGAAGTAAGAACTAAATAGTTTCCAATCCTAAAAGATCTATTCCATTCTTCTTAGTAGCCATTTCTATTCGTTCTGGGTAGACTGACCCTTTTTATATGGCAGAGAATTATTCTACCTATATGTGGCCAATTTTGAAAGAGAAGGAAAGAAATAGAAAAAGAAATCTGTCTAGGAACGTAAAAAGTACCTATATCGCAAATTTTTTAGAAGAAAATTGCACATCAGAGAAATGTTTCCATCATATAACTTTTGGCCTACTATCTTAAAAAAGCTCACAAAAAAATAAAATTGTACTGGAAATTCTGCTTGAATTGGCATTTTTACAGATTTATTTCCATCATCTACCACCCCATAAATAATAAAAGAAAAATAATAGAAAAAATTATTAAATTATTGAATTTCAAAGTTTAAAATTAGAAACAAAACCAACAATTAAAAACCTACACATCAATTTTTTTTAAATGATTAGATGATAGCGTTTCTAACATAGTTCTGAATTAACTCTGTCATTGCCAGCCAGTGTCTGGTCGATACAGATGAAAACAAATGGTTCAAGACTGTCTGTTATAATTGTTGTATTTGCAGATTTGTATCAGCTCTCAGGTCACCCATCTAAGTACATGGTAACAACATAGAAACAGTCTGTCCGTGATCAGTGAATGAGAGATCCTTCTCGACCAAGGCAATTATTCATTTCTGTTTCAATCCAAAGTGCCCCTATTTGGGATCTGGGTTTTTCCTACATTAAAAATCGACCTTGTGTCTAACTTTGCCCGCGTGGAGAGGAAAGTAAATAGGAACGGCATAAAAACAGTCCAATCGAAACACAGACAAGTCGTGAAAAAAAAGCTGAAAGTATACTTTCTTCTATTCCCCAGTCGTTAACAGATCCGGCCTACTTTTATAATCATATAATCAGTCCAGTTCAAGTCGAAAATGAGAGTTCACTGTATGCTTTTATGTAAACTTCTAGTCATATTTGTTTGGGGCTGTGCTGTAATCCTGGTAACAACATATAATCAGTCCAGTTCAAATCGAAAATGAGAGTTCACTGTATGCTTTTATGTAAACTTCTAGTCATATTTGTTTGGAGCCGTGCTGTAGTCTTGGTAACAACATATAATCAGTCCAGTTCAAGTCGAAAATGAGAGTTCACTGTATGCTTTTATGTAAACTTCTAGTCATATTTGTTTGGGGCTGTGCTGTAATCCTGGTAACAACATATAATCAGTCCAGTTCAAATCGAAAATGAGAGTTCACTGTATGCTTTTATGTAAACTTCTAGTCATATTTGTTTGGAGCCGTGCTGTAGTCTTGGTAACAACATATAATCAGTCCAGTTCAAACCGAAAATGAGAATTCACTGTATGCTTTTATGTAAACTTCTAGTCATATTTGTTTGGGGCCGTGCTGTAGTCCTGGTAACAACTTAAATACAGTCCAAGGTGCGTTGAAAAAGACATGGATAAATTGACATTGATGATGAATACTATAAAAGGATAGAAAAGTTCCACATGCCACTGATTGTTTCTTTTTTCGCCTTTATACGTGGTGACTCATTAGGTCTTTTTTTAAATGAGTAACTTGTGAAATCAGTTGATGCGGTTCTTAGGAGGCTTGAGAAGCTGATGGCGAATGCTGGCGGCCATGTTAAATTCTTAAAAGAATGCCACACTACACATTTTCGTATGAGAATTATATTTTAGTAATAAGTTATACGCACTTGGTAATAAGGAGTCACTTTCCACACACCCTGTATATGAGCAGAGTTATCTCCCTTATTCAGTATACTTGCAATAGTGTAAAAAAAATCTCATTAAAATCTACTGATCAAATTGATTCAATAAATTGAAAGAGTGAAAGATATATTGATTGTCCATACACTTTGTCAATACCTGAATCTAACAATAGATATTACAGTCAAGTCCTTCCTTTTTATTTTTGTCCATTTTTCTCTCAAACTAGCTTGCATGCGAATCATGCATGAACGGCATTATTGCTTTTATCAGAATGTTAGTGTTCTAAGTGCAAAAAGAGAAAGAACCAGAGACCTGCTTCCCACTTAATCCGGGCACTTACTGAATAAAAATTTAACCATAAAGAAATAAACCTCAAATATATTTTAGTCTGTACTAGCTGTCTTTATCCGGCGTTGCCCGGTAGTGTATTTAGTTGCAATTTGGTTTGTTTTTCTTTTAAACTATGCCGTTATTTTTGTCTTTTTTAAATAGTTTGATTCCAATCAAAGGGAAATAATTCTGTACTCGTCCATAAAGAATTAAGTCCCTTTTTGAAGAAGGCGACTATTTAAAGAATTTCGATCCAGGAAAATAATTTTTTGGAGGGCCTTAAATCGAATTACATTTTATTCTTTTTAACAACAACACGCTGCAATGATCAGCAAGAAAAACCAAAGAACCAAAATCGAATATTGATTTTGTAGGAAGAAAGCTATCGATGACAACAAACGATGAAAATACTGACTTTATATGTCCATTTTTAAAGATGGCGGCCATTTGAAAATTATTCCGATCTGGACAAAGTATTTTCTATAGTGAATTAAATCGAATTACATTTAAATTTTTTTAACAACAACACGCTGCAATGATCAGCAAGAAAAACCAAAGAACCAAAATCGAATATTGATTTTGTAGGAAGAAAGCTATCGATGACAACAAACGATGAAAATACTGACTTTATATGTCCATTTTTAAAGATGGCGGCCATTTGAAAATTATTCCGACCTGGACAAAGTATTTTCTATAGTGAATTAAATCGAATTACATTTTATTCTTTTTAACAACATGCTGCAACGAGTATCATCTTATTCAGCTTAACATGCTAGCATGTGTTGGACGGCTTTTAGAAATTGACTATCGCTGACCAGGTCTTTATTTATCCTTCTTTCTTTCAAGTCTGTCCTTATCACTTCCCCCCCCCCCCCCCCACATGTTTTCCTTGATCTTCCCCTGCCAAACTTACCGTGCTACCTCAACTGTTCTACTACTAACCTAAAAACTCTTATCTATTCTTTCGATGTGACCAAACCAACATAGTCTCCTGTTCTGCACACATCTTATACTGTCCATATTTAATCTTCCTCTGAGGTCATCAGATCTAAGTCTGTCTTTAAGACTAATATTACACATCCATCATAGTATTCTCATATCATTTCTCTCCATGAAACACATGTATTAACTCCTTAGTAACACAAGAAACCCTGTTGAACCAGAACCAAATATTGTAGGAAGAAAGCTATCGATAACAAAGAAACAATAAAGGTAGTTTTGTTTTACGGCATATCAACCCTTTTTGGGTTATTTAATGCCGAATCTGGTCTTGTTTTCTTCTCTTTTTTGTTTCTTTCCCCTTTTAATATCTGTTTCTATTTAACCCATAGTTGGGACCCTAACAGGTACTACCACTCCGGGTCAGGGTGGACCTGGGAGCAATGGTAATTAAGAGGAGGCTCCACATTCCCCAAAGTTCGTAAGCCGGATCTCACCATCGGATGTAGTTTAAGGTCATATCCAGGACCGGGAGTAGGGTAGGAAAAATAAAAATAAAAAAGGGGAGGGAGAAAGGGAGAGGGGCTGTTGTTTTTGTTTTTGGTTTTGTAGAACATAATTAAGTTTTACAAAAAAAAAAAAAAAAAAAAAAAAAAAAACGTCAATGTAGGTGAATTTCGTCTCAGGGAGCCACAGGGCAGCCTGATCTGGTATCACCAGAGAAACAATAAAGAGACTGATTTTACTTTATATATATGTATTAGATGAAAGGGGAAAACTAAGAAATAACTTTATGAGCTTGTTTCTAACATTGCAACAAGGAGGATGTTTTTATCATCAACGATAGATTTAAATTCAAGCAAAGGTCAAGCTTTGAATTTCACAGTTGAAATGCTGACACTTAAAAAGATTAGTCGGACACTAATGTCTAATAAGTTATTGGCATTTTGTTACATTTAACACTCAATTTAATACTTAGTTTTTTCTACAATGTTAAAATCATTTAAACATAACAAAATCCAACAATTTCCGTGCTATTTTCTCCAAGACTTTGAAGTGTGTACTTCATTCATAATTCTTTTCTTTTTTCGAAATAATTCAGTCTTTAACTCATTTCCTGGGTAGGATTTTATTTTTACATAATGCTTTTCCCAGTAACAATTTACTTTTCATGGGATGTTTCAAACCAATCTATGCGTTATCTATGCATGTATGGCGCCACGAAATAATAAAAACGGGAGGTGTGTGTGTGTGTGGGGGGGGGGGGGGGCTAAATCTAATTTAGACTTTGCATATGAATTCCCACATCATGGTTGGTGGCAACAACCTTTTGAGGGGAAAATATACTTTTTATTAACTAGGGTTTTTTTTTTTATTTTTTTTTTTAAGGAAGGCCAACCTTTGATATACATGTGTTTTTCTGGGTTTTTTTTGAGGGGCGGGGGGGGGGGCAGTAATAACAAACTTTATATACTCTGCCATTTAAAAAACAACAACAAAATGTGTAATAAAAATTAACATATTTTGTTTACATGTCAATAAGTTAAGTTAACACAAAACACTCATCTCTCTTAATTAAAACATAGTCTAACGTTTGGACTTTGACCTTCCGTGATCCTAAAACAGCAATTCCTGCAATCCTTAAAGATAGCAATTTCACGGCCAACGAATATATGCACGCGGCAGAGAGGCACTTGACAAGGAGGTTATATCCCTGAAACATCATGAAATTCCGACATCAAATAAGACACGAGTGATCGAGGAGAAAAGCTGGAAGCAAGTAAGATTCTTTTTGTTCTTTTTAATTATTCCGATACAATTACCAATTCTGTTCAAAATTCCCGATTTCGATACAATTACCGATTCCGATTCTTTTAAAATCTCTAAATATTTAGCTATAGTTTTTGGGGTTTTTTTTCGGATTACCGTAGAAACCCATGTAATATGTGCATATATTTTCACAAACATAAAAATACACTTGTAGGGGAGGGGCTGATCTATGGATTTCATTTTTACTGGCGGTTTAAAATCAACAAATATTTATGATTTTATCATTAGTACCAGCAATGGTAAATTAAGTTTTAAACAAAACAACAACAAAAAAAATAATTAAAAGAATCGTTTTTGGCATATGAAAATCGACATAAATTTTTCCGATTTCGATACCCTAAAAAGTTCTAATTTTTCCAATTCAAATCATTCGTCCCAACACTACTACCTACATATAGGAGTAATTGTACTATCAACAATAGCTAGAATAAGGGTGGAGAGACATCATACTAGGGCTGAGGTAGCGATCAATATCCTGAATATAGCTTGGACTCATTTTACAGAGGTAACAGTTCAGATAAATATTGAAAACAACAATACAATAAGATTGGGTTCAGTTCTGGGTGCAGAAGGATCCAGCGTTCCTGAGCAATTACACTAATGATGCACTAAGACTGTAGGGAAAGATTGAAACCCCATAATGACCCCAAATTATGGGGGTAGCAAAGTGTTAAACTAATTGTATACAGTAACCACAATAGATCTGATAGGATTTGAACACTGCATGGCCAATTTCATCGTCCACAACAGTATCTATTAGGCCAATAACGTGCTAATATGATTGGGAGATGTATATGCCATGCAATTTTTCCTCCAAATACAGATAAAATAGCAACTTTTGTTCAACTGAATAGTAATATGTATTATTTGGACTACTATTCCCATCTTGGTTGTTATTGTCACAACGTTTCGGACGATGTAACCAGCGACTTTCTTCAGGTACAACTTTTCGAACTAGGGAAACTTTATATCACTTTATAACACTTCTACCCAGTCATGACTGATGGAATGAGAACAATCTACTTCGGTAGTAGTTAAATTCAAAATCAAGATTCTCAAGTTCGAAAAGATGCATCTGAAAAAAATCGTAGGTTACATCGGCCGAAACATTGTGAAGATAACCAACAAAATGAGAATTGTAATCCAAATAATTGAAATAATACAAATTATCAATCCTCATCTAAAAAATTCCCCCAAATAATTGTTTATAATGAAGCATTTATAATAGGTATTGTGTTTCAGCATAAAATAATGCAAAAAAGGTTGAGTTGCCACAGACAAAGTAAACTAATCTCCATAATGTTCTTCTCTTTAATAGCAATCATGATAGCATTCATTAAACCAAAAAAATTATCATTGATTGCTCAATGGTGTCCCTGTACTCTGAGTGACAACAAATCTCCCCAAATTTCCATCAATCTCCCCCTCTTCTGATAACCATTGTAAATCATTTTGCGTTATCACAACAGTCGCTTACCATTGATTTCTTACTGGCACTGACCATTGGTATTCTATGTGATTTTGGTGGCAATAAGCCTTCCCAATATTCAAGTACTCTCTGCGCCCTTCCAGTGGAGGTCTGGTGGGTGCTATCCCTCTTCGGTCTTTCCATCCGCATAATTATTATTATTGGAGCACAAGGAGGAGCAGGTGCTAGTGTAATTGCAAGAGTTAGGAGCAGATGGAGTAAGTTCAGGGAACTTCTGCCATTGCTAACCAGCAGAGTGTTACCACTGTTGATCAAGGGAAGAGTCTATCAGGCATGTATACACAGTGTGATGATGTATGAAAGTGAAACGTAACCAGTGAGAGTTGAGGACATGTGTTGCATGGGGAGAAATTATATGCGAATAATAAAATGGATGTGTAATGTGAGTTTAATAGATATACTTATATCTGATGATCTTAGAGGAAGATTAAATCTGGACAATATAGGGAGATGTGTGCAGAAGAGTAGACTTTGATGGTATGGTCACATTGAAAGAAGGAATAAGAGTTTATCGGTTAGTAGATGTAGAACAGTTGAGGTAGAAGGTTCAGTTTACAGGGGAAGGTCAAAGAAAACATGGGAGGAAGGTATAGGATGGCCTTAAGAGAAAGAGGGATAAATAAAGACCTGGCAAGAGATAGGTTAGTTTGTAAGTCAATTTCTAAAAGCAGTCTTACCCATGCCAGCATGTAAAACAACCATTAAACCGAATATGATGATGATTATTATCAATATCACTGGCGATGGTAATAGTAAATATGGAAATACGAATTGGCTAAAAGCAAAGATGAAACATTATGGTTAAATAAAGAATCATGTAAAGTGGCCGACCTTTTATTCAGGAAATTGGAAGAAAATCACGGAGAGACGGACATTTTCACCAGACTTCACATGATAAGAGTTGTTAGAGCAACAATAAAAGGCATTTGCAGACATCCAGTATATTTGCAAAAGATTGCAAACAAAGAATTCTACATCAGGAAACGAGCAAATATCAGATCTCCATAATTATCGGAGTGCCTTACATTACTTATTAATTAAGAATTCCCATTTTCATTCAAAGTTTCCACACATGGAGGAACTTTTGATCTTATCAAGTTTCCAGGCAATGGAATTGAAAAATTCAGATTTCTGACTTGAAAATCTTAGCAAATTCTCTATCTCTACAAATCTACTATCAAACCATGTATGGAATACTGTTGTTATATTTGGGCTGGTGAATCTCTGTCCCATTTGAGGGTTCTTTATAAGGTGCAGAAACGTATCTGTAATTTGATTGGCCCCATTCTTTCTTCTTCTCTGCACCCTCTCTCTCACAGACGTGATGTTGCTAGTCTCAGTCTTTTCTATAAATACTATTATGGCATGTGTTCTTCAGAATTGTCTGATCTATTTCCTGCTCATTTTGTTCCAGCTCGTTTAACTCGTTGGTCTAGTGGTCTCCATCAATTTGCTGTTTTGATATCTCATTGTAATACAGCTTCCTATCCAAGTAGCTTCTTTCCAAAAATTGCAGGCCTGTGGAACTCTCATCCTGCTGACTGTTTTCCTTCTACTTATAGCTTTGTTTTTTTTAAGACTAAGACCAATACGCACTTCCTGTCTCTGCAATAATTATCTTTTGTCCTTGTTAGCTTGTTACATCAAGTGGCTTCATGTCTTGTCTGGAGCGATTTCCATTAAAATAAAATAAAAATATACTAAACTGACGTGACCCGTGGAAGTTCCACGGTGCTTTCTACATCAATCTGTATAATTTACTGTTTCTAATAATATTCCTTTTGAAATAATAAATGTCTGCCGGAGCCAACACTATTAAGAAAAAAATGACTTCTTCCATAAAAATAATTATCATTGTCAGCTTAATATTCTTCAAATCAATAAAATGAATGTGCATCTTCTTTATTTATTTAAAATTGTAGCAATTTGATTCTTTTTAAAACAATAAATTTTCTGTCTCATTACCATAAAGATAATTAAGTAAATATTCTTCAAATCAATAAAACGAATGTCACTTTTTGAAATGTACTTATTTAAAATTGTATATTTTAGTCAATGGGACGACAATTTGATTTTAGAACAATTCATTTTAAACTGGGTAAAGTCAGAATTTTCTTACCTTAGCGAAATCAGATTAATAACCAATAAACATCTTTGCTGATCGTATGACTTCATTTTTTTTTAATCCATCTAAAAGGTGATAACGTACGTACGAACATGAAATGTTTTAGTGTATTATTATACAGAAGAGTAGAAAGTGGACCTTGGGTTTACTTTCGGCAGCCTCGTAATTCTCGCTTCCCTTATTTTGTCCTTTAGTCCTCACATTCCATGAGCGATGTTTCTGACAAAAGGGGAAGAATTGCTGTTTTCTGAGTCAATCTATTCATCTAACACTTATCCTTGGCTAGTTTTTGATCTTGAAGTAGTATTTTTTTTTTTAGCTTCTTACATTAAGTGGCTTTATGCTTTGCCTGGAGCGATTTCCATATAAAAAATACATATATATATATATATATATATATATATATATGTATAGATAGATTAAAATATTCTCATTTAGAGAAAAAAAAAAGGTGTCAACACTTCTGATTCCATAGTGCATGTCAGTAGTCATTACCCAACGAGTTCCCCCTCATAAGTTTGAATGAAAAGAAAAGATAAGTTATTAGCTGTCTCTACCCGGCGTTTCCCAGAATTAAACGATGTATTAATATTAAGAAATGGATTTACCCTAAAAATGGAGAGAAAAAAAAGTAAAAGATAATAATGAGAGTCAAAATCAAAACTAGAACCTTAGATATCCAGTCTGACCCGATACTATATAAGCTATATACAGCAGGTTAGTTATGCCAAGCCTTAATAAATGTAATATGCTGCTGCTATTGTTTGGTAGGTCATTGTTGAAAAGTCACCAGTGTAAAACAATTCCGAGTTGGATACAATTTTATTTGACAAAAATTGAATAGAACTATTTATTTTTATTCAAAAAAGTAACTGAAGAATCATAATAAACTATTCAGTTTGTAGGCTGTATGCTATCGATGACAATATAGTTGAAACATACAGGCTCTTATATATGAGTGGTCTCAGCAACAATAACAAGTGCAGGTTCTGCCACACAGAAGTAGAGAGTGTGAGCCACCTGACATCCAGTTGTAAGGTTCTCCTGGTGGATGGCTATTATACAATGCGACACAACGGAGTGTGTAAATATCTTCACTGGACTATTTGTAAAAAGTTGAATATCCAGTGTAGCAACTAGTCCAGAAAGAACAGTTGGAAATAATTTATACACCATCCACTATAACTATGCAATCCCTACAGCTACATATCTAGAAAACGAAGCTGTTAAACCTGACATCGTAATATGGGACAAAAGGGAGAAAGTAGCAACCCTAGTTGAAGTCAGTGTCCCTTATGATGCAGGATTGAACAGAGCAGAAAGGGAAAAGATTACGAAATACCAAGGTCTTATGTACGACATGAAAAGAAACTGGAATCTTAGGAAAATCTCCATCATACCAGTAATTATAGGAGCAACAGGACAAATGAAAAAGAATTTCAAAAGCTATCTGGCGAGTATACCCGGTGAACCGAGTGCAAGAGAAATACAAACAACTGCACTTATAGGGACGGTTAGAATCTTAAAAAGATCTCTAGGCTGGAGTGTCTGAAATAGCCGGTGAATGTCTGGCATCCGGTAGGATGTCACATCTCCAGCAAAAACAGAAAGATAAGAAAAATAAAAAATATAAAGACAATGTTACTTTGTAATGACATAATAAAGATTGAAATTAAAAATGAATGACACGATTAATAAAAAGAGAAGATTAAGAGGGATTAAGATGGAGATTAAACTTTTTTAAAAATTATGGTGAGTTCTTCCAAGAACTCATATGTGGAGAAAGTATATCTGGATGGCGAAGCTATTGAGTTAGTTGAGAAGTTTTGTTACCTTGGTGATACTATTGACGCACAGGGTGGAGCAGGTGCTAGTGTGATTGCAAGAATTAGGAGTGGATGGAGTAAGTTCAGGAAACGTATGTCATTACTAACCAGCAGAGCGTTACCACTGTCGACAAAGGAAAGAGTCTATCAGGCATGTGTACGAAGTGTTACAATATATTGGAGTGAAACCTAGTCAGTGAGGGTTGAGGACATGCGTTGCATGGAGAGAAATGATATGAGAATGATACGATGGATGTGTAATGTGAGTTTTGATTACAAGCTTAGATCTGATGACCTCAGAGAAATATTAAATCTGGACAGTATATGGATATGTGTGCAGAACAGGAGATTTCTATGGTATGGCTATGTTACAAGAATGGATTAGAGTTTTGGGGTTAGGAGATGTAGAACAGTTGAGGTAGAAGGTTCAGTTCATAGAGGAAGACCAATGAAAACATGGAAAGAAGTGATAAAAATGGATCTGAGGGAAAGAGGTATAAGTTAAGGCCCGGTCAGAGATAGGTTACTTTAGAAGTCAATTTCTTAAAGTCGTCCAACACATGCCAGCATGTAAAACAGACGTTAAACCGAATGTGATGATGATGATATATGATTCTGATTCTCAGACGCAGAAAGGTAACCAATTAAACGTGGCTTCCCTACCACTTCTATAATTTTCTTCGGCTTTCCACTCTTCAATGGCCATAAAATTGTTAGGCCCACCTTCAAAACAAATTTACTTTTGTAATTGTATATTGCAAAAGGAACATTTACTTTGGAAATTCAAGAAATTCTTTAATTTTTCTTACATTGTTTTTTGCCTGGAAACTGAGCTTTTTCATTCAAAATACATAAACTGATACCAGTCGGTTTTATTTTAATTAACTTTTTTTAAATGCTATATTTTAGCCTTCTTTCTGCCTTGAACCCTCATAGCCACGAACAATGTGTACGTATTGATTCGTAAACGCTCTAATAGTAACTAAGGCCGTTCGGTGTTGCCTACAACTTTGTTCTACCAGCTCCTGCGACAGCGTTGGTACCAAACTATAAGATCCTTTCGGTTCCTTTGGATCCATCAGCGACGTGGAGAGGGGGGGGGGATGTGCTACATTGACAACAGCCTGTCCACCCTATCACACTGACCAGGCTAGCATCCAACAACACTCAACCAACAAACCTACAGCCTACAACCTAGGGGAGGACACTCCAGCTTCGCCAGTGGCATGTATACAACACTGGAGGAACAACAATTACCAGTAATAAGCCATTGCTAGATTTGCGTAGAGCGCGGCACCAAGGCGGTTTGTTCCCGACTGTGGGAGAGATTCTCAGATCTCAACGGATACCTATTACTCGCTTTAAGCTGAGCAGCCACCAGCCAGTTAGGTGCTGTCTTGTCACAGAATGCTTTCTGCATTGGGTACATGGGGATTGGGAGACATCCGACATGCAGACTGTCAAGATCACACCAGGCAACAAAACAAACCAACAAAAGAAACTATCTTTAAAACTGGGATGGCGGAACGTCCGGACAATGATGATCGGTTTTAAATTCACCCATGGTCAACCCTGACCAATGGAGGCCTACTACTACTAATATTAACATAGTCAATTCCAGGTCAGCTTTCTATCATCTGGAAGCTCGGCTTTCATCAGATAACAAAATCCAACTAAACACAAAGGATTTATCATGTACATACCATCCTTCTTTACGAAAGTGAAACTCAACCATTGCAACGGGAAGATCTACACCAACTACAGGTGCGGTCACAACTGTTTGCATCGACTGGCCTGCATCAGACCACTGGACAGAATCTCCAAAGTCAAAGTCGGATGTCGTTGCCACACACATCCTGTCTCTCAGTTGTTTGCAACTAGGCAACTTTGTTTGCTGAGTCACACTGTCCAATGCAAGGAAAATGAGTTCATATGTAAAACTGTGGCTCCCGAACCCATGCCGGGATGGCGAGAGCATAGGGGTGGTCAGCTAAAAACCTGGCTCATGGCGGTCAAAGCAGACACAGAAACCATGTCTGATTGTCATGTCAATGATCTCCAACGTTGGGCAAGGGACTGGCTCCAAATCACGGATGCTTCTGCAGATCAGAGACAATGAGTCGCAGTGATCAGAGATGTGCTGTGCTTCTTAGATGCCCATTAAGCCAACTTCCAACGAAAACCGATTCAAGTACAAGCCACAGTAGCATCTCTCGTGAAGATTCCACTGCATTTATTCTTGAAATAAGTTCTTTAAAAAAAATATGAATCCATACATTTTTTTTCCTAAGTGTTTAACATATTTTTTACCTGTTTTTAAACAATTTTGTGACATATTTTAAGGTAGCTTGCTTTTAAAATGATATTTTAAGTTTTTTTTATATATTGTTGAGAATTGGCATTTTTAGTTGCGTGGATTTAAAAAAACAACTTTAAATGGGATTTTGCTTTTTCTTTTTTCTTTGCGATGTTTTACCAAGATATCCATGGAAGTATGCATAAATAGATATGTGTCTATTCTTTCCATGGATATTCTGGGTTCAATAAAATCTAAAAAATCTTTCAAAAGATATCAAACAGCTTCTTTAAACTTTGCTAAAGTTAGTCTGTAATTCCTGCCAGGGTTCTTCATGAGAATTCATGCAAGAAAAAGCATCGACTGGCAAAAGCCAGCAGCAAAGCATTTATCCATTCATTCGTACACCATTCACGGAAACCTCGACTATTGACAGATCTATCAGTTTCTCTTTTGATGGAAGCCATTCCTGAAGAGAAAACTTTTCCAAACATGTACCTAAGCATCAGCGTTCAAGCGTCACTTCTACTAGAGTGCCCGTACAATTTCAATCACACGAGATTCTCATGTTTAGAATCAATGTCTCAAAGAATCTTCTGAAATGGGAAGAGAAATACAGATCTATTTTCGGAACAAACAGATCGATAGAACATTTGCAACCGAATACTGTTTCCATGTGAGCTCAATAATAGCTTTTATACAGCGTAGTATAAAGATTTTAACTTTTATATTCGATTATATTGATTTTTTTTTGCTGTTCTTCTTAAAGGGCTCTTTAAAAAAAGGAAAATGCAATTTTATAGATGTAAAATAATCTATTAAATAAAGCATCAAGTATGGATTTAGAATGCAGCAAAAGGAAAAACCCTTTGGTACTCATGTCCATTTCTGTGGTTTCCTTAAAGAACATGTCAAAGACAATTTTTACCATCATGATTAGAGAGAAAGATGGAGAGAGAGGGAAAGATAGAGAGAAAAAGAGAGACATGGAGAGAGAGAGTGACATGGAAAGACAGAGAGAGACATGAATACATGAGGGAAGAGAGAGACATGGAGAGAGAGAGAGAGAGAGAGAGAGAGAGAGAAAGGCTCATTTGATTGCTATGGAATACTCAACCTTTCATGGGCATCTGAACTTATGAGTACCTTGAGTATTCTTTTTCCACATTTCTTGACCTTAAAAGCATTTTCGTTGACATTGACTGTCCTAATTTTATGATCTTTCTAGCCAAAAACAGTTTAATATATATATGTATTCATTTTCAAGGTTTAATGTTATCCGTAATATTTACATTACCAATTTGATTTTTATCCTCTGATGAAAAGAATTGATCTTTGAAAATCCATGAATTAAGGATAATGAGACCTCTCCTTGCCTTTGAACTTCTGATATTTTAATAAATCTTGTATTTGTACAACTTTTATTTCCATCATTCATTTGCTGATATATATATATATATATATATATATATATATATATATATATATATATAAAATATTTGTTATTGTTTATCTATGGACGTATACGTTTCGTCTCTTTTCAATCAAGACTCATCAGCATAGAAGTACGACTATTCAACACCGGTCACACGATTCGAAACCCTGGACTACAAGTAGTTTTTCAACCTACAGTCCAACGTCGTTAACCGCTAGGCTAGTTCTGAACAGCTTATAAACAATGATAGTTTTAACACAATAACGGCGGCGAAAGCGTACAGGCATTCAAACTTCTATAAGGGAAGGAACGATGCATATATATATATATATCTTTGGAAACTGGTTCTATAAAGACAGAAAGAAAGTGAAAGAGAAAAAATCATTGTTATTATTTGAAAAGTCATAAACTGTGACATGAAATTCCTACTGGAGAGAATTTGTATGCCTACTAGATACTGTCCTCGAGTGTCTAAAGTCTCTCTGTACAAGGGTTTGTCAGGACAACCTGGCATGACAATACTTCCCCCTACAAGTAAACGCTGACCAAATATTCAAAATAACAGTATTCCAAGCCCAAATAAGATCTCCTCGGTATGGCTACACCACACTGGCTTATACGAGAAATAGTGCACCTTCCCCAAGTAATGTTACCTCTAGCAACAACACTTAACTCGATACTCCACCAGACTAGATTAATTCTTGTCCTGGAATCCGGTAAGACCAAGAGATCACAAGAACGATATACTATAATGTAGTTAACTGGTCAATTGGGGAGAGGAAAATTAATGTTCTTCACTAACTCAACTTTAAGAGGTAAGAGAGAACTTTAATGGAACACTCAAATATTTATGTATCTCATATAGAGATCAAGTGCTAGCTCCAGGGAGGGACCCCTTGATTTCTGAGAACTTCCACTGAAGTAAAATGGAAAAAAAAAGGAGTTAAGACATTCTTCTTGCATAACTAAAAATAATAAGTCTCTGTACTTCTGTGTTATTGTTAACGATAATATCGAAGTAAAACAACCTATTATTTTACCATCTAATTTACATAAATGTTTTTTTCATGTACAGACACAATGTAAATTAGATGGCAACACTGAAAAAAAAAAAGTCACTCTTTCTCCAAATACATAAAGAAATATTAGAGAGCGGTTGAATCAACATAAAGTGAGAGGAGACGAAAGAAATACATAGATAGGTAAGTGAGAGAAGAGTGACTTGTTCAGTTAATTACAAATTACGGACTATTCCAAATAATACAAATTATCAATCCTCATCTCAAAAATTTCATAACAGATATGTTTAGAATTTTTTTAATCTAGATAGACCATTTTTGACTGCCCTTTTGAAAATAGCTGGCAAATTGAAAAAGTGTGAGCACCCTAGTGGAATCTTAACACCACAAAATCTAGAGAAAACCAAAGAGTGGTTCAAGAAAGTCATTATTTTTATTTCTAGATACTTGACACAATCGAATGGTTATTATCATTTCCTTACAGATGATTTTATTTACTCCTCCCCAGGAGTTAGGCACAAGGCCAGTTTTATCTTACTCCCACAAGTAAGATGTGACCCAAGATCGGGTCGAGAAAGTGGGGTTTGAAAAGCCAGCGCTCGAGAGGTGAGCACTCTGGCCATTTAAAAATTGCCTGGGCAGCCCCGTCGGCATTCCCCGGTAGGGGCGCCTCAGACAGTAAGCAATAAACTTACTCCTCCCCAAAGAGGGGAGGCGAAGCCTGGGAGGGTGGACCTCCTAGAACTGCACAGAACAGGCGTGCAGTATGCATCGGAACAGATACTACACTTTGATCTTAGCCAAAAGGCCGCTTGTACAATATTATTGTGATATTATCTTAAAGTGAGCCGGTAATAAGACTGTAGATAAGTTTATACTTCTCTTCTTAAAGCTGAGCAAGGAAACAAGATAAACTCGCTTACCTGACGCCCACACCCCTTGCCCGGCACTTCCCGTAGGGGGGCCTTTTCCTTAATCAGCTGATCTAAAGAGCTGAAGCAGACAAGGAGGTGAAAGAAGGCGATGGCAGACAGAGAGCCATGATACTTATCCTACTGGCACCAATAATATTGGAAATGCTAAATTACCTCCACTCTGCAAACAGAGCATCTACTGAAGTGGTCATTCATCCAAAGCCGAGAGCAGTACTTGATAGACAGTTCAAGATAGGAGAGATCTAACACCCATCATTTTATACATCTCAGTATAATGGAGATACGGTGTGTGTGTATGTAATCACAGCTATGTCAGATACCTCAGAGATATTGCATCATATTCCAAAAGATTATGAAACTATGAGAATTAGTACATTATTAAAATACTAGCGGGACCCTGTGGAAATTCCACGGTGCTTTCTACATCAATCTGTATAAATTTCTGTTAATAATAATATTCTTTTCGAAATAATGTCGGTCAGAGTCAGTACTATTAAGAAAAAAAAATGACTCGTTCTTCCATAAAAATAATTGTCATTGTCAGCTAAATATTCTTTGAATAAATAAAATGTCTATTTATTTAAAATTGTAGCAATTTAATTCTTTTTAAAACAATAAATATTCTCCGTCTTCTTACCGTGAAAATAATTGTCAGCCAACATTCTTCAAATCAATGAAACGAATGTCTTTGTTTAAAATCGTACCGTTTCAGTCAACGGGGCGTTATAATTTGATTTTGGAACAATTCATTTTAAAATGGGTAAAGTCGGAATTTTTTACCTTAGCGACATCAAATTAATCATCAATCGCATACTTTAATGTGTATGAAAGGTGATACCGTCCATATGCACATGAAATGCATTAACGCATTATTATATAGACCAGTGCGCCTATACCTTTAAAAATTACACCATACAATTTCCATTGGTCACCTACAACTTTTGTAATTAAAGTCATTTGGAAACAACAGAAACTATCCTAATACTTCGGCCAGCTGCTGCTGATTGATGCTCGCATTCACTTATTTAGTTACTTCGCTTGGTGTTAAAGACAAATCATTAGTTATTGGTCCCCCGATTTATAAAATCGGGGGACCTATGTTTTGAGGCATTTCCGTCCGTCCGTCCGTCCGGATTTTTCTCCGCAACCATCCATTGAATTTCTCTGAAATTTTGCATGAAGTTGTAACTTTGGTCAGGTTAGAAAGTGACATTCTCCGATTTTTGAAAAAACATCTGGTTAAGCCCCCAGGGGGTCAAAAGGCCCCGAAATGGCAAAAAATGACATTTTTTGCTCCATAACTTTTCATCCATCCATTCAATTTCTCTGAAACTTGGCCAAAATGTAGAGGCAATTGTTCTGGATATAAAATGAGCATCCTTGACCTCAGAAAAATCTTGGTTCGCGCCCCCAGGGGGTCAAGGGGGGGGGGGGGGTCAAAAATGCCCCAAATTGCCCAAATTTATTGCATTTTACACTCGCCACATACAGAGGGGGACCACGCACGCACGCACGCACGCACGCGCGCGCGGCTTGTTTAAATATATTTAGATATTCAACCAGAGACAAACCTCATATTAGAATATCAGAAATTAGGTTTGAGTTAGTTTGTCTGTTTTACGGCACATCAACCCTTTTGCAGTTGTTTAATGCCAAAGCATAAAACTTATTGCATACGATCAATTGAACGAAAGTAGATATTTTACTCAAAGCTAAGCGGAATTCCAGAGCCTGTGACGGTATCAATTAGGCCAATCATAAACACCATATTTCAATATTCATAAGAGTTTGGAAGTTGGGACTCAGCAATATAAAATTAGAATATTTGAAATTTCAATGCGTTTTATAGCGATGCAGGTGTTGGAGTCCCTTCTCCAACATGTGGCCGCCATATTGGATATGTTGTGTTATCGTGGATAACATGAGGTTGGAATATAAAGGGAAACAAATAACGAAGAAACAGTAATAGAAGACAGTTTAATTTGCCTACATATGATGACTGCCCATCCTGACAGATGATTGCAGCCGCTTAATCCTTAACTATTGTCGGTACCATTACTGTCTTTCCTTGCATGATGCCGTAGATGATTTTGAAGACTAGCCTCTGACCTGTAAGGCTGGAAACATAGTTGGCAGATGAAAGAAGTAGCTTTGACTGGATTTATGGGATTGCTTTGTGGAATTTGATTTTTGTTTACTGCCATGTGTCTTTTAAGACCTGGTGCTAATTTATGAATGTTCCCACGCATTACACACAACAGAATGTTTGACCTTGGAGGGAGAGTAGATAGTGACCCTGATCCAGCATGAGACTTCAAATGATTGACAAATGCATACATGTAGATACATACATACATACATACATACATACATACATGTAGATACATACATACATGTAGATACATACATACATACATGTAGATACATACATACAGATACATACATACATACATACATGTAGATACATACATACATGTAGATACATACATACATACATGTAGATACATACATACATACATGTAGATACATACATACATACATACAGATACATACATACATACATGTAGATACATACATACATACATACATGTAGATACATACATACATACATGTAGATACATACATACATGTAGATACATACATACATGTAGATACATACATACATGTAGATACATACATACATACATACATGTAGATACATACATACATACATGTAGATACATACATACATACATGTAGATACATACATACATACATGTAGATACATACATACATACATGTAGATACATACATACATACATACATGTAGATACATACATACATACATACATGTAGATACATACATACATACATACATACATGTAGATACATACATACATACATACATGTAGATACATACATACATACATGTAAATACATACATACATACATACATACATGTAGATACATACATACATGTAGATACATACATACATGTAGATACATACATACATACATGTAGATACATACATACATACATACATACATTTCTCAGAAAGGTTTGTCAAAGACAAAAGGCAAGAGGGACATGAAACATGCAACATAAAAGGGGTGAAAATTACACCTCTTTTTCGTGTTAACTATACTGCAGAACCGCAAAAAAAGTATATTCTTTTAATCTCATTAAATTTTAACATGTTTATAGCCATGCATGTGTTTTGGCCCCTTCTAAAACATGTGACCGCCATATTGTTATTATTTATAATACAAAGTTTAAAATATAAAGGGAACAAAAAAAATGATGAAAAAACGGTAATAATAAAGAGATAGTTGAATTTGCCTACATATACATACATACATAAATACATACATACATACATACATTTCTCAGAAAGGTTTGTCAAAGACAAAAGGCAAGAGGGACATGAAACATGCAACATAAAAGGGGTGAAAATTACACCTCTTTTTCGTGTTAGCTATACTGCAGAACCACAAAAAAAGTATATTCTTTTAATCTCATTAAATTTTTACATGTTTATAGCCATGCATGTGTTTTGCCCCCTTCTAAAACACGTGACCGCCATATTGTTATTATTTATAATACAAGGTTGAAATATAAAGGGAACAAAAAAAATGATGAAAAAACGGTAATAATAAAGAGATAGTTGAATTTGCCTACATGTACATACATACATACATACATACATACATACATACATTTATTTATTTCTCAGACATGTTTGTCAAAAACAAAGGTAAGAGGGATACGAAATGTACTACATAAAAGGGGGTAAAACAATTACAGGCCTAATGACTAATGCTGATTGTTTTGTTTTACGGCATATCAACTCTTTTGGGGTTATTTAATGCTGAATACGGTCATTTTGATAAAAGTTTTATGCTTCAAGTTCTATATATCTTCAAATATTTATTCATGGTGTTTCGTTTGGTTGTTTTGTAGAAGAAAATTATTTTTGTTTTTGGCTTTGCAGAACATGATTGAGTTTTTTCAAAGGGAAAGGAAAAAACAATAACATCAATGTTTGGTGGATTTTTGGTCAGGAAGCTAGTATCTCCAGACAGCTTCATCTGGTAGCACCAGTAATGACTAAAGGAAATGACATAAAAACATTTGGAATAAACATGAATTGCCAGGGTAAAGAAATTATAGAGAATGCATGGGCTATGTAAAGTAAATACGACTTACTTTGACATTATCTGGGAACTATTCTGAGACAAACGTGGCGATCAATAGAAAAGTCATACTGAGATTGCTAAATGGACCATAGTTGAATATCTATAGTTGCGACTCGTAAATAGGACGTTTCATAGTAAACACATCAGAGTTGTGAAAACGATGTCAAAATGTAGAGCTAAGTCCGACACATCCAGAAAGAGGGCAAGCCTCGATTTTAATTTCACACATGTGTAATGTGCATTTTCTCTTAAAGAGTTCATTCTCTTCTTGCACAGTATAATGCAAGGAAGATTACTTGAATATAGTTCAAAGGGAAATAATTCTGAATTTACTGAGCAAAAATTGGTATCAGAATTGGGTTTACTCATAGAGTCAAATTTTTTCAGCTGACTCCCCCAACTCTGAAGTAAGAAGTGAATTTTTTTTTAAACCAACTCCGGATCTAAGAGCTTTTCTTTTTCAGTTGTCTACTAACCTTGCATTAATACTGCTGCCACTATCTGTAAATGCTGAAAAAAAATGTCATTCAAGACAAACTGTTGTACAAGATGACCCCCTCACCCTCCACTCCCCCCCCACATACACACACAAAATAGAAATCCTGCGCATGGAACCATTTATAAAATTCATAATTCTTTTTGCAATCCAAGTCCAACTATATTTGGTACAAATAAACTTTAGTCTACACCTGACTTGTCCACCAAATTTCAGTCATGAATGTCCAGCAGTCTTTGTCTTATAGCTGTTCGATGATAAGAACACTTCGATACAATGTGCAAAATTGTTAATAACTGACACATTCCTCTCTTGGCACTTAAGTTCAAAACGAGTATGGGAATCATTTTGATAGACATTATTTTTAGATAACCCCACAGATAAAAATCTGGGGTGATATGTTGAAGTCCTACTGATGAGCCAATTACCAAAGTGTCCCCTCACATATCATTGAACAGTGATAAAAAAAAGACTATGGGATATTCATCACTAAAACTTGGTGGATAAGTCAGTATAGACTGAAGTTTATTTGTACCAAATATGGTTGCATTGCAGAAAGGATTATGGTCAAGTCCTACTGATGAGCCAATTACCAAAATGTCCCCTCACATATCATTGAACAGTGATAAAAAAAAGACTATGGGATATTCATCACTAAAACTTGGTGGATAAGTCAGTATAGACTGAAGTTTATTTGTACCAAATATGGTTGCATTGCTGAAAGGATTATGGTCAAGCCCTACTGATGAGCCAATTACCAAAGTGTCCCCTCACATATCATTGAACAGTGATAAAAAAAGACTATGGGATATTCATCACTAAAACTTGGTGGATAAGTCAGTATAGACTGAAGTTTATTTGTACCAAATATGGTTGCATTGCAGAAAGGATTGTGAATTTTATTAACGATTTTCTGGGTGGCATTTTTCAGCGGTCATCCTGTATTAATGCCAGTTGGTCTTGAACGAAATCTAAGTCAGCATGTATATATTATTATTATTAAACTTTCAATGTTTATCATATACGTAGAAAGAAATAGGGCGTCTAATTTGCATAATGATTTTAATTAAAGCCGGTTTTAATAAATAATCAACAGGTATCATGCTTCTTTTTTTTTTTCATTCATAAAAAACAACAGATTTGTGTAAAAATAAATGTTATGGGAAAGACATTAAAAAACTTAAGTGTAATCTTTTTCATGTTCATTCATAAAAAAACTATTAAATATTTGCATCTAGAGGGCTCATAAACTTGGTCTTTCAGATAATGGCTATAGCTCATTGCTTTTCTTATGTACCAAAATGATATTTTCAGATTGCCTGATAGCATTCGCTTGAATGTGTAGATTAAGTTTCGCTCTCGACTTGCCATAACTAAAGAATCCCTTTAGTTTATATCCCCTTTTTTTGTGTGTTGTATCTACATAAAAAGCCCCCCCCCCCTAGCACCCCGGATGAGAATAAGAAATGCTAACAGTTAAATACACACATTTTTCTTTACAAAGTAGTAATGGCTTTCAAGCTAACAAGCTTAATTATTTCCAATGATGATATCAGCTATTTTGTTATATAGACAATACTGTGAACTCTCATCTGTTAAAGGGAGTTTACAAGATTAATATTTCTACATCATTCACAACTTTCTGATGTACAAAGTCTGAGAATAATAACTTTTAAATGCCATTTTTAGAAAAAGAATACAGATACATACATTTCATGTGTCAATAGATATAAGTAAAAAAGTGTATATAAACATTATATATATACACACACACACATTATATATATATATATATGATTTAAACCTGGAACGAGATATCATCTGCCTTATTTGGCCCTGGAATTATATAAAAATGGCCAATTTCTCCCTTTTCAATTCCCTTTAAGTGCGTCTGGACTCACCTATATTTTGAGCACTTTCTCCACACTGCTCCCACGCAAAGAGTTTTCTTCACATTCTACAATTCATTTGACTTCTTTTCAACGGAAATTTACCACCCGGACAATCTGCATATATTTTTCACGGAATTTTTCTTTTCATTCACTGCGTTTTTTTAACAAAAATTCCTTTAATAATAATTTTCATATTTTTCAAATATTTCAACTTTGGTTTTTTCGAAAGCCAACTTATCCATCTGTATTTTTCCTCTTATGATAAGATTTCGATCTTTGAAAAGCCTTGGCTTAAGGAATGAATAATAAACACTAGTTTATTACTGAATACACCTTGCATTGAACAATTGAAATTTGAAATAAATTTGGACAATCGTCGCATATTTATCACTCTTTTTCTTATATCTCTCTCTCTCTCTCTCTATATATATATATATATATATTATATATTCCCGACTAGTATATATAAAACTCAATGTTTGTGTGTTCCCTATAGAAAAAAAAGGTTAGAGAATCTACATAAAATGTAAAAGTGTATTTTTATGTAAAATTTACCGGGAAGACAATGGAAGTATTCCCAAATCTCTAAGTGAACCCCTAAGGAGGGTATGAGAGCCTAACTCCCTTAAAACTTTAAATATATCCTATTTTTATGAAATTTATATGTATAAAATTTTCTGGAGAAGACAATGGAAGTGGTCCTGAATCTCTACATTATTCTTTATGTGCCGAATATATACATGCTCTCACCCCTAAGTGACCCATGGAGACAGTACTCCCTTTAAACTTCAAATACGTATATCCAATTTTAATAAAATTTAAACCATATGTATAAGACACTAATTCAAAGAGTTTTCCAACATGTTTGCTTCTTCCGACTATATTAGGGGACCAGAATGGGAAGAGGAGGGCAGTCAAAACAAACAAAGGTGTATGGTGTTAATAGAAAAGTGAAAAAGTACATAGTACTGATCCTCATTCAAATTTTGATTCTTAGTAAACTTATAGAAGTTGTTTTTAACCTTTTTCATTGGTCATGTACTGCTAAAACTTGTCTTTCCATTAAAAAAATTATAATGAAGATGTTGTGTCTATGTAGGTAACAAAAATTGAGAATAATATTTAAAAAGGAACATGGTTTTAAATAACATCAGTCATTATATAATGACCATGTTATTTAACATCATAGATTTGGGAAAATAATATTTCAACTTTCAGTTACAATAATACACACACAAAATCTCTATTATAGTAAGGATTATCAAGCATCTGTTTGATGGAGCTATTTAAGAGTTCATGTACGAGTCATGTTAACTGCATACATTGAAAACAGTGTTCTGCATTAAACTTTTAAAGACTTGAAATATACGTACCTGTTCTTACATTAGACATGTAGAATACATAAATGTTCTTACATTAGACATGTAGAATACATACATGTTCTTACATTAGACATGTAGAATGCATACATGTTCTTACATTAGACATGTAGAATGCATACATGTTCTTACATTAGACATGTAGAATGCATACATGTTCTTACATTAGACATGTAGAATGCATACATGTTCTTACATTAGACATGTAGAATGCATACATGTTCTTACATTAGACATGTAGAATACGTACATGTTCTTACATTAGACATGTAGAATACGTACATGTTCTTACATTAGACATGTAGAATACGTACATGTTCTTACATTAGACATGTAGAATACGTACATGTTCTTACATTAGACATGTAGAATACGTACATGTTCTTACATTAGACATGTAGAATGCATACATGTTCTTACATTAGACATGTAGAATGCGTACATGTTCTTACATTAGACATGTAGAATGCGTACATGTTCTTACATTAGACATGTAGAATGCGTACATGTTCTTACATTAGACATGTAGAATGCGTACATGTTCTTACATTAGACATGTAGAATGCGTACATGTTCTTACATTAGACATGTAGAATACGTACATGTTCTTACATTAGACATGTAGAATGCGTACATGTTCTTACATTAGACATGTAGAATGCGTACATGTTCTTACATTAGACATGTAGAATGCATACATGTTCTTACATTAGACATGTAGAATGCATACATGTTCTTACATTAGACATGTAGAATGCATACATGTTCTTACATTAGACATGTAGAATACGTACATGTTCTTACATTAGACATGTAGAATACGTACATGTTCTTACATTAGACATGTAGAATACGTACATGTTCTTACATTAGACATGTAGAAATATATACATGTTCTTACATTAGACACGTAGAAATATATACATGTTCTTACATTAGACACGTAGAAATATATACATGTTCTTACATTAGACACGTAGAAATATATACATGTTCTTACATTAGACACGTAGAAATATATACATGTTCTTACATTAGACACGTAGAAATATATACATGTTCTTACATTAGACACGTAGAAATATATATATGTTCTTACATTAGACACGTAGAAATATATACATGTTCGTACATTAGACACGTAGAAATATATACATGTTCTTACATTAGACACGTAGAAATATATACATGTTCTTACATTAGACATGTAGAATATATACATGTTCTTACATTAGACATGTAGAATATATACATGTTCTTACATTAGACATGTAGAAATATATACATGTTCTTACATTAGACATGTAGAAATATATATATATATATATATATATATAAATATATATATTTAAGCAAACATTGTTAAACAACAGGACTTTTTCACTTGATTATACGTTTTTTTTTTAGTTTTTATTATCTAATCATCTTTTTTGTGTCAAAATCAAAATAATTCATGAATGTTCCATAAATATCACTAGCACTTTCGATTTTCATCGAATCATTTTCAGGTGATAAGAAAGAAATCAACAATAAAAAGCTGATGAAAAGAGAATTTTACAAAATCATCCGAGAACGACGTATGTGAAGTCGTTAGACGTAAAAAAAACAAAAACACCGATGTAGTTCCAGAAGAACGTTTACAATTTAAATTCCAGGACACCAGAATTAGCTTCACAGAATCGATTGTATTTACATTAAACATTTTCAAATGTTGTTACTAGTTTCAAGCGTAAGGTTATTTATCGTAAGTTGCTGGGCTTTAATAAAGAAAGCTTCAAGTATGTTCGTGTTAGATGACCCATGATCCATTGGAGTAACGTTGGTTCATTGTACATCAGTTTATATATTTAGTGACCTTAACAGATTATGAAGTTAAAACAGCTTTCAAAAATACACCCAAAGAATTAGAGAATAAAGTTACCATTTGCTTTTTAGTTACGACAAAAAGTAAACACACTGTTTTACTTCATCAAACGCTGCTGGTGCTGAATAAAAAAATCTATTTATGTCATCCAATCAAAATCCTTGTTGCCATGGTGACTGACTAGACAGATGACCCTTTACCTGTTGACCGATATTTACTCTCTTCTCACGCTATTGCTACTATTACTCCCTCTATTAAGAAAAAAAAAATGATATTTATATCTGTTAGAATTATTCGAAATGCTGCAATGCTAATTTTAATAACGGAATAAAATTTCAAAATTCTAATTTGAAAAATAACCGAATCGTTAACGGAATCACACACATATTACAACCGGTAAATCATCATATATTTTGGAAATGAATGCTATAAGGTTAAAGGTTATGTTATTAGAAGGAACATGTTGCAGAAAATGTTAAGCGATAACTTGTGGGTCAACGGAACCACTTGTAAGTATTCTGTGGGGTCCAACTTCCTTTGGGTGTCTGTGATCTGCTTGTATATATACAATTCTTCTTGTTGGAAGAATTAGGGAACGTGACGACATAAATTCACTAAACTGAGGCAACAAATTGGCAGCCAGAAACATGAGAAAGACTAACATAGTGGATGGTCTCTTATCTTTTCATGCAGAGCCGATTTGAACAAGACAGAAAGATGGAAGTATATATATATATATATAGGTTTGTGTGGGTGTATGTGTGTGTCAAATAAATGAAAAAAATCAATTATAAACACTTAAAATGGTCAAGAGAGAAATAAATTAGTGCCAAATGGAATGGTTTGTTTTTGCTTTTTATATTATTTTCCTGTGTACATGTTTTCAAAAGCTGTTTCCGACCAATCATATGAATACTGCTTGTACGATCGCTAAAGTAGTCAACTTATGTCTGTTTTATTTATTTTTTCGTGGTGGTGATGGTGGTGGTCGTTATGGGGGGATTTTGAATAAGAGAAAGTCTGTCGGACTCATTGACAGTAAAGATTTCTGAAAATATTTATTGCAGTTTAATAGTTATCAGACTTTATAAGTAAACTAGAAGAATACCCGTCCCAGGACAGGTAAAATTAATTCATCGAACAGAACAGTTTTGCACCACTTTTATGTCCCTTTACGAAAATTAAAATCAAATATAATGATACTCAACCCCATGTCTAAAATCCATATTCCATTTTGATGAAAACCCATACATAATTTTGATTTTAAAACATATCTAAAATTTAATGTTTAAGCTCAAAATTTAACGTTTAAGCTAAAATGTAACGTTTTAGTCCCAAAAAGAAAGTTAAATTCAGGGAATCTTGTACACTTAGCGTTTAATGACTATGCATCAAATTTAATGCAAATCTGAAATATTTAAATTTTTAAATGGAAGGTTATGCCTATATTATGCCCTCTAAAACCCCTTTAAAATACTCCAAAGAAACTGAAATTTATTAAGTGATGTCTAATATCTATTGTTCAAATTTCACAAAAATCAGGGGGTATCTGAATTTTTATGAAGAACTTCCAACCCCTTTGCATAAAACTAAATTATGCCTGGCATTTGGGTTCCAAAATTCATAATGATCAGTTAATTAGTTTGGGAGTGAATCACATACATTAAAATATGCACATACATAACTTTATATAAATAGAAATAAGGAAAATAAGCAATATTCCATAACCACACTTCTGATGCAGCATTATTTTAATCCAGTGGCAAGGAAAAATCCATAATAATCAGAAGTAATGTTCATGTAAGTAGAGAAAGACTAGTATTATTTCAGTATTTCAGTGTTTTCTTCCTTTTAGTTGCTCTACCAAGACTTCAGAGTGGAATATACCCTACTATTTCACTTGCGGTTAGAGAGAGGAGATATGGATTCAGACCTTTCACAAGAGATGTTAGAGAATGTAAAATACAGGCATTTCCAAACTCATGGCACCTTATAATCTCAAGTCGTGATCAAGTTCAATGTTACTTTACTTTGACGACCCATGATGTAAGTTGTAAACTGATTTTAGTAGCTTAAAAGCTAAATATTAATAACAGCAGTATTAATAAGCGGGACCCATGGAAATTCAACAGTTGTATCCTTCATCTGCTGTATATTGCTGCCATGCTTAAAAATATTTCTATTCTATTGACTCACTGGCATGCAAGATGACAGAGCGATCACAGGCCGCAAAGACCTTGCCCGGAATCCTGAACGAAATGTGCCTATATGTAAGGATTGGCAGCAGCTTCCTGAATTTTCCCTAAGCAACACAATAGCAGGCAGTGATAGCACATTCGCAACACACCACCAACACCATTCAACATGTTGCTCAGGTAGCAGAAGGTAGTTTCAACATCAAGTGGTGAGCCATCAACATCAAGTGGGGTGCCATCGACATCCATACGTGCAACCGTTCGACCATTGATTGAGTGGGCAGCACCTAGACATCTGCGATAAACATAATCCAGATCAACTATCAGTTTCCCAGCAAGATCACTACACCTCCCATAGACCCACAGTTTGTACTAGAAGCATTAAATGGAGTTTACACCTACACCTCTGCAACAGATAGCGCAGGAAAACATGCCAGCGTCCTGCAGGATTCAAAACCAACATCAGAGATAAGAAATTTTGTCTTCTTAATGTTGATTTTCAGTCCTTTCCTCTTCATCCCAGACTTCCATGCCACCAACCTGGAGTTGCACTCCTCCAGGAATTCTGCAATAATAACAAGATCGTCTGCATACAGAAGCTCCCATGGGACACCTACGCAGAACTCACTCGACAATGCCTCCAGAACCATGATGAAGATAGTGAACTTAGTACTGAGCCTTGATGAACCCTAACGTCCATTCCAAACTACTTTCTATGGTGACCGTTGACACGAACACGACTATGAACATTTACATACATGCCCTGGACAACATGGACAGCCCACTCCTCCGCATCAAGACTTATCATTGCCTACAGGAGCAGCTTCCTAGGCTCGTGGTCAAATGCCTTCTCAAGATCAACTAATGCAAAGTAGAGAGGTTTCTTGGATGCGATGTACGTTTCCTGCAGTTGACATTTCAGATGCTTCTGCCTGGCATAAAACCGAACTGCATTTCGTTGACGCTCACCATCCCAGAGATGTGATTGTCCAAGATATGCTAGAGCAGCTTCATTACTTAGTCAGTAAGCAATATATATATATATATATATATATATATATATCTTGGACACTAGCTGTATCTACCCGGTATAGACTTGGATTACTTTGATGTCAATTTAGTCTGAATTTTTCAATTAAAAAAAATGATGTCCAAGTCACAAAGAGATGCAGAAAAAAGCTCAAAATATAAGGGAGATAACTTATATTTTTACTTTAATAGGAATTATCTCCTTTACATTTTGAGTCTTTTAGGTCATTATTTAAAATTGTCTCCATTTTAAAATGTTTCCTTACCAGAATAATTATTTTCGGAAAGAAACTGAAGCGAGTAACACTTTTTTTTAGTAAAGAACATGCTACAAGGATAACAAGAAAGAAATCACTAGTCAGAATCAAATAATGATTTGTCAGATGCATTGCTATTTAGATCCAAGATGGAAAATCTGACAAGATAACTTATATATATATATATATATCTGAGAGAGAGAGAGAGGGAGGGAGAGAGAGAGAGAGAGAGAGAGAGAGAGAGTACTCCAATAGAAAATAAAAAATTTCATCACCTAAAATAAAACAAACAAAAAATCCATCATTTATTTCCAAAGTAATTTATTGTCAGGAGAAAAAAAAAATTGAATAATATATATTTTTTTTAATTTTACATTTTTTTGTTTTTCAATTATTTTTCATTTATGAAAAGCAATGAAGACTTTATATATTCATTAACGCAAAAAAAACAAGAAATTCATGAGAACAGGCTATTAAGGTTCAACAAAAATCTTGAAATATTGGCAGCATGGCAAAAATCTTGCAGGGAATGATTTCTCTGCTTTTTCATTTAGAGAATGTCTTTCCTAATATCGAAGAATAATAATTATGGAATATTTCCTGCATTATATTTGTGAAATTGAATGTTAAGCTCGTCTATAATTTACACATGGTAATTAGAAAGAATTTTGTTGTTTTTTTATGAAAACCTAAACAAGCCTGAATAGCTGCAAGGTTAAAAACCACTCCTATCTTTATTATTGGAAATACAATCAGCAAAGAGATGTTCCTCTAAATTAGATAGGGATTGTTCTCGTTAAGAGAAAAAAAAACGGATATTCTTAAAATGTGTTAAATCAACACGTTTAGCGATGGAAATGCTATTTCGAACTTAAACGTTCGTCACATTGAAAGGATAGATAAGATCAAGAGACACGTTTATCAGGCATGTGTATGTGGAGTGATGATGTATGGAAGTCAAACCTGGCCAGTTATGGTTGAGGACATGTTTTGGAGATAAATAGAAGCATGGATGTGGAGAAAATATATTGAGATGACAAACTTATTCAGGTTGTTCGGAAGTTTTAATACCTTGGTGATACCATTGGTGTACAAGGAGAAAGTACTGATTGTGTGATTGCCATTACTAACCAGCAGAGCGTTACCATTGTCGTCTAAGGGAAGAGTCTATAAGGCAACAGTATGCAATATGATGATGTATGGAAATGAAACCTGGCCAGCGAGGGTTGAGGACATGCATTGCATGGAAAGAAATGATATGAGAATGATACGATACATGTGTAATGTGAGTCTTAAATGCAAGCTTAGAACTGATGACCTCAAAGGAAAAATAAATCTGGACTGTATAGAGAGATTTGTGTAGAACAGGAGACTTTGTTGGTTTGGTCACATTAAAAAAAAATGAATAAGAGTGGTTGAGTCAGTAGATGTATAACAGTTGAATTAGCAGTTTGGAAGTCAATTTCTAATAGCCATCCAACCTATGTCAACATGAAAAACAAACGTTACACCGAATATGATGAAAGAGGGATAAATAAAGACCTGGTCATAGATAGGTTAGTTTAGAAATCAATTTCTAAAATAACATGTGTCCATTAAATGTGAATGCTTAGCAATGAAAATGCCATTTCAAATTTAAGTGTGACAGACCAACCTACTGATAGGCAAACTTGAACGTGACAGACCGACCTACTAAAAAACAAATATACAAATGCATGGACGTAAGAGAAAAAAAAAGTAAATTCTTGTCTTTCCTTTGAATTGGAGTAAGTCAAAAATAGGTCATATATAAAAATATCTTTGAAGCTTTATAATCTTGTTCCTTTGGGATTATTTCCACTCTTTTGTAGACAGGGTACGAGTACTTTGTATTGGTTTTTTTCTGTGTTGGTCAATAATAAATCAGATAAATAATATCTGTGTAGACAGTTGACCTTTTCTGACTTTTCAAAGGAATATATCTAATACTAAAAGTGTGTTTGATAGCAGCAGCAGCAGCAGCAGCAGCAGCAGCATAAGCAGCTGAACTGCTGCTGTTAAGGGAGTTGGACCCTAATAGTGTGGAACATGAAAATGTCGATATTATCTACTTTTCATCAAGATCCTTCTCGTAGACTTGGAGCACTTCCTGTTCCTGAAGGATTTCAGGTTACCCCTAACACCAAGGTCAACAGGGAGAAGCGGATGCTCAGAAGTCGTTTAGGAAGGTTGCCATCTGCAGACACTGAGTTGCAGTTTCAGATGTGCAAATGCAACATTATTATGCTCACTCTGCATTACATAGAT
Organism: Sepiola atlantica; assembly: GCA_963556195.1. NCBI lineage: Eukaryota > Metazoa > Mollusca > Cephalopoda > Sepiida > Sepiolidae > Sepiola > Sepiola atlantica. The sequence goes on from OY744529.1 coordinate 10,396,576, forward strand.
GACAGAATGTCCTTGTTTGCCATAGATTGTCCAGGTGCATTTGCAAGAACGACCAGAGGCCACAGGATCCTGGTGCAGACATCGTTGGATTTCACCAGAGATCCTTTAGCCAGGTTGTGGCTCTAATACTGCTGGGTGTCAGACCAATCCGCTTTGGATGGCCATGCCAGGAACAGAAGTTTCTGACGGCATAGTTCTGGCACTACCTGTTGCCACAGCCTTGAATAACTATTAGGATATATCAGATGGTTCAAAATTATAACACTACAGAAATTACAGTTCATGGTGGTTAGGGTTAGGTAAGGATTTTTTTTAAAAATGACACCCTTCTTCATGCTTTAAATGCAAAGAATCCTGTAAATTTTAATTTTAATTAATGTTAAACTAATAGATACTTTTATTTTTTTATTTTTACTGTCTACTTTTTATAGATTGATTTTCTATTATTTTAGATAAAGGGTCCTGTTCACAATATATATATATATATATATATATATTTGATTTTATTCCATTAGTTGCGACAAAACAAGTTTTGTTTCATTGGTGCAAATAGCGACCAACTCATCGGGCTGGCAATGGAACTTGAGTTCCATTGCCAGCCCGATGAGTTGGTCGCTATTTGCACCAATGAAACAAAACTTGTTTTGTCGCAACTAATGGAATAAAATCAAAAAATATATATTTTGCTCTGAATTTTCATTGAGCACTCTCATAAACCCGGTTTCAACTTCTTTCGGATTCATACCTCCTGGATATTTGTAACAAGTTAATTATATATATATATATATATTTATTTTACTTATAATCACTTCAAACAAAGCACATTGCCACTAAGACGTAAGGGGCTACTGTTAATTAGGAGCCAGCTTTATTATATCCTATTCTAATAAAAGATTTATTATATACTATTCTAATAAAAAAATCTCATTAAATGGTTACAATATTTTTATTCATTCTTTCCTCTTACTGAAAGTACAAATGTTGATAAAATTTTATTTTACTAAAATCTGAACGATTTTTTCGACCATGTTTCCTTGGATATGGCCGTTTGATAGAAATAGCAGTATACCGAACATTTTCGGTTTAAAAAACAAAAAACTTTGGTGCTGTTTCCAGTGAAACCGGAAATCCGCTTTTTGGGTAAAACCGGCAATCTCTAATAAATTTTTTGTGGCACCCAAACCAAATATATACATATATGTTCTTGACCCCCTATACCCACCAGTGAAGATGGATTTAAAAGTACTAGGGATATAAGCAAATACAGCAGATACATTTAAAACAAAAAAAAAGCCTTGCAAATATTTTCCAAGAACAAAAAGCAAAAATCTTATACACTGGACACTTCTCTCATAAACAGACAATCTTCTTTTACCTACCCATGCCAATAATACAATAATTTGCAGCACTCTAAATAAACTTGACATTTCTACAATACAAACTACATCAAAAACCATTAAACAAACATTAAAAATAACAAAACATTTTTTTTTTTAACGCATCTAATGCAGGTATATACACTGTTCCATGCAACAACTGTCATCAGATATACGTAGGGGAAACTCAACAGGAATTAAAGAAAAGGCTTGGTGAACACAAAAGATATAAAACATAATTCTCTGAACACACTTTTCTTACATGGATTACAACACGATCATTCTTTTAAGTTTGAACAAGCTAGACTCGTTAAATTCTTGAATTAGCACTCATTATGAACTCTAACACAATTAAACACCGTAATGGCTTCTACATTTTATCTCCGTTAATCAGCAAACTTATTCTATCCAAACAGAACTAGAATTTTGATCCAGGCTAGCTATTTTACACTACACTTCCAACAAAACTTTGCACATAATATCGATAATAAAATAAATTAAAAAAAACACAAACAAAATAAAGATTAAATAAATAAAAACACCCTTTTCATTTCATAAAGATTACACATTTCAAATTCTAACGGCCATGTTTTGTTCGGAAAAAGAACAAAACCATTCCTTTCACGTCATATGTCACACCACATTTTTTGAATTCTAACAACTATGTTTTCGTTTGAAAAAATAAACAACAAAAAAAAAAATCATTCTATTTCATAGACGCAGTACACATATTTCAATTCTAACGGCTATGTTTCCTTCCAAAAAAGAACAAAAACATTCTTTCCATGTCACAAACGTGCCAAACTTTTTTCAAATATTTGTACTTGTGTATTATTTCTTCAAATCAATCATCTCAAGGAATTCTTGAAAAAAAAAAAAAAAGACAAAACGTTGATGAACAGAAATAATGTTTTTGATTTTCCTTTTTTATTTCCATAACGTTGGAATATTATTTCTATTTTTATCATTATATATAAATATATATATATATATATATATATATATATATGGACAACTTTTTCAATTCTTTCAATTTCTCGTATTTGGACTGTCACTCATCACCTGGATTAATCTTCAGTCAACCCTCTGGATATCTTTCCTGATTATGTTTTTTTAAATTGTATGACTTGGATGGATTGTATAGATTTAACAAAAAAGTATGTTTTTGGGTTGATATATTTGATGTTATATATTTTTATGTATTTTTGTATATATTTTTATATATTTTCAAAGTGTAATTTTATTACCTGTAGTGATGTCACTGCGGTAATGGTCCTCTGAGGAGAAGAATTATCTTTGAAAACTCATGAGCTAAGGACGTTAAGATACTTTGCTTGAACCTTGAATTCTAATAAAATTTGATTGGCACCTTATTTTATTATTTCATTTTATATTATAATATTAATGCTCTATCCAGTATATTGAGCTTCAGTTTTTATCCGGATGTTTCACTAATTATAAGATATTAGTTGACGCTTATATCTTCTGTTGGATTACTTTATATATATGTGAAAAAGGACAAACGGAAAACAGGTTAAAGTGCAGGAGAAAAACAAAAACAAGAGATTTGACCTGTTTCGTTCGTGTTAGCAAACGTCTTCAGAAAAAGTGAAGATTTGGAAATAATTTTATTTTGAAGGCACAAACATGGGAGGAGGAAAGGATGATCCGATTGGACTATATGAGAAGACTTTAAGTGACATTGAAATATGACAAGTGGGTGACACATTCTTCTTTGTTTCTTATTATATTTTTTATTTATTTTCTTTTTCTTTTTCACACCTACTGAGCTAGTATGGGGGAGGCGGTTTGTCATTTTCATGACTTATCGTGTACCTTACCCCATATATATATATATATATATATATATATAAGAGAGAGAGAGAGAGAGAGAGAGAGAGAGAGATACATATATAAGTATATGTAGGTATTTATGAAGGATGATAGCAATGCGGAAAAAAACGGAATGGTGAAAGAGAAGATGAACAAAAACAAACAATCGAACACAATTTTTGGGATATGAATCTTTACAAAATCTATTTATTTTTCAATAGATCTTTCACATATCAAATCAGTAAATATGAGGCTTACTGATAAATATTAATAAAACATCCGGGATGGTGGAAAATCTTTTATTAATTTCAGGAGAACACCCCATCTAAAAAACAGAAATAGGATAGAAAAGTAAAACCGTTTAGCTGAATGAAAAATCCAATATATATGTATGCGTGTAGGGGTGCAAAAGTCTGGGTCTATAGAAAAGCAACGCTAGAGATTCTTTGCATTTTTAATAATTTTAATTATAATTATCTCAAAAACAAAAAGAATCTTTATAGTAATTTGTGTAATGGTATCTATATAATAACACGCTAAGGCATTTAATGTTCATATGTACGTTATCACCTTTCACACACATTTAAAATCTATATAATAACACACTAAGGCATTTAACGTTCATATGTACGTTATCACCTTTCACACACATTTAAAATCTATATAATAATACGCTAAGGCATTTAATGTTCATATGTAGATTATCACCTTTCACACACATTATAAAAATAAGATGGTCGAATCAGCAAAGATGGTGATTGGTGATTAATCTGATATTGCTACGATAAAAAATTCCGACTTTACCTATTTTAAAATGATTAGTTCCAAAAAATTTCGACTTCACCATTTTAAAATGAATTGTTGCAAAATGTATCATCCAATCGACTAAGATAGTAAAATTTTAAATAAATACATTTCAAAAAGTGACATTCGTTTCATTGATTTGAAGAATATTTATGTGGTGATACTGGCTAATTGATATGCATAATTAGCATAAGTAAAAATAGATTACTATATAAGTTCCTCCTTAAGTATAGCTAGCAGTGAAAGTACACTAGCAACTGAATAGGTAAATTTACAACTTCACAACAATTTAGTTGACAATTATATTTATGGTAAAAAGACAGTAAATATTTATTGTTTTAAAAAGAATTTTCTACAATTTTAAATTAAGAAACACCATATTGGTTTTATTTATTTAAAGACTATTTAGCTGACGATGAGAATTTTACGGAAAGAGTCATTTTTTTCTTAATAGTATTGACCCTGACAAACATTTATAATTTAGAAATTAAATATTATTATCAACATAATTGTTTTTATATATAGTAACTGTTGTAGACCCGTGCTAGGGGTCACAAAGATAACAACCACAAATTGTGACAGGTTAAAATATACAATGTATTTATTCATAGCAATACAGTAACGCCACTAAATGTGATAGGAGATGACCGGATTCCTACCATGCGGTAAAACATGAATATGAATGTCCTCTGTTTGAGTCTTTGCAACCATGGTATTTATTATAGATGGTTGCTTCCATTAGTTCTTCAATAGGGGTGATTTGTACCCCACAACAGTAACCAAGGGAAATAATAGCCTGAGAGTGAGTAATATAACCAACAAATCTAATTCGCCAGAGTAAACACTACTTAGATATAAAAGCAATCACAAACTATACATCCACACATTAAACCTGATTATTTCCTTCGGAAATGAAACATTAACGTTTCTGTGTAGCTTACTTGCCATAAATATATTACTAAGCTCTACTCAGATACCAAGCACTGTTGAAAGAAATACTAAATATATATATATATATATATGTATATATACGCAATATATTATATTACCTTATATTATATGTGTATATACTTGAAATAATAATATACTTGGAGTAATCCTGGGAAAGGAGTGGTGCCGTCCCCTACACTTTGGTGTAGTAGATAATGAAAAGGGAGCCTTTGGGTTGTCCTCAACTATGGTCACTCAGTTCGCTGACAACGTGTCAGTGTTGCGAAAGAAAAAAAAAGATAACAATGTCAGATTCTCAGTTTCATTGAAAAAGATCAGTCACGGTCGAAATATTTGAGTTATTGTATATAAAAAGAAAAGAAAGAAATCTTGGCATCCTAAAGAAAATTGTATTTCATTTTTACGATGCCTTTTAATGTGGAAAAAAAAAAAAACAGTTCAATACTTATATGCGTAATCGAGCGCCTATTTCCACCACCACTGTGTTGCGGTACCACCACCATCACTTAATCTCGACATTAAACCATCTCCAATTACAGCAGGAGTGACGCTGACGTGTCGGTGTTGAAGTAAGGTATTGCTTAATGGCACATCAACCCTAAGGGTCATTTCATGCCATGAATATAGAAGGAAATATCCTTCATTTGAGTCTTAAGTCAGTGGGTCATTTATAGTCATTAGTTAAGAGTTTTGGTATTTTGAATTGTTGTCATTTTGGTGAAGGTTTTTATGCTTCAAGTTCTTTATATCTTCAAATGTTTAATCATAGTTTTTGGTTTGGTTGTTTTTGTTTCACGGCATATCGACTCTTTTCGGGTCATTTAATGCTGAATCCGGTCATTTTGGTGAAAGTTTTTATGCTTCATGTTTTTTATGTTTAAGTATTTATTCATGGTGTTTGGTTGAGTGAAAGGGAGGGGGAAAGAGGGGAGAGGGAAGAAGAGGGGAGGAGGGAGGGAAATTGTTGTTTTTTGTTTTGGATTTTGCAGAACATGATTGAGTTTTGCAAAGGAAAAAAAAAATAAAACATCAATGTTTGATGCATTTTGAGTTCAGAAGTCAATAACTTCAGACAGTCTGATTTGGTAGCACCAGTAGGTTCTATTTGACTCATAGATGGGGCCCTTACAGGTACTACCACTCCGGACCAGAGTGGACCTGGGAGCAATGGCAACTAAGGGACAACTCCACATTCCCCACAGCTCCCAAAATGGAGGCCTCAGCACTGGATGTCTTTTAAGGTCATACCCAGGACCTCGGCATTGAGAAAGAAGAAGAAAAGATAACAATGTCTGATTCTCAGTTTCATTGAAAAAGATCGGTCCCGGTCGAAATATTTGAGTTATTGTATATAAAAAGAAAAGAAAGAAATAAATCTTGGCATCCTCATCGATTTCATAAACAAAATTCTATTTCATTTTTACGATGCCTTTTAATGTGGTAAAAAAATTATATTATATATATATATATATATATAGTAGGATCAAATATAAACCAAAAGTAAAACTTTTAGTAGATGGAACCTATTGTGAAGAGGTTTAGCTCAATATACGAGATAGAGCAATTGTAGAGATAGAAGAAAAAAGAAAAAAATTTCAATTGTTCAATGCAAGGTGTATTCAGTAATAAACTAGTTTATTACTGAATACACCTTGCATTGAACAATCGAAATAAATTTGGACAATTGTCGCATATTTATCACTCTTTTTTCTTCTATCTCTCTCTCTCTCTTTTATATATATATATATATATATATATATATATATATATATATATGAGAGAGAGAGAGAGAGAGAGAGAGAGAGAGAGAGAGAGAGAGAGAGAGAGAGAGAGAGAGAGAGAGAGAGAGAGAGAGAGAGAGAAAAATAGTGCAAATCTTTAGATTTCAAATCTTCACTTTATTCCTATTTGTCCTCTTGTATTTCCGGTGTCCTCCTTTTCGATCCGTAAAGACTTGACAGCCACACAGCATGGTCTAATATAAATATATAGATTTAAAATAAGAACCACAAGAGTAATGAACTGAATGACCACCAAACATAACACTTATTCCTTGTATTTGTTGTTTTACAAAAAATCTCATGTGTACTTCTTTCTTCCGTTTCTTGTTATTATTTCATATTTGCTTTAGAAATGAATTCAAAGTGATTTTGACTTTCTTTAAACAGTTACCATCTGCCATCGAGGATTTCCTTTTTTACTTTTAACCTATTCGACTCCCCTTGTTTTTACTACTCACTTTATACCCGGTGTTGATTCGTGACGGACCAACGAAGTGTAAGACTGTAAAGTCGAACAGAATGAAGGAAGAAAGCGACCACGTGTTTGCGCGTGTTGTCTTACCTGCTGGGATGATCGCGGGGAGGGCGGAAATTAAATTAATGGCGGCTGTGGTTTTTTGTACGATTATTGAGCGATAACGTCAGGCCTCACGTGACTGTTTTTCTGACCACCGATTGGCTGATGATGAACACTTGGACAATAAAAGGAATATGTTCAGAAGATCAAAGGAGTGTCTATCAACTGCATCAGTGTGATTAGACGTCCGACGTGCGTGTGTTAATCAACTGCCGTAGTTGCGTAGTTGCGAAATAGTCATTTTTAAGAGTCAATTTAAGGAAGTTTCAAATCAGTCAAACCCAAAAGGATAAGCTATGATGAAGAGAGAAATGGTAAATTTAGCTCTCGGTTTAGCTCAAGTGGAAAATACTAAACCACCTGAGAATGGGAATGGGGCGATCAGAAGTTGCTATGAATAGATGGGGCTACGAAACTGACCCAACAATCTGTGAATGTGGAGAGGAGGACCATACGATGCAACAATGACTTGTCTTCCCCCGACTGCCCAATCGGTGCAGCTTGAAAGATCTTGCTGGGTACAACAATAATGCAAAGGGCTGCATAAAAAAGTGGGAAACTGTCGTATGACCACATGCTTCAAAGGCGTGCAAAGATGATCATCCTATACATAGCAGATCTATCCAGTGCTATCATCATAATATACATAGCAGATCTATCCAGTGCTATTATCTTTAATATTAGGTATCTCAAACCAAAACTTTATTTTCATTATATCTAAAATCTTTTAATGTGGACATTTAAATTATTGCAAACCATTTATTTGGCAGCACAATTAGCCACCGAATTATGACCTTTCAAAGTTTGTTGGAAATTTGTCGTCTTGCGTGTTATTGGTCCAAAAGCCAAATTTTATATTTAGATCTGGATTGAAAGTCAGTCCTAGGAGCTAATCAAAACAAGGGACCTTTTCATTTCGACTGGGACAAAACAAGAATCTAAGCATTGGTTTTGGAGATGTTAAAAATAATAAGTCATTTTTTCCCCTTCTTTTCTTAACTAAAAATATTTATATTTATGATAGTGACAATACATGAATGAACACTATTTTGTTTTTCTGACACAACAGGGGAGCATTAATATGAGTTCTTAGGTATGCGAACTGGGCTGGAGATAGGTACATATACAGTATGTGCACCCTTGCAGAGATAGGTAAGTATATAGTATGCGCAATAGGTATAGGTACTAATATAGTATGCGCACCAGGCCGGCGATAGGTATATATATAGTATGTGCACTGGGGTGGCGATAGGTACATATATAGTAGTGCCTAGCGGTGGCGATAGGTACGTATTTAGCATTCACACAGGTGTGGCGATGGGTATGTATTTAGCATTCGCACGGGGTCGGCGATATGTACATATTTAGTATTTGCACTGGGGCAGCGATAGGTACATATGTAGTATGCACACCGGGTTGGAAATAGGTACGTATATAGCATGTGCACATGGGCGGTAATAAGTACGTATATAGCATGCACACCGGGGTGGTGATAGGTATGTATTTAGCATGCGCTCCAGGGCGGCGATCGGTATGTATATAGAACTCGCACCGAAGCGACGATAGGTACATATATAGAACGGGCACTGAGGCGGCGAAAGGTACGTATTTAGCATTCGCACCGGGGCGGCGATAGGTACTTATATAGTATCTGCACCCAGGCGGCGATAGGTACTTATATAGTATCTGCACCCAGGCGGCGATAGGTACTTATATAGTATCTGCACCTGGGTTGCGATAGGTATGTATATAGTATGCACACAGGGCTGGTGATAGATTCGTATATAGTATGAACACCGGGGCGGAGATAAGTACCTATATAGAAGGCGCAGACAGAGGTGGTACTTTTTATATAAATATGTCATACTATTGTCCTGGGAAAAGTAGGATGAAATGGTGGGGAAGAAACAGCTTTCGCAAAAGACAAAATGAGAAAGTAGCGGTGAAATGGGGCGACCAGGGAAGAGAAAAATAGAAAGATAAAGGCGGCTATAGAGACAGGGAGAGAAATAGAAGTTTCAATATAAATACACACACGATTTTTCTTCAATTAAATGTTTTTATCACTCCGAACAACGCCGGGTAGCCCCGCTAGTCATTAATTAAAATCAGGAAGTGGGTTGAGCCCAGAATGGATCCTCAAGACAAGCCAACATTAATACTATGTGCTTCAGGCTTCTGCCCACTGACAACTACTTTTACGGATCTATCAAAGGAAGGATTTTATGGTTGAGAAGACATTACCAGATATTCCATGGCTAGTAAGTTTGTGAAGCAGCCCATTTTCTGCCAGACGTTATCAAAGGCTTTTCATATGTTGAGAGCTATTGCTCTAGAACCAAAGTTCCTATCAAATAATTCACTGATTTTAACCCTTAAATGCTTTATTTTTTATACTGGTTTGTAAAAATATTTATCATCAACGATACGGATTACCTATTTAGCGGGTGTACTGATGCAACACCATACTAATACCTACTCACACTTGCCAACAGGCTCGTTGCAGACGCAAAACAAGTTGCAGTTTGACACATTTTCATTGAATATTATATTAAATAGGCATTTTGTTTGAATGTGTCATATTTGAAACGAGGGTTAAGCAATATTACAGTCAGCACTTCAGCAGTTGATCTTGCAGGACGATATCCATATGGTTTGACAGTAACACTACTTTTATTTCTATTTTTCTCAGCAATTCTAAATATGGTCTTACCTTTTCTCTAAGAGATTCCGTTCCAGACATATTAGCCAACGTTCGCCTACACTAACATTCATTGCTAGTCAAATTCTGTGTTCTCTCTCTCTCTCTCTCTCTCTCTCTCTCTCTCTCTCTCAAAAAAAAAGAAATACACAATGATAATTATAGACATGCCGAAATTCTTTGATTTTGCACCGTATGACTTTCATAAATTTACTCATTATCCTTTTCCTTGTGTGGAGAAGGGGAAATGATGATACCTGCTCCCTTCTAGAAAAGTTAGTTTTGCATTAAGGCTTATCTCCTCAACATATGCTTCTTAGGAATTTCTCGGTCTCTTATGATTTATACCTACATCCACATGCCCCCCTCCCTTCCCTGCGTACTGACACGCTTCTTGATTGCTGCTATTCAGGAGAAAAAATTTGCATTTGGCATCACCATCATTTTAGATATCAATTCAACTTACTAAACTACAAATTGACCTAACTGTTGTCCAATTTTTCAAATAGTGTCATTATTTGCATTGTTTCCTTTCGGACTATAGTCCTCATCGATGATGGTATGTACACAAGGTTTCAGATGACATTTTCTTCAGTCTTCAGGATTTTGATTTATTTATATAGATGTTTGGGTTTATTTGATAAAATATCTAAGACAATTTGATTTCTATATTCTTAATATATATTTAGTAATATTGTAAGTATATACAGGGTGTTTATGTTATTTGAGGATATAAGGTTATTTTTACTATTGCACGAATATTATTTGATTTTATATCTAAATGAATAAATGCGAAAGTTTTTTTCCACATACCCTATCAATATTCACATCAAAACGGGTTGTACTTAATTAATTCTATGATACCATAACATTTTGTAATACCGTATATATGGTAATCTGCAAACACTCACGAACACCTTTAGGTATTCCTAATGTGTATATTTATTTTTTAAAGTTTCTAATAAATTAATATTGTATAATATACATTTGTAATTTGCATTGTCATATTTTCTTATATATACGCAATGTTTTCTTCGGTAGTAAAATGGCTGATATAACTAAATTGCTGAGAACAGATACTATACTTTGATCTTAGCCAAAGGGCCAAGGAACTATAAAAAATAATGGCATTTTTAAATGACTGAAAAAAATTTTTTTAATCTATTATTGTATTCTTTTAATGGGGGTGGGTAGTGTGGTATCAGTTCTGTTGTCATAAGACCGTCCTCCCAGGAATTACCTCCTCCTTGGTGGGAGGGGGGTCAGTTTATATAGTTCATTTACCATTATATCATCCTCACAGCTTGCAAAAATATGTGACTAGAGGGAGCATATGCTTGCTAGTTTTCTACATTTCCGAATTATCAATGTCAGGCCCTATAATTACACAAATGGAGAGGCACAGAATTATTGTGACTATAAAGGCTAAATGGGAATAAAATAATTTTTAAACGTTTCTTGATCTTTCGTCGCCATAGTTCGCAAAGAGTTAAAGGCTTACATATCACCACTATCAAAACCTAAAGAAACACTCTAGACACACTGATAGCATTAGAACACCAGCATTTATTTGGCAAGTACAGCACACCGTTGGTGGTAATCCTAGGAGATCCATGAGGTAGATTGCAAAAGAACACTGTGCATCAGAAGGAACAATCTGAAATGTCCATTATGTGATGAGTAAAGGTAAGTTTACACCAGAATAGGTAAAAGAAAGTTGCTTAAACAAAATTTTAATCTAGCAGAAAAAGATGATTTTCACGATCGGATAACCGCTAACGTTTGGCCTTCTCGCTTCCCAGATCGCAATCCTTTGGACTACTATGTATGGAACATAATTAAGAAAAGGTTAACGAATACGCTCATAACACTAAATAATCCCTAAAAATCTCCATAGATAATGTCCAATATGATCAAGGACAACCTGATCACAGCATGTAGGCAATTCATACCTCACATAAAAGCGGTTATTGAAATTGTAGATTTTAATGAATAAAACTACAAAACAATATAATAATTCTTATCCTCAAAAACGTGTTTTTAGGAAAAAGACATTATTATAATATGTTTCTAAGAGTCATTTTAGTGTATGCATAAATCTATCCTTAAATATGTTAGCATCCTGTATGTATATATAAATTTTTTTTTTTTTTTTAAACAGTGACCTGATGAAGTCCAGTTATTCTCCAACTAGGACCGAAACATTTCTGCAAATGTGTAGCCAAAAACGTTTGTATAAATAAAAACTTTTATACCTAATAAATATACGTCTCTATTCATTATGGAGCACTTTTATATAAACATACGAAGATTCACTGGATTATACCCTGTGGATATAAACTTTCCTGGATTATATATATTTTGTTCATTTGTTTTTGTCACCTGAATATGATTCGACAAAGAATCGAAAACGTTTGTGATACATATGGAACACATATCAATTTTTTTTATTTTTGACACAAAAATGATGATTAGAAAAATTGAAAAAATTAAAAAAGGCATAATCAAGCAAAAGATTCTGTTATGTTTAACAATGTTTTCATATATATATATATATATATATATATATATATATATATATATAATTAACTTGTTACAAATATCCAGGGGGTATGAATCCGAAGGAAGTTGAAACCGGGTTTATGAGAGTGCTCAATGAAAATTCAGAGCAAAATATTGTTTGAATTCCTTTCGCCGGCCCGATGAGTTGGTCGCTATTAGCACCAATGAAACAAAACTTGTTTTGTCACAACTAATGGAATAAAATCAAAAAATATATATATATATATATATTTATGTAATTCTAGGCTGAATCTACGAACTGCATTCGAGCCCATACGTTCGCCTGAAACCACCACTTCCTGCATTGATGAGGGTGTAAGCCAGAAACGACGTTGTCTGTAGGTATAAAACACTTTAATATTTAATTTAAAATATTTATAGTAAATGCCTCTTTAAGATTTATAGTCTTAAAAGTAGAGTCCTGTTTGAAATTACAATATTGTTGTCACTCTGCAATAAAGCAAAGTGTTGCTCGCGTGTAGAACACTATTAATATCATGACGCTTATCCTCCTGTGTAAGTGTATCTTAATTTCAATCACTGTCTTTGATGACATCTCGCAGCCGTGTCGGTCTAGGCTGAATCTACGAACTGTGTTCAAGCCCATACAATCGCCTGAAACCACTACCACCGGCACTGATGAGAGTGTAAGCCGATGTCGTCTTTAAGTATAAAACACTTTAATATTTAATTAAAATATTTTATATATATATGATAAAAGATACCCAATAAGGCATAATAGATAAAATAAATATATGGTAATATTTTTTCCTATATAAGTTTTATTAGTTTCTTGTTCATAGAACTAAGACACTTTACTCATAAAAATATAACAGGATTTATTTCTGCTCGAAAGTAATACACCAAAATATGTCAAAGCTTCCTCATACGTGGATATAATGAAAGACATACTTATCAAAGATTTGTATAGATCTAGTCTTCCAAAACATGTTGACAGAATTGGTCTGATTAAAGGAATGACTGACTGTATATTGTCTCAAAAAGGTACCTTGACAGCACTGCTCTAGTGGTGAGGAGACAACTGACCGCATGTTAATAGAACTGGTCTGCTAAGATATTAGCAGTGGAAGAACGATGCTTTCACCTTGGTAGTCAAACAGAAAAGGGGGAAAAGAGGAAGTGAACTTCAGAGTCATGCCTTTTATATTCATGACCATATGGCTAAACCAACTAATGGTTGCCCACTTTTTCTAAAGTTTAAATGTAAATAAATCGATGTTTTATCCAATTAGAACATAGATGGAATTTTTATGAGAGGGGAGAAAGGAGTTAATTTCATTTTGGTCAACATAGATATCACCTTTGCTATGTTAGGCAGCTGCAGTCTTGGTGATGGGCACTGCTGAAATCGTGGGCATCACTGACATGGATGCTGTCAACATAGTAGCCCTTATTTACTCCCTACAAGGACAGAGTTAGACACAAAGTCTGTTTAATGTGGCCAAAATCCAGCTCCCCCCCCAAAAAAAAGTTCACTCTGAATTGGGACAAAAAAATTAAAATTGCCTTAGTCTCGAAGGATTACTTCTTCACTGATTGAGGACAGAAAAGATAAAGTATAGTATTAGAACAGGTACTACACTTTGCTCCTAGCCAAAAGGCCAAGTCGTCACCAACATCATAGTCCCAACTAATGTCATATTCACTGCCATTTAAGACTCTTGTGATAATTCTGTTTTGAGCAGAGACAAATACAGACGCATTCACTCGTATATTGTATATAGATCACGCTGTTCACCCGAATGAAAATCCAATTATTCTCTGACCAAATATACAGGACTGTATATGAAAATGAATGCACTTCGTGTAAATCAATGAAATGCAAACTATCAAGAGAGCAAGTTTTCAAAAATAGCTAATGTTTAACATTGTTGGATATTTGATTTTTTTATTTTTATTTATTTTTTTTTTTTGATTTTTTTTTGGATTTTTTTTTTTTTTTTGGGATTTTTATTTTGGATTTTTTTTTCGATTTTTTTTTTTTGATTTCTTTTTTGATATTTTTTTTTTTGATATTTTTTTACACATGTTAGTCTGGAACTCTCGATGTAGTTTGAAGGAAGGAACCAATGAATGTAACTTGTTACATTACAATGATAACAAGAAAGTCAGGTATTTACAAAACATGGGGGGGGGAATACAATAAAATAAACACTTTTATTAGATTCAGCGCTCTCCTCCCCTTCTTCAAAAAAATTATTATATATAGATAATTTATAAAAAGCGATTCCAGTGCAGAGATGTAACGGATATAAGACGGATACAAAAGTGAAAAGAGTTTTTCGGTTTCTTCGCTTTAATATGATTTGATTTTATAATTATAAATCTTACTTGCTCTCAATGTGACTTGATAGAGTCAGCATGACATAATATTTCGGGGGGAAAATTTCCCTCTTAAAATGTGGGTTTCAACTCGGTACAGCAGTAAATACATTTTGAATTTAATAATGGTGGGTTTCAGTTTTTTTTTGTTTGATTTTCTTTGTTGTTAGTGTCACTATGTCAAATCAAAATTTTGTAATAGTTTTTTGAGAATGAGTCTTTGGTCAATTTTCTAAGAATCAGTCTTTTTCACTATTTCTCCGCTCATAACCTTTTGCTTAATATAATTTTCCTGAGATGTTTCTTAAACACACCCTTTTTTTCTCATCCCTTTTCTTGCTTCTTCCATCCTCATTCAATGACTGTGAAATGTTCTTCGTCAAGAACTGTTTTTATTTTGGAGATTCTGAAAACTTCACACATAGCCGCTAACTGACCTTAACTTTGTGTACAAAGAAACAAAAATACTCTTTTTTATTTGCACGATAACATGTTCTCATTATGTTTTGTAAATAAAAACACTCAATATAACATGTATAGAGCGGATTTAAAATTAAGAAGAGAAACCTAATCAGAAGAAACACGATAACCTGTTAAGTAACCCTGCTAATCTAATACAAGGTATCTCTAAAAAGTAACAGGACTGAGGTCATAAACAATTTATTTCAATTTACAAACAACTATAACATTTCCTTTTTGAAGTAAACCCCCTCTAGTCTAATATGTTTTCTGATCCTTCGCTGTCATATTTTGGTGACCTGCTGTAAGGATTTGGGGGGGAATCGCCGTTATCCTGTTACAATCATCTTGATAGCCTCCAAACCTTCAAAATGGGTCCATTTGATGATCCTCTTAAACTTTGAGAAAAGAAGAAATCACACGGGACAAGATCAGGTGAATAAGGAGGTTGTTCCAGTAGACTAATGTTTTTCTTGGCAGCAAGAAACTGCCGGGATTCTCAGAGTGTTATGAGCAGGTGAATTGTCATGGTGAAGAGGAGGTGCAAACAAAAATATGTGGAATAAAAATGTAATTGTTACAGAAAGCTAAAACAATATTTGAGGTATTAATCTTCACAATTATCTCAGAAAATGTCCAAGATGGCTGTCGTCTTGGACGTTTTCTTTCCCTTAGACGAACTGAACTTTTTTTTTTTCTTTTTTTTTGAGAAGGGAAATGTTTCTCCTGAAATATAAAAAGATGTTCCATCTATTATATAAACGTCACCTGTCTGTATGTATGTATGTATGTAAAGCTTCTCCTTCGAAAGTACCCAACAAACGGTCACACGGGTGACATCATTCCGACCGGCCAGCCCAGGCGCGTGTAATATCTCAGAACCGGAAAAAAAAATTGACTCTTCCGGGGTCGACTGAGCACTTTTCTCCAATGGGGGGTGGCTTTTAACTCCATTTTTCAACGTTGTTTAGTACTAATTTAAGAATAAATCAATGCTATCATGTATAATTTGAAAAATAATGCAAAGTCACGATAAACCAGAAATGACGTCAGAGAGTAGCAGGGAGAAATTCACTCACACTACAACCATTTGTTCCTTTCTTTCTTTTTCCCCTCTCATTCCCACACTTTCTTTCTTAATTATTAATAGACGCTAATATTCCGCCCCCACTCCCTTCCTATGGCCGTTCTGTTATCATGATAGGCATTACCTCCTCCTTTCAGGCCAAATTGTATGGGGGGGCGGTCGGCATTCGCCGGTGTGAGCACCTCAGGCAAAATTTGGGGTAGAGGCGAGTATCGGTATTCGCCGGTGGGACGCCTCAGGCCAAATTTGGGGAGGGGGAGTGTCGGCATTCGCCGGTGGGGCGCCTCAGGCCAAATTTGGGAGTGGGGGAGATTCGGCATTCGCCGGTGTGAGCGCCTCAAGTGAAATTTAGGGGCGGGGGAGTGTCGACATTCGCAGGTGTGAGCGCTTCAGGCCAAATCTGGGGAGGAGGAATGTCGGCATTCGCCGCTATGAGCGCCTCAGGCCAAATCTGGGGAGTGTCAGCATTCGGCGGTGGGGAGCCTCAGGCCAAATTTGGGGAGGGGAGTGTCAGCATTCGCCGGTGGGGCGCCTCAGGCGAAATCTGGGGATGGGGAATGTCGGCATTCGCCGGTGTGAGCGCCTCAGGCGAAATTTGGGGGAGGGGGAGTGTCGGCATTCGGAAATTTTTAATGGCTAGAGTGCTCACCTTCTCGGGCGTTGGCTTTTCAAGTACCACTTGAAATTATTTGTTAGAGGATAGCTAAGGAAGAACGATAACTCACGTTTAAACACACAATTTAGGTTTTTAAAACAAGGTTAGAGAATATACATAACATATAAAAGTGTATTCTTATGTAAACTTCACAGAGTAAGATGATGAGAGTATTCTCGAATCTATAAACTTACACTTAGGGGTCCATGGGACATATTTCATCAGGGTGGGGGGGCTTTTCAGTTATTTTTCATTATATTTTATAGTAATTTGAAATTGCTGAGTCATATTGTAATTTAATTACGTAATACCTCAAGTTCATAAAACAATGAAATTTATTTGTTAGAGGATAGCTAAGGAAGAACCATAACTCATGTTAAAAACACAATTTAGGTTTCTACAGAATAGGGACAATGGGTGCTTCTCCAGTATAGGGACCAGATGTGCTTCTACAACATAGGACCCAGCACCGAGGGTGCTTCTACAATATAGGATCCGGAGGCTTATGTAGAATAGGGACCATGGGTGCTTCTGCAGTATAGGGCCCAGGGGCGCTTCTACAGGATGAAAAAAAAATTTTCTTGGGGGAGCAAAAAAAATGTATTTTTTTCTTTTCTTCACTAAAAATATTTATATTTATGATAGTGACAATACATGAATGAACACTATTTTGTATTTCTGACACGACAGGGGTGTATTAATATGAGTTCTTAGGTATGCGAACTACGCTGGAGATAGGTACATATACAGTATGTGTACCCTTGCAGAGATAGGTAAGTATATAGTATGCGCACCACAGCGGCGATAGGTACTAATATAGTATGCGCACTGGGCCGGCAATAGGTATATATATAGTATGTGCACTGGGGTGGCAATAAGTACATATATAGTAGTGCATAGCGGTGGCGATAGGTATGTGATTAGCATTCGCACCGGGTCGGCGATATGTACATATTTAGTATTTGCACTGGGGCAGCGATAGGTACATATGTAGTATGCACACCGGGTCGGCAATAGGTACATATATAGCATGTGCACATGGGCGGCAATAAGTATGTATATAGCATGCACACCAGTGCGGCGATAGGTATGTATTTAGCATGCGCTCCAGGGCGGCGATCAGAACGTACATAGAACGCGCACCGGGGCGGCGATAGGTACATGTATAGAATGGGCACCGAGGCAGCAAAAGGTACGTATTTAGCATTCGCACCGGGGCGGCGATAGGTACTTATATAGTATCTGCACCGGGGTTGCGATAGGTATGTATATATTATGTGCACTGGGGCAGAGATAGGTATGTATATAGTATGCGCACCGGGGTGGTGATACATTCGTATATAGTATGAACACCGGGGCGGATATAAGTACCTATATAGCAGGCGCAGACAGAAGTGGTACTTTTTATATAAATATGTCATACTATTGCACTGGGAAACGTAGGATGAAATGGTTGGGAAGAAGCAGCTTTCGCAAAAGACAAAATGAGTAAGTAGCGTTGAAATAGGGCGACCAGGGAAGAAAGTAGAAAGATAATAAGACGGCTATAGAGAGAGAGAGAGAAATAGAAGTTTCAATATAAAGATGTTACACACACGATTTTTCTTGTTGGGTTAGCACTTTTTATGGTTAGGTTACTACGTTTATTTGTCGCGTCACCACTTTTTATTGCAGAGTCACCACTTTTATTGTTGGGTAACCACTTTTTATGGTTGGGTCACTACGTTTTATTGTTGGCTCACCACTTCTTATTGCTGGGTCACCACTTTTATTGTTAGTAACCACTTTTTATGGTTGGGTCATCACTTTTTCTTGCTGGGTCACAACGTTTTATTGTTGGGTAACCACTTTTTATTGCTGGGTCACTACGTTTCATTGTTAGGTCACTACGATTTATGGTTAGGTCACTACGTTTTATTGTTGGGTCACCACTTTTTATGGTTGGGTCACAACGTTTTATTGTTGGGTCAGTACGTTTTATTGTTGGGTCACTACGATTTATTGTTAGGTCACCACTTTTTATTGTTGGGTCACCACTTTTTATTGCTGGGTCACTACGTTTTATTGTTGGGTCACCACGTTTTATTGCTGGGTTACTACGTATTATTGTTGGGTCACCACTTTTTATGGTTGGGTCACCACGTTTTATGGTTGGGTCACCATTTTTTATGGTTGGGTAACCATTTTTTATGGTTGGGTCACTACGTTTCTGTTGTGGGGTACAAATCACCCCTATTGAAGAACTAATGGAAGCAACTATCTATAATAAATACCATGGTTGCAAAGACTCAACAGAGGACATTCCTATTCATGTTTTACTGCATGGTAGGAATCCGGTCATCTCCAACCACATTTAGTGGCGTAACTGTATTGCTATAAATAAATAGATTGTATATTTTAACTTGTCACAATTTGTGGTTGTAATCTTTGTGACCCCTAGCACGGGTCTACAACAGTTTCATTGTTGGGTCACTACGATTTATGGTTAGGTCACTACGTTTTATTGTTGGGTCACCACTTTTTATTGCTGGGTCACCACTTATTGCTGGGTCACCACTTTTATGGTTGGTCACTACGTTTTATTGCTGGGTCACTACGCTTTATTGTTGGGTCACTAAGTTTTATAGTTGGGTCACAACTTTATTGTTGGGTCACCACTTTTTATTGTTGGGTCACTACATTTTAATGTTGGGTCACCACGTTTTAATGTTGGGTCACCACGTTTTATTGCTGGATCACTACGTTTTATGGTTGGGTCACCACTTTTTATGGTTTAGTCACTACGTTTTATTGTTGGGTCACTACGTTTTATGGTTAGGTCACTACGTTTTATTGTTGGGTCACCACTTTTTATGGTTGTGTCACTACGTTTCATGGTTAAGTCACTACGTTTTATTGCTGGGTCACCACTTTTTATTGCTGGGTCACCACTTTTTATAGTTGGGTCACTACGTTTTATTGTTAAGTCACTACGTTTTATTGTTGGGTAACAACTTTTAGTTAGGTCACTACGTTTTATTGTTGGTTCACTACGTTTTATTGTTGGTTCACCACTTTATTGTTGGGTCACCACTTTTTATTGTTGGGTCACTATGTTTTAATGTTGGGTAACCACGTTTTATTGCTGGGTCAGTAGGTTTTATTGTTGGGTCACTACGATTTATGGTTAGGTCACTACGTTTTATTGTTGGGTCATCACTTTTTATGGTTTAATCACTATGTTTTATCGTTGGGTCAACACTTTTTATTGCTGGGTCACCACTTTTATTGTTGGGTCACCACTTTTTATGGTTGGGTCACTACGTTATATTGTTGGGTCACCACATTTTTTGGTTGGTTCACTACGTTTTATTGTTTGGTTTCTACGTTTTATTGTTGGGTCACCACTTTTTATGGTTGGGTCACTACGTTGTATTGTTGGGTACCTACGTTTTATTGCTGGTAACCACTTTGTATTGTTAGTCACGATTTTATTGTTGGGTCACCACTTTTTTGGTTGGGTCACTACGTTTTATTGCTAGGTCACCACCTTATTGTTGGGTCACCACCTTATTGTTGGGTCACCACGTTTTATTGCTGCGTCACTACGTTTTATTGTTGGGTCACCACTTTTTATGGTTCGGTCACTACGTTTTATGGTTGGGTCACTACGTTTTATGGTTGGGTCACCACATTTTTTAGTTGGATCAGAACGTTTTATTGTTGGCTCACTACGTTTTATGGTTAGGTCACTACGTTTTATTGTTGGGTCACCACATTTTTTGGTTGGGTCACTACGTTTTATTGTTGGGTCACTACGTTTTATGGTTAGGTCACTACGTTTTATTGTTGGGTCACCACTTTTTATGGTTTAATCATTATGTTTGATCGTTGGGTCACCACTTTTTATTGGTGGGTCACTACGTTTTATGGTTATGTCACCACTTTTTATGGTTGGGTCACCACGGTTTATGGTTGGGTCACTACGTTTTATTGTTGGGTCACTACGTTTTATTGTTGGGTCACCACCTTTTATTGTTGGGTCACGATTTTATTGTTGGGTCACCACTTTTTATGGTCGGGTCACTACGTTTTATGGTTAAGTCACTACGTTTTATTGTTGGGTCACCACATTTTTTGGTTAGGTCACTACGTTTTATTGTTGGGTCACTACGTTTTATTGTTGGGTCACCACGTTTTATTGTTGGGTCACCACTTTTTATGGTTGGGTCACTACGTTTGAATGTTGGGTCACCACGTTTTATTGCTGGGTCACTACGTTTTATTGTTAGGTCACCACTTTTTATGGTTGGGTCACCACTTTTTATTGTTGGGTCACGATTTTATTGTTGGGTCACCACTTTTTATGGTTAGGTCACTACGTTTTATGGTCGGATCACTACGTTTTATTGTTGGGTCACTACGTTTTATGGTTAGGTCACTACGTTTTATTGTTGGGTCACCACTTTTTATGGTTTAATCATTATGTTTGATCGTTGGGTCACCACTTTTTATTGGTGGGTCACTACGTTTTATGGTTAAGTCACTACGTTTTATTGTTGGGTCACCACTTTTTTTGTTGGGTCACCAATTTTTTTGGTTGGGTTACTACGTTTTATTGTTGGGTCACCACTTTATTGTTGGGTCCATACGTTTTTATGTTGGGTAACCACGTTTTATTGCTGGATCACTACGTTTTATTGTTAGGTGACCACATTTTTTGGTTGGGTCAGTACGTTTTATTGTTGAGTCACTACGTTTTATGGTTAGGTGACTACGTTTTATTGTTGGGTCACCACATTTTTGGGTTGGTTCACTACGTTTTATTGTTGGGTCACAACGTTTTATTGTTGGGTCACCACTTTTTATGGTTGGGGCACTATGTTTGATCGTGTGGTCACCACTTTTTATTGGTGGGTCACTACGTTTTATGGTTAAGTCACTACGTTTTATTGCTGGGTCACCACTTTTATTGTTGGGTCACCACTTTTTATGGTTGGGTCACTACGTTTTATTGTTGGGTCACTACGTTATAGGGTTAGGTCACTACGTTTTATTGTTGGGTCACCACTTTTTATGGTTGGGTAACTACGTTGTATTGTTTGGTACCTACGTTTTATTGCTGGTCACCACTATATTGTTGGGTCACGATTTTATTGTTGGGTCACCATTTTTTTGGTTGGATCACAACTTTATTGTTGGGTCACCACTTTTTATTATTTGGTCACAACGTTTTATTGTTGGGTCACCACTTTTTATGGTTCGGTCACTACGTTTTATGGTTGGGTCACTACGTTTTATTGTTGGGTAACCACATTTTTTGGTTGGGTCAGTACGTTTTATTGTTGGGTCACTACGTTTTATGGTTAGGTCACTACGTTTTATTGTTGAGTCACCACTTTTTATGGTTTAATCACTGTTTAATCGTTGGGTCACCACTTTTTATTGGTGGGTCACCACTTTTTATGGGTGGGTCACTACGTTTTATTGTTGGGTCACCACTTTATTGTTGGGTCACTACTTTTTATTGTTGGGTCACTACGTTTTAATGTTGGGTCACTATGTTTGATTGTTAGGTCACCACTTTTTATGGTTGGGTCACTACGTTTTATGGTTGGGTCACTACGTTTTATGGTTGGGTCACTACGTTTTATGGTTGAGTCACTACGATTTATGGTCAGGTCACCACGTTTTATTGTTGGCTTACCACTTTTTATTGTTAGGTCACCACTTTTTAGGGTTTAATCACTATGTTTTATCGTTGGGCAACCACTTATTATTGCTGCGTCACCACTTTTATTGTTGGGTCACTACTTTTTATGGTTGGGTCACTACGTTTTATTGTTGGGTCACCACTTTTTTGGTTGGGTCACTACGTTTTATTGCTGGGTCACTACGTTTTATTGTTAGGTCACTACGTTTTATGAGGCGGTCAGTACGTTTTATGGTTGGGTCACTACGTTTTATTGTTGGGTCACAATTTTTTTATTGTTGAGTCACCACTTGAGTGGTCACCGCTTTTTATGGTTTGGTCACTACGTTTTATAGTAGGGTCACCACATTTTTGGGTTGGTCACTACGTTTTTATGTTTGGTCACTACGTTTAATGGTTAGGTCACTACGTTTTATTGTTGGGTCACTACGTTTTATTCTTAGGTCACCACTTTTTATGGTTGGGTCACTACGTTTTATGGTTGGGTAACCACTGTTTATTGCTGGGTCACCACTTTTTATGGTTGGGTCACTACGTTTTATCGTTGGGTCACTACGTTTTATGGTTAGGTCACTACGTTTTATTGTTGGGTCACCACTTTTTATTTTTGGGTCACTATTTTTATGGTTGATCACTACGTTTTATTGTTAGGTTCACCACATTTTTTGGTTGGGTCACTACGTTTTATTGTTGGGTCACTACGTTTTATGGTTAGGTCACTACGTTTTATCGTTGGGTCACCACTTTTTATTGCTGGGTCACAACTTTTTAAGGTTGGGTCACTACGTTTTATTGCTAAGTCAATACGTTTTATGGTTGGGTCATTACGTTATATTGTTGGGTCCCTACGTTTTATTGTTGGGTCCCCACATTTTTTGGTTAGGTCACTACGTTTTATTTTTGGGTCACTACGTTTGAATGTTGGGTCACCACGTTTTATTGTTGGGTCACCACGTTTTATTGCTGGGTCACTACGTTTTATTGTTAGGTCACCACTTTTTATTGTTGGGTCACCACGGTTTATGGTTGGGTCACTACGTTTTATTGTTGGGTCACAACTGTTTATTGTTGGGTCACCACTTTTTATTGTTGGGTCACTACGTTTTATTGTTAGGTCACCACGTTTTATTGCTGGGTCACTACGTTTTATAGTTGGGTCACCACGGTTAATTGTTGGGTCACGATTTTATTGTTGGGTCACCACCTTTTATTGTTGGGTCACGATTTTATTGTTGGGTCACCATTTTTTATGGTCGGTCACTACGTTTTATTGTTGGGTCACTACGTTTTATTGTTGGGTAACTACATTTTATTGTTAGGTCACCACTTTTTATGGTTGGGTCACTACGTTTGAATGTTGGGTCACCACGTTTTATTGCTGGGTCACTACGTTTTATTGTTAGGTCACCACTTTTTATGGTTGGGTCACCACGGTTTATGGTTGGGTCACTACGTTTTATGGTTGGGTCACCACGGTTTATTGCTGGGTCACCACGGTTTATTGCTGGGTCACTACGTTTTATTGTTAGGTCACCACTTTTTATGGTTGGGTGACTACGTTTTATGGTTGGGTCACCACGGTTTATTGCTGGGTCACTACGTTTTATGGTTATGTCACCACTTTTTATGGTTGGGTCACCACGGTTTATGGTTGGGTCACTACGTTTTATTGTTGGGTCACTACGTTTTATTGTTGGGTCACCACCTTTTATTGTTGGGTCACGATTTTATTGTTGGGTCACCACTTTTTATGGTCGGGTCACTACGTTTTATGGTTAAGTCACTACGTTTTATTGTTGGGTCACCACATTTTTTGGTTAGGTCACTACGTTTTATTGTTGGGTCACTACGTTTTATTGTTGGGTCACTACGTTTTATTGTTGGGTCACCACGTTTTATTGTTGGGTCACCACGTTTTATTGTTGGGTCACCACTTTTTATGGTTGGGTCACTACGTTTGAATGTTGGGTCACCACGTTTTATTGCTGGGTCACTACGTTTTATTGTTAGGTCACCACTTTTTATGGTTGGGTCACCACTTTTTATTGTTGGGTCACCACTTTTTATGGTTAGGTCACTACGTTTTATGGTCGGATCACTACGTTTTATTGTTGGGTCACTACGTTTTATTGTTGGGTCACCACTTTTTATGGTTTAATCATTATGTTTGATCGTTGGGTCACCACTTTTTATTGGTGGGTCACTACGTTTTATGGTTAAGTCACTACGTTTTATTGTTGGGTCACCACTTTTTTTGTTGGGTCACCAATTTTTTTGGTTGGGTTACTACGTTTTATTGTTGGGTCACCACTTTATTGTTGGGTCCATACGTTTTTATGTTGGGTAACCACGTTTTATTGCTGGATCACTACGTTTTATTGTTAGGTGACCACATTTTTTGGTTGGGTCAGTACGTTTTATTGTTGAGTCACTACGTTTTATGGTTAGGTGACTACGTTTTATTTTTGGGTTGGTTCACTACGTTTTATTGTTGGGTCACGACGTTTTATTGTTGGGTCACCACTTTTTATGGTTGGGGCACTATGTTTGATCGTGTGGTCACCACTTTTTATTGGTGGGTCACTACGTTTTATGGTTAAGTCACTACGTTTTATTGCTGGGTCACCACTTTATTGTTGGGTCACTACTTTTTATTGTTGGGTCACTACGTTTTAATGTTGGGTCACTATGTTTGATTGTTAGGTCACCACTTTTTATGGTTGGGTCACTACGTTTTATGGTTGGGTCACTACGTTTTATGGTTGGGTCACTACGTTTTATTGTTGAGTCACTACGATTTATGGTCAGGTCACCACGTTTTATTGTTGGCTTACCACTTTTTATTGTTAGGTCACCACTTTTTAGGGTTTAATCACTATGTTTTATCGTTGGGCAACCACTTATTATTGCTGCGTCACCACTTTTATTGTTGGGTCACTACTTTTTATGGTTGGGTCACTACGTTTTATTGTTGGGTCACCACTTTTTTGGTTGGGTCACTACGTTTTATTGCTGGGTCACTACGTTTTATTGTTAGGTCACTACGTTTTATGAGGCGGTCAGTACGTTTTATGGTTGGGTCACTACGTTTTATTGTTGGGTCACAATTTTTTTATTGTTGAGTCACCACTTGAGTGGTCACCGCTTTTTATGGTTTGGTCACTACGTTTTATAGTAGGGTCACCACATTTTTGGGTTGGTCACTACGTTTTTATGTTTGGTCACTACGTTTAATGGTTAGGTCACTACGTTTTATTGTTGGGTCACTACGTTTTATTCTTAGGTCACCACTTTTTATGGTTGGGTCACTACGTTTTATGGTTGGGTCACCACTGTTTATTGCTGGGTCACCACTTTTTATGGTTGGGTCACTACGTTTTATCGTTGGGTCACTACGTTTTATGGTTAGGTCACTACGTTTTATTGTTGGGTCACCACTTTTTATTTTTGGGTCACTATTTTTATGGTTGGTCACTACGTTTTATTGTTAGGTTCACCACATTTTTTGGTTGGGTCACTACGTTTTATTGTTGGGTCACTACGTTTTATGGTTAGGTCACTACGTTTTATCGTTGGGTCACCACTTTTTATTGCTGGGTCACAACTTTTTAAGGTTGGGTCACTACGTTTTATTGCTAAGTCAATACGTTTTATGGTTGGGTCATTACGTTATATTGTTGGGTCCCTACGTTTTATTGTTGGGTCCCAACATTTTTTGGTTAGGTCACTACGTTTTATTTTTGGGTCACTACGTTTGAATGTTGGGTCACCACGTTTTATTGTTGGGTCACCACGTTTTATTGCTGGGTCACTACGTTTTATTGTTAGGTCACCACTTTTTATTGTTGGGTCACCACGGTTTATGGTTGGGTCACTACTGTTTATTGTTGGGTCACCACTTTTTATTGTTGGGTCACCACTTTTTATTGTTGGGTCACTACGTTTTATTGTTAGGTCACCACGTTTTATTGCTGGGTCACTACGTTTTATTGTTAGGTCACTACTTTTTCTGGTTGGGTCACTACGTTTTATAGTTGGGTCACCACGCTTAATTGTTGGGTCACGATTTTATTGTTGGGTCACCACCTTTTATTGTTGGGTCACGATTTTATTGTTGGGTCACCATTTTTTATGGTCGGGTCACTACGTTTTATTGTTGGGTCACTACGTTTTATTGTTGGGTCACTACGTTTTATTGTTGGGTAACTACGTTTTATTGTTAGGTCACCACTTTTTATGGTTGGGTCACTACGTTTGAATGTTGGGTCACCACGTTTTATTGCTGGGTCACTACGTTTTATTGTTAGGTCACCACATTTTATGGTTGGGTCACCACGGTTTATGGTTGGGTCACTACGTTTTATGGTTGGGTCACCACGGTTTATTGCTGGGTCACCACGTTTTATTGCTGGGTCACTACGTTTTATTGTTAGGTCACCACTTTTTATGGTTGGGTTACTACGTTTTATGGTTGGGTCACCACGGTTTATTGCTGGGTCACTACGTTTTATGGTTATGTCACCACTTTTTATGGTTGGGTCACCACGGTTTATGGTTGGGTCACTACGTTTTATTGTTGGGTCACTACGTTTTATGGTTGGGTCACCACCTTTTATTGTTGGGTCACGATTTTATTGTTGGGTCACCACTTTTTATGGTCGGGTCACTACGTTTTATAGTTAAGTCACTACGTTTTATTGTTGGGTCACCACATTTTTTGGTTAGGTCACTACGTTTTATTGTTGGGTCACTACGTTTTATTGTTGGGTCACCACGTTTTATTGTTGGGTCACCACTTTTTATGGTTGGGTCACTACGTTTGAATGTTGGGTCACCACGTTTTATTGCTGGGTCACTACGTTTTATTGTTAGGTCACCACTTTTTATGGTTGGGTCACCACTTTTTATTGTTGGGTCACGATTTTATTGTTGGGTCACCACTTTTTATGGTTAGGTCACTACGTTTTATGGTCGGATCACTACGTTTTATTGTTGGGTCACTACGTTTTATTGTTGGGTCACCACATTTTTTGGTGGGGTCACTACGTTTTATTTTTGGGTCACTACGTTTTATGGTTAGGTCACTACGTTTTATGGTTAGGTCACTACGTTTTATTGTTGGGTCACCACATTTTTTGGTTAGGTCACTACGTTTTATTGTTATGTCACTACTTTTTATGGTTGGGTCACTACGTTTTATGGTTGGGTCACCACGGTTTATTGCTGGGTCACCACGTTTTATTGTTGGGTCACTACGTTTTATTGTTGGGTCACTACGTTTTCATGTTGGGTTACCACGTTTTATTGCTGGGTCACTACGTTTTATTGTTAGGTCACCACTTTTTATGGTTGGGTCACTACGTTTTATGGTTAAGTCAATACGTTTTATGGTTGGGTCATTACGTTTTATTGTTGGGTCCCTACGTTTTATTGTTTGGTCCCTACGTTTTATTGTTGGGTCACCACTTTATTGTTGGGTCACCACTTTTTATGGTTGGGTCACTACGTTTTAATGTTGGGTCACTACGTTTTAATGTAGGGTCACCACGTTTTATTGCTGGGCCCCAACGTTTTATTGCTGGGTCACTACGTTTTATTGTTAGGTCACAACTTTTTATGGTTGGGTCACTACGTTTTATGGTTGGGTCACCACGGTTTATTGCTGGGTCACCACGTTTTATTGCTGGGTCACTACGTTTTATTGTTAGGTCACCACTTTTTATGGTTGGGTGACTACGTTTTATGGTTGGGTCACCACGGTTTATTGCTGATTCACTACGTTTTATTGTTAGGTCACCACTTTTTATGGTTGGGTCACTACGGTTTATGGTTGGGTCACTACGTTTTATTGTTGGGTCACTACGTTTTATGGTTGGGTCACCACGTTTTATTGCTGGGTCACTACGTTTTATTGTTAGGTCACCACGTTTTATTGCTGGGTCACTACGTTTTATTGTTAGGTCACCACTTTTTCTGGTTGGGTCACTACGTTTTATAGTTGGGTCACCACGGTTAATTGTTGTGTCACCACTTTTTATGGTTGGGTCACTACGTTTTATTTTTGGGTCACTACGTTTTATGGTAAGGTCACTACGTTTTAATGTTGGGTCACGATTTTATTGTTGGGTCACCACCTTTTATTGTTGGGTCACGATTTTATTGTTGGGTCACCACTTTTTATGGTCGGGTCACTACGTTTAATGGTTAAGTCACTACGTTTTATTGTTGGGTCACCACATTTTTTGGTTAGGTCACTACGTTTTATTGTTGGGTCACTACGTTTTATTGTTGGGTCACTACGTTTTATTGTTGGGTCACTACGTTTGAATGTTGAGTCACCACGTTTTATTGCTGGGTCACTACGTTTTATTGCTGGGTCACTACGTTTTATTGTTGGGTAACTACGTTTTATTGTTAGGTCACCACTTTTTATGGTTGGGTCACTACGTTTGAATGTTGGGTCACCACGTTTTATTGCTGGGTCACTACGTTTTATTGTAAGGTCACCACTTTTTATTGTTGGGTCACCACTTTTTATTGTTGGGTCACCACTTTTTATGGTCGGATCACTACGTTTTATTGTTGGGTCACTACGTTTTATTGTTGGGTCACCACATTTTTTGGTTGGGTCACTACGTTTTATTTTTGGGTCACTACGTTTTATGGTTAGGTCACTACGTTTTATGGTTAGGTCACTACGTTTTATGGTTAGGTCACTACGTTTTATTGTTGGGTCACCACATTTTTTGGTTAGGTCACTACGTTTTATTGTTAGGTCACCACTTTATTGTTGGGTCACCACTTTTTATTGTTGGGTCACTACGTTTTAATGTTGGGTCACCACGTTTTATTGCTGGGTCACCACGTTTTATGGTTGGGTCACTACGTTTTAATGTAGGGTCACCACGTTTTATTGCTGGGCCCCAACGTTTTATTGCTGGGTCACTACGTTTTATTGTTAGGTCACCACTTTTTATGGTTGGGTCACTACGTTTTATGGTTGGGTCACCACGGTTTATTGCTGGGTCACCACGTTTTATTGCTGGGTCACCACGTTTTATTGTTAGGTCACCACTTTTTATGGTTGGGTGACTACGTTTTATGGTTGGGTCACCACGGTTTATTGCTGGGTCACTACGTTTTATTGTTGGGTCACCACGTTTTATTGTTAGGTCACCACTTTTTATGGTTGGGTGACTACGTTTTATGGTTGGGTCACCACGGTTTATTGCTGGGTCACTACGTTTTATTGTTGGGTCACCACGTTTTTTTGCTGGGTCACCACGTTTTATTGCTGGGTCACTACGTTTTATTGTTGGTTCACTACGTTTTAATGTTGGGTTCATCGCGTTTTATTGCTGGGTCACTACGTTTTATTGTTAGGTCACCACTGTTTATGGTTGGGTCACCACGTTTTATGGTTGGGTCACTACGTTTTATGGTTAGGTCGCTACTTTTTATTGTTGGATGTCCCCGACCCTTCAATCTCTCCAGCCCCCTATTTTTTCACTTTCCCCCATCTCTGAGAAATATTTTGACTTCAAAACAAAAAAAAACAAAAAAGTTTGGCCTGACCCCTAAAATTTACCCCGACCCCTCATTCTCTCCAGTCCCCATCCCAACTTATTTTTAACTCTCCCCTAACCCTGAGAAATATTTTGCGTTCAAAACAACAAAAAAAAGAAAAAAATTGGCCTAACCCGTAAAAAGTTCAGCCTGATCCCTAAAATTTTCCCCGACCCCTCAATCTCTCCAGCCCCCTAAGTTTTCACTCTCCCCAACCCTGAGAAATATTTTGACTTCAAAATATTTCTCAGGGTTGAGGGAGAGTTAAAAATTAGGGAGCTAGAGAGATTAAGGGGTCGGGGAAAATTGTAGGGGTCAGGCCGAACTTTTTAGGGGTCAGGTCAAATTTTTTTTTTTGTTTTTTTTCGAAGTCAAAATATTTCTCAGGGTTGGGGGAGAGTGAAAAATTAGGGGGCTGGAGAGATTGAGGGGTCGGGGAAATTTTAGGGGTCAGGCCGAACTTTTTAGGGGTCAGGCCAAATTTTTTTTTTTTTTTTTTTTTGAACTCGAAATATTTCTCAGGGTTGGGGGAG
This sequence comes from Sepiola atlantica, assembly GCA_963556195.1. Taxonomy (NCBI): domain Eukaryota; kingdom Metazoa; phylum Mollusca; class Cephalopoda; order Sepiida; family Sepiolidae; genus Sepiola; species Sepiola atlantica. Next base: position 10,427,496 of record OY744529.1, read on the forward strand.
AGTGAAAAATTACTTGGGAGGGGGGGGGCTTGAGAGAGTTAGGGGTCGGGGAAAATTTTAGGAGTCAGGCCAAACTTTTTAGGGGTCAGGCCAAATGTTTTTTTTTTTTTTGTGTTTTGAAGTCAAAATATTTCTCATGATTGGAGGAGAGTGAAAAATTAGGGGCCTGGAGAGATTGAAGGGTTGGGGAAAATTTTAGGGGTCAGGCCAAATTTTTTTCTTTTTTTTGTTGTTTTGAACTCAAAATATTTCTCAGGGTTGGGGAAGAGTTAAAAATTAGTTGGGATGGGGGGCTGGAGAGAATGAGGGGTCGGGGAAAATTTTTGGGGTCAGGCCAAACTTTTTTTGTTTTTTTTTGTTTTGTAAGTCAAAATATTTCTCAGGGTTGGGGGAGAGTTAAAAATTAGGGGGCTGGAGAGATTGAAGGGTCGGGGAAAATTTTAAGGGTCAGGCCGAACCTTTTAAGTGTCAGGCTAAATTTATTTATTTTTTTATGTTTTGAACTCAAAATATTTCTCAGGGTTTGGGAGAGTGAAAAACAAGTTAGGATGTGGGGGGCTGGAGAGGTTGAGGAGTCACGGAAAATTTTAGGGGTCAGACCGAACTTTTTAGGGGTCAAGTTAGTTTTTTTAATTTTTTTTGTTTTGAACTCAAAATGTTTCTCAGGGTTGGGGGAGAGTAAAACAAAATTGGAGGGTGAAGCTTGAGATATTAGGGGTCGAGGAAAATTGTAGGGGTCGGGCCAAACTTTTTAGGGGTCGGGCGAAAGTTTTTTGTTTTTTTTTAACTTAAAATGTTTCGTAGGAAAATATATAGTATGCACAGTGGGGTGGCGATAGATACGAATATAGTATGTGCACCAGGCCGGTGATAGGTATATATATAGTATGTGAACCAGGGTGGCAATAGGTACGTGTATAGTAGTGCATAGAGGTGGCGATAGGTACTATATAGCATGTGCACAGGAATGGCAGTAAGTATGTATATAGAATGCGCACCAGGGCGGTTATAGGTATATATTTAGCATGCGCTCCGGGGCGGCGATCAGTACGTGTATAGCACGCACACCAGGGCGACGAAAGGTATGTATTTAGCACGCGCACAGGAGCGGCGATAGGAACATATTTAGCATTCACATCAGGCCGGCAATAGTGACGTATTTAGCATTTGCACTGGGGCGGCGATAGGTACGTATGTATCATTCGCGACGGGGCGGCGATAGGTACGTATGCAGCATTCGCACTGGGGCGGTGATAGGTACTTATTTAGTATGCATATAGGGGCGGCAATAGGTACTAATATAGTATCTGCCTGGGGCGGCGATAGGTACGTATATTGTATGTGCACCGGGGTGGCGATAGATATGTATAAAGTATGAACACCGGGGCGGACATAAGTACCTATATAGAAGGCGCAGATAGATGTGGTACTTTTTATAGAAATATGTCATGCTATTGCCCTGCGCAACGTAGGAGAAATGGTGAGGAAGAATCAGCTTTCGCAAAAGGCAAAATTAGAAAGTAGCGGTGAAATGGGGCGACCAGGGAAGAGAAAGGTAGAAAGATGAAGAGACGGGTACAGAAGTTTGAATATAAAGATGTTACACACGCGATTTTTCTTCAATTATGTCTTTATGACCCCGAGCAACGCCGGGTAGCCCCGCTAGTTAAATATAAAAAGATGTTATTAATATCAACAGTAAGTCTTATATTTTCTGATATAATATGTATAAGATTTATTTAAAAATAAATAGATAATTGTAAAGATTAATATCTCAAAGATTGTCTTTGATTGGTTTTTGTTCATCTTCTATTTCACCATTCTGTTTTTCTGTATTGCTATCAGCCTTCATAAATACCCACATACTTATTTGCCAGCAATGCTTCAAGCAAACTATCATTCTTATATATATATGTGTGTGTGTGTGTGTGTGTGTGTGTGTGTGTGGTACACATTTTGATATCTATTTTAATTATGCCGTTTTATACAGGAAACAAATATAATCACATGACTTTCAAAAATAAAATAAAAGAGCAGATCAAACAAACCATTTATGCATTCATCATTTCTAATAAGATCATTAATCTTCCTTTAAGCTAGAAAAGCACTGCAATTATTTGGCTTTCATAAAATACAATGTAACGTGTGTCAAACTGTTTTTAGCCGTCAGAGAATCTTTAACACGCATTGATTTCTCTATGAAACTATCTCGTAAACAATGAGAAAAGCTCAACGATGTCGGCCAAAGAGAAAGCAAAAAACAATAATTGAACATACTTCTGTTTGTTCAAAGTTAATGTATTTTCTAACATCGATATACGGTTTTACCTTCCGAATAGGCATAGGAGTTGGATGAAAACTGTCTCACAAGTCTGGAGTCGGTTTTAAAAACTGACTCCTCCACCTCAGAAAAGTTGTCCTCAAAAAAGTAGCTAACCCAGACTCCTTCAAAAAACCAAAAAAACAAAAATTAATTATCCACACTCCTTCAAAGAAAAAAGAAGTTGCTGACCCAGACTCCTTTGAGAAAAAAGAAGTTGCTGACCCAGACTCCTTTGAGAAAAAAGAAGTTGCTGACCCAGACTCCTTTGAGAAAAAAGAAGTTGCTGACCCAGACTCCTTTGAGAAAAAAGAAGTTGCTGACCCAGACTCCTTTGAGAAAAAAGAAGTTGCTGACCCAGACTCCTTTGAGAAAAAAGAAGTTGCTGACCCAGACTCCTTTGAGAAAAAAGAAGTTGCTGACCCAGACTCCTTTGAGAAAAAAGAAGTTGCTGACCCAGACTCCTTTGAGAAAAAAGAAGTTGCTGACCCAGACTCCTTTGAGAAAAAAGAAGTTGCTGACCCAGACTCCTTTGAGAAAAAAGAAGTTGCTGACCCAGACTCCTTTGAGAAAAAAAAGTTGCTGACCCAGACTCCTTTGAGAAAAAAAAGTTGCTGACCCAGACTCCTTTGAGAAAAAAAAGTTGCTGACCCAGACTACTTTGAGAAAAAAAAAGTTGCTGACCCAGACTACTTTGAGAAAAAAAAAGTTGCTGACCCAGACTCCTTTGAGAAAAAAGAAGTTGCTGACCCAGACTCCTTTGAGAAAAAAGAAGTTGCTGACCCAGAATAAAAAGAAAAATAATGCTGACCCAGAATAAAAAATAAAAAATGCTGACCCAGACTTATTCATAAAAAAACATGCAAACTCCTTTGAGGAAAAAAACTCTGCACCCCCCCCCGGGTTCAGATATGATAAGAAATCCAGCTTCAGACTTGGTTTTAAAACCCTCACTCCGGCTCGCCATTTCAGAGATTGCTAGTTGGCTGAAAAATAAAATAAACCTGAATCACGAGTCTGTTCTAAAAAGCTAATTGACTCTAGAATTCTTCAAAATTTTTGGACTTCGAAATCCAACCTCTGCTAATAGAGATATTGTTCTCGGTCATTCTTTCCAAATATAATGAGAAATATGATTGGTGAAATTACAGAGTAACCAGATAATATATCTCGCATAGACCAGCAATGGAATGAAAAGGACAAATGGCAATACGTTTGGAAGGTTGGGGTGGGGTGGGGTGGGAGGTATGACACAAGAAAAGAAGCATGAATCCATAATTAGAATTATATTGTTTACTTTAGACATTCTATATGACAGGAAGATGGAAGAGACAAGAGCTACAACATCAGATAGGTCATTCTGTTATTGCAAGCAGAAATGGATGGGGTAGAGTAACAGGGCCACATGATATATAGAAAAGAGGTCTGCACCCCTTGTGTACTACCCACACATGAGTAACGTGTGCAAAAATATGATTATTAAGAGAAGGCACACTTATTCTTGAATGTCAGCTGAAAAGTTTAAACAGAAAGTAAATGTGAAAATGATGGCGACCGGTAAAAGGTTCATCTGGTCAAAGCAAGGACAGATAGAAATAGTTGACAGACCAATTAATTTGAGGAATTTTGATATATCAACTGTCAAGTGCGCAAGAAGTGAAATGGAAAACTATAATTAAGTGGGTAAGCAAAGACAGCGCACAAGGTACAAATAGTTTGTCTTCAAATTCTTGGTGTCATGAGATTGTTTCAGGAAACTGAACATTAAGCTATTGTTTTTAAAAGACAGTTTCATTCAACTCATCTTTGTCAGTTTATGAAGTTTCAAGTAGAATCAAAGTACAATAAATAGTGGTTGTGACCCAACAGATCACTAGAACATCTAGTTTATAGATATATATATATATATAGATATATATATATAGAGAGAGAGAGAGTGAGAGATAAAATACCATTCTTTGAAAAGTCTGGCTTAAGGAAAGAAAAAATAAACATGTTTTTTTATTGAATACACCTTGCATTGAACAACTGAAGATTAAATAGATTAGTGGTTGTGACCCAACAGATAACTAGTACATCTAGTATATATATGTCATCAGCCCTAGTTAGATGGGAACGGTGGAGGTCTTGGACTGCCAAAAGTGTTCAAGTTGGTAAAGGATAGGCATCCAGCCGTAAAATTGCCTTAAATACAATGTCTAGTCGAAATACAGCAGGAAAAAAGAAAGGCAGTGCCAGTAGCACTAATGCTGCTGGTAATGTCTTGGGCTTCGTAGATCCCAGGATGCGTGGATCTTCAGGGCCTATGGATTCCATCAAGCCTTGCCAAGGAGTGGAGAGGAAGACTTAGATTTCGAGACTAGACAATCAGGCCCCACCCTCATCAGAGGATTAATTGTGGCCTGATTCAACAAATAAACCGGTTGATGATGATGATGATGATATATATATATATGCATGTTTGATTAAACAGGAGTGCCACCTACTGCTTATTCAGCTTTTGATCCGTCTTTTCTAGTCTTTGTACGATGGATTTGAGGTTATAATCCAAGGAGTTGAAATAATTTAAAAGAGCGCCCTCTTGATAGATTCACCAATTTATTTCATTTTGCAACCGCCTGACGACGACCGATGTCAGTCGAAAACGTTCGCACAAAATACGGAGATGTTTTACACTCCTTGGATTATAACATCAAATCCGTCGTACGAGACTAGAAAAAACGGATCAAAAGCTGAATAAGCAGAAGTTGGCACTCCTGTTTAATCAAACATGCATAAAAGAAGGAATGCTGCCAATACAAATAGATATCTATATCTCTCTCTATATATATATCTATATATATCTTTCTATCTATATCTATATATATCTTTCTATCTATATCTATATATATCTATCTATATATATACATATATATATATCTAGAGAGAGAGAGAGAGAAGATAAGATACCATTCTTTGAAAAGCCTGGCTTAAGGAAAGAAAAAATAAACATGTTTTTTATAATTGAATACACCTTGCATTGAACAACTGAAGATTAAATAGATTTGTCATTCTTACATCTCGTTTTTCATTTATCTCTCTCATATAAATTTATATATATATATATATATATATATATATATATTTATATATATATATATATTTATATATATATAACGTAGTTCCTGTCTGTATGTTAGTTTGTTCAAGAACTCATCTTACGGTTTGAGAGATAGACCCCCATAACTCTTCTACTGACATGAGAATAACCCCTTCTGAGGCCCTCACTCTCGATTCAGAAGCACCCTGACTCAAATAGAAAACACTCAACCGCCTGAGAATGGGAATGGGGTGATCAAAAGTTGCTACGACTAGATGGGGGCTACAAAACTGGCCCAACATTCTATGAATGCGGAGAGGAGGACTATACGATGCAACAATGACTTGGTTGCTCTCTACTGCCCAACCTGTGCAGCTTGAAAGATCTGGCTGGGTACAACAATAATGCAAAGGACTGCGTAAAAAATGGGAAACTGTTGTATGATCGCATGACACTTCAAAGACACACACAGAAGAAGTTGACAATACATATTTCGAAACTACATTTATCATAGTATTTGGATAAGTATATTTCATTCTGAGCAATAATATTATGAAGTCCGCATTCATGCGAGATCTCAATAAAAAGGAAATATGATTTTTTACTTTATTTTATTTATAACTTGAAAATTATAGAAATTAAAAAATAAGAATAGAAATGGTAATCCGGTGCTTATCAACTGTCTCAGAGAATTAAGCGAAATGGATGGCTTGAACCATCCCCATGACAGGACTCTAGTCTGTTGCCGTTTATACTCTTGGTAAGGTTTGTACTTATTTATACAACTGACTGGTATGGTCTGCTTACTAAGTACTGACCAGGTTCAATGTCGCTTAACGTCTGTGGAACACATTACCACGTGACTGTTTCCCTGCAGATTACAGCATGGTCGTCTTCAAATCCAATGTCAACAGATTCCTGTCATGAATTGCCCCTCCCCACAAGTATTCAAACTCTGTCCATTCCAGGAATCCTTCTCAATCATCTCATGAGGGGTTTGTTTTATCTCTCAATTAACTATCATTCCATCTCATTAACTCTTGGCCTTTTGGCTAAGATCAAAGTGTAGTATCTGTTCTGATGGATACTGCACCCCAAAGACTGTTATTGTCTTGGCCTTCGGGGCTTGATTTACGCCGATCTATGGGTCTGTCCTGTGCAGTTCTAGGAGGTCCACCCTCCCAGGCTTCGCCTCCTCTCTTTGGGGAGGAGTAAGTTTATTGCTTACTGCCTGAGGCGCTCCTACCGGGAATGCCGACGGGGCTGCCCAGCCAATTTTTAAACCCCACTTTCCCGACCCGACCTTGGGTCACATCTTACTTGTGGGAGTAAGATAAAAACTGGCCTTGTGCCTAACTCCTGGAGAGGAGTAAATCAAAACTCTTATCCACGAGTAGTTTTTGGCCTTGATAAATGGTGACCCTTCTAGTAATAAAAGAATTTGGTGATCTGATGGGAAATATGTCAACGGGATTTAGCTGCAAGCTCCTTTATTAACAGTGTACATTTATGGAGCAGATATAGACAGAAATGCCATTATTTTAACAGGAATTTATGACCCCCTCCTCTCTCTCTCTCTCTCTCTCTCTCTCTCTCTCTCTCTCTCTCTCTCTCTCGCTTAAAAACCTGATATAAAATGGCATCAAATGTCTATTTGAACAGTTACATTTTTATTTATTTATTTATTTTTTTTTTTTTTTTTAATATGTTTGACAACCATTGGTCAAGATATCCTATTGCCTCTCATGCGTTACCAATGTCTGCTAGCAATGCAGCGGGCCCTAGAGAGGAGGGAGGAAAGAAATGGTTAGGGACACCGTGCTAAGAACTTGGCATCATCCTCGTAAAACAACACGTTGCTATCCTTTTCCTACTGGCAGGACATATATTCGGATGCTGGGTAACACTGTGTTTAATTTGCCACCTGGTGACAGCGGCTGACAAACTAGGAGAACCAGCCAGAAGAAGGGAACAGCTGCTTAGTTTATCCTCCATAAACTGACAGTTGGATACCAGATTCAATAAAACAAACAAAAAAAATGGCAAGAAAAAAGTAGATATTAACAGAAATAAACAAAGTATATATAAATATTAGAAATCTGCTTTTCAACACAGTATAATTTGTTTTACCATCATTTCATTAGTTCCCAAGTTGAAATCTTGGCAGGCAAACAATATGTCTTACAAAACCAATAGTGTTGATGCTTCTATTAAAACAGAAGAACGCATTTTAAGAGAGTAGTGTAGTTTCCTTGAAGCATTGTGGGGAGTATATAAAGTATTTTTGGGGGATCTTTTACGACGACGCTCAGCAGAGTAAAAACGCTAAAAAAAACAAATATACAACAAATAAAAGTAACTGTAAGCTGTAAAAGTTAGTTTCAAACGTGCATGTGCTATTTGTTTGTATTTTAAACCCGTTTGAAGTGCTATTTATTAGAAATTTAAGTTCGACCGTCTGTCAGCGAAGAAATCAAAATGGTCGCTTTACGTAATAATATCGAGGGACTGGCCGCCATTTTTCTTTGAGAAAGTAGATGTTTTAAAAAACAAGAAATTTTTTTTTAACATCTAATAAAAAGCCATTTATACTACGTAAAAATACAAACAAATTACATAGGTAAGTAGAAAAATGTCTATTCTAGACATAAGTCAACTTTACTTGTTGCAAATTTATGTTTTTAAACTCTTTCTCGTTCTTTTTTTGGACCCCGTTCGCGCCTCTGCTGAGCGTCGTAACATATACCCGTATTTTTTATAGAAGCCTGTGACAATATCTGGCAGGCAGAAAATAGAAAAACATACAATATATATATATATATATATATATATATATATTCCATGAAAAATTGCCAGTATACTGAAATCATATACCCTTAATAGGGTTAAGCTGAAAATTCATATACACTAAATGTACAAAAGCAAGGAAATTCCCAAATTTTTACACTTTTATTGTCATTAAGGGTATGCGAGAACAACAGGGTTATGTATTTTACTGGTAGGAATTTTTCTTCAGCGCACCTCACACACTTCATCCACTCATGCATAGAGATTTATACTGTAGTGATGTGATAATGAAATGGTTTGGTTGATATGTAGTCATACCCTTAATGACAATAAAAGTGTAAACATTTGGGAATGTCCTTGCTTTTGTACATTTAGTGTATATGAATTTTCATCTTAACCCTATTAAGGGCATATGATTTCAGTATACTGGCAATTTTTCATGGAATGGCACTACTTTTGTAAAGGCTATGCCTCAATACAATGCCTTCTCATAACTGATATAGTTGGTAGTTTGACTAATCAAGGTATATGGTAAACTGAAATTAAAATGCCATCAACTAGACACTAGAACCTCTATCTTTGCCAAAATCAGCTGAATCCATCAAATGGTCGATAAGATATAGAATAAAGTGTATGAATACTGGTCATTTTTAAGGTTTTGGGGAATTTTCTGGAAAACTAAGGTATATGGTAAACTGAAATTAAAATGCCATCAACTAGACCCTAGAACCTCTATCTCTGCCAAAAATCAGCTGAATCTATCAAATAGTTGATGAGATACAGGGTGGCACATACGTACGTACGTACACACAGATAACATGATTTCATGATTGAACTTTCTGGATCTCTGGGTTGCCTTGACTAATGATGCTGAAATTCTACACAATTATAGAACCTATCAAATAAAAAATTTGTGCAAAGTTTTAACTAATTTGGTTTATTGGTTTTGGAGTTATGATTGATCAAAGAAATGAGATTTCCAGCATAGGCCATTCTTAAAGTCTATTAAGGGATAGAGCGCCCTCGCGCCTCCCTTGATTGTAAGAAAAATAATATAAGGCAACAAAGATGATGCGTTAGCTATAACATATTTCTTTATATTTAATTATGACTTGTTTTCGAATTTCTGGGACGAGGATTTATAATTTGAATATTTTGCGGCTACTATTCTCATCTTGGTTATCATATTTACAAGATTCTCTACGTTCGAAAAGATGCACTTCTAGAAGATCGGAAGTTGCATCGGCTGAAACGTTGTGAAAATAAGAACCAAGATGAGAATAGGTATCCAAATAATTCAAATATCCCAATATTTCGGCAAGTAAAATCGCTTCATCTACAGAAACAGAAGAAAGCATTTTAAGAGAGTAGTGTAGTTAGCTTGAAGCATTATGGGTAATGTATAAAGTATTCCTATAGAAGCCTGTGACAATATCTGGCAGACGATGAATAAAAAATTTTAAAAACATACAAATATATAAAGAAAAATAATAGCAGGCAACAAAGATACACCATCTTTGTTGCCTTCTATTATTTTATTAGTTATAGTTTAGTATAGTTATAATTTATTAGTTATTATTAATTAGCTGTAATATTTTTTTATAATTAAATATAGTCACACACTTTTAGAAACATTGCTTTGTAATTCTAAGATATTTTTAGAAATTTGAAACCAAACAAACAATGTATATTTTTTTAATAAATTATTTATTTTAATATTTGAGCTTTCAACAGAAAACGTCCTTTTCAAAGCAAAACTTTTTTCTTTTTTTTCTCCTTTATTTTTTTTCTATCACTTTACTGGTCTTTTGTGAAGATAGCAAAACGCTCGTCCATTGTTATCGACGCCTGCATTCAAAAGAAAGTCCGAGTGTTAGTGCCTTGGTTAGTGCGTTTGAATAATGAAATAAAGTCACACTTTTAGAAACATTGCATCGTATTTCTAAAATATTTTTAGAAATTTGAAACCAAACAAACAATGTATTTTTTTTTAAATAAATTATTCAAGCTTTCGACGTAAATGCTTTGAAAAAGACATTTTACGTCGAAACCTCAGTTATCAAAATAAATAATTCATTTAATTAAAAATATAAAAATATAGATTGTTTATTTGGTTTCGAATTTCTAAAAAAGGATTGATAATTTGGACTACTATTCTCACCTTGGTTGTTATATTCACAATATTTCGTCCAATGTAACCTCCGACCTGCTTCATGTGCATCTTTTCATAATTTGGAACATTCGAGTTTTACTAAAGAATACCAAACTTGGGAATCGGAACAGAATTTTGAACTGGACTTTTTCTTTAATCCATGAGTGTAGATTGTTCCCATTGGCAGATCTAAGTAACAGTGTTTTGCATGTTGATGATTCAATCCTTTCCTAATTAAGCAAGAATAACATTAAATTAACATTTTTATCCAGTTGTGACAGACAGAATGAGAACAATCTACATCCATGGATAAATAAAGAGTTGTGGACAAAGTATATATAGATGGCGAAGCTATTGAGATGTTTTGTTACCTTGGTGATACCATTGGAGCACAGGGTGGAGCAGGTGCTAGTGTGATTGCAAGAGTTAAAAGTGGATGGATAAGTTCAAGGAACTACTGTCATTACTAACCAGCAGTGTGTTACCACTGTCGACCAAGGGAAGGGTCTATCAGGTATGTGTATGCAATGTGATGATGTATGAAAGTGAAACCTGACCAGTCAGGGTTAAGGACATGCGTTGCATGGATAGAAACGATATGAAAATGATATAATGGATGTGTAATGTGAGTCTTAAAGACAGGCTTAGATCGGATGACCTCAGATAGTAAAGAAGATGTGTGCAAAACAGGAGACTTTGATGTTATGGTCACGTTGAGAGAATGGATGAGAGTTCTTGGGTCAGTAGATGTAGAACAGATCAGGTAGCATGTCCAGTTCAGATGGGGAAGGCCAAGAAAAACATGGGAGGAAGTGATAAAAATGGACTTGAGAGAAAGAGAGATAAATAAAGGCCTGGCCAGAGATATGTTAGTGTGGAAGTCAATTTCTAAAAGTCGTCCAAAACATGTCAGCATGTACAATGGATATCTAACTAAATATGCTGCTGCTGATGATGATGAAGTAAAGTCGATTTTCCCTGTACTTTTGCGATCAATAGCTTTTTTACTCCCAGAAGCTACATAAAAAAATCTGTTTCGTCAGTGATTTAAGTCAAATATTGGTCCAGCATGTAAAATGGATGATGATGATGATGATGATGAGTAGTAGTAGTAGTAGTAGTAGTAGTTTGATATTCTGCACTGGCTCCCAAGTTGGAGTAAAAGGGTCTCAAGTTCAAAAAGATGCACCTGAAGAATGTTTGGTGGTTACATTGGACGAAACGATGTGAATACAACGATGAAGATGAGAATTGTAATTCAAATAATCCAAATTAATTATGTCTATCCTTATATTTTAGGAGTAAAATCTCTTCATTAGGAGATCAAAGATGCTTTGTTTTGCATCATTATGTAAATTAGACATCCCATTTACTCTGGGAACAGATACTTCATTGCTTTAATATATAATAAACATTTTATATTAATAACGCATACTAATGCCCGTGCTTTGAAGTTAATCTAACTTATTATTTACATAAATAATAATAACTATTGATATTAAAATAAGACAGTAACTATGTTCAGAGTTTTATACTAAAAAATATGTAACCCATTGAGCTTAGGTCAGATTGTTTGAATCAGGAAAAAAGTCAATTAAGCATATAAAAAAAGACAAAATCCAAAATTAGTCTCTTTCTGCTCCTTCTATCTCCGTCTCTCTTTCCCTCTACATTTACGGGTTCAATAGAATTTCTACTTGGTGATATTCCCTTTTGTTTATAATGGACTATTCCAATTTTTTAAATTCTTTCCTTTCTTTATTATCTTTGCGTAATAGTGAAGGTTGAAAAGTTGCACAAACAAAAAAAAAAAAATCGAAAGTTAGACTTTCGAATTGTATTAATAATTCTCCAAAACACATGGATCTCGTTAACGGAATAACCTGACATAGACGACACCAACTCAATCTTTTCACTTTTTCTCTTGCTGAACACTCGATGTGGTCCCAACTCGCCATGTCAACTTTCTCTCTGATCCGGAGAAAAGTTCCTACTTTTTTATCGCAACAAAAATTCGCCCATGCAAAAGAATGCTCATTTGCATACGTGAACTCTTGTCATAGCACAAAAATAATAAGATGTTATCTTGTAAGCAGAATGCTCTGGATTTAATCCCCGATGGACGACACACCGCACGACTCTCACTCTTTTTCCTCATGGACCTGCATGATGGCTACTACACTTTGACTGTTAATGAATAGAGAGTACCGGAAATGAGCATGATAAATACCCTATAAAATGAAAGCTGTGCAGCAAACAACTTACAGTCAAATAGAGTTAGCATGATCGGGAGAAACTTAGTAATATATGGGTCACGTGGTGATTTAATTGCGAATTGTGACCAAGTAGAATAATTAAAATAGAAGGGTTTCTTTTCAAACATAACTCAATCCAATTGGGGAGCAGCCTTGTAACTCTCGCTTCCCTTATTTTGTCGTTTAGTCATCACATTCCATGAGCGATATTTCTGGCAAAGGGGGGGGGGGAAGAATTGTCGTTTTCTGGGTCGGAATCTACTAATCTAACACTTATCGTTGGCTAGTTTTTGACCTTGAAGTAGTATTTTTTTTTTTTTTTTTTTCTCCTTACATCAAGTGGCTTCATGCCTTGTCTGGAGCGATTTCCATAAAAAAAATTTTAAAAATGAAATAAAAAGAAGGAATATTTTAGTATGTATTTTTTTTAGACATGTGTTTATCTTTGTTTATAGATACAATATCTACGAAAAATTAATTGATTAATTTAGATGTGGAACGATGTATTAATCAACTGTTGAGAACTTTAAGATTCATTCAGTGCCAAGTGATTGTCATCTGAAGGTTGAAGGTTCAATCCTTGGTGCGGGCGATACAAAGAATCGCGAATTACTGAAGACTTCTCCCAGTCATGGCTGACGGAACAAGAGCATGCTACCCCTGGAGATTTAGTAAAGAGTTCCGTTCAAAATTCCGTCCAGATTCCCGAGTTCGACAGAAATATTCCCGAGTTCAAAGATATACACCTGAAGAAGGCCGGAGGTTACAGCGGCCAAAACGTTGTGATAATAACGCTCAAAATGAGAAAGGTAGTCCGAATAACTAAAATTAGGCAAATTATCAATCCTCATCTCAAAAATTCAGACATATCATTCATGAATGTCATTTTAATAAATTGTTTTTGGTTTGTTATGTCTCTTTAAGCATCTCCTTTTTTAACCTCCTTCTCAACTCAACCATTAAAGCAAAATATTGGACAGAACATTTACATTTTTAATGCAATATACATATCAAATTCTGTTAAATATTTCATCCGATAGTTCCCAAAAATGCCCTGTTAATTATCTCGGCTAAGGAGATTATTCTTTTGGTCGAGTTTGTTTGTTTTCATGTTTATGCACAGCCTAATGTCCACATCACTTGACCAATCGTCACCAAACTTGTTCAAAATATCGCTTATGGTCTAACTTAGATATCCCCAATTTAAATTAGTTCTAAGTCAAAGGTCAAGGTCACAGAAAAGGTGAAAGTCACACTTTTGACGATAACTTTAGTTCTGTTGATCTTGGAGACTCGCTACTTGGCCCATATTGTAGTCAATGAAGTCACGCATGTCACATGACCTTGCTGTTTGACCTTGAAAAGTTAAAAATTTTGACGGAATTTAAACTTTCAATTTTTCTAAATGTGATGTATGGATCTGATGCTCTATCATAGCAGTAACCGCCATGCAAAATTTCGTGGATAACTTCAGGAATACTTCATACAATATGGAGAAATGAAGCCCAGATAAAACTTTGGCCCATCCTTACGTTGTCAGACGGGGTGATGCGGTCTAACGACTGACTTATGTTCTTGATGCTTTTCTTTTACAACTATTTCTTTAAATTCTCAAACTTTAATGATCGTGTTTCTATCAGAATCGATAATTACAAGCGAGAAAAATACTATTATCGTCCGATGAAAAACGACCAATGAGAATATAATGGTTAAAAAGATGCCAAACTCTTAAAACAGCTGCCAATCAAAGGTAAATTCTAGCGGGTGAATCTAAAGAGAGTCAGGTATTGGGGGTGCAGTGGTGTTAAAGACCAAAACACACGGGGAGGACAAATTGAAGAGTTTGAACTTTAACATATCTTGAAAAGGAGACATCAAACGCAAGATGTCTTCAAGGTATTTGAAATCCAAGTAACCTAATCAAAGCAACTACTTTGTATCGGAGGAATCACTTTGAAATCCACGGGAAGAAGACGAGAAGCAAAGATCAACATTCGGCGGCAGAAAATGGAAATGGAACAGCTGGATTGCCGCGTCAAACACAAGGTTCTCGTTTGATTTGACATGATTCATTGCAGTTTTTAATTATATGTTTCATCACATAGAAAATTGATGGTCCTCATGAGAGGAGTAGTTTTGCATACTCAATAATTACGAGAAAAAGGTGACCCGTTGAGTCACCCATTGAGCTTGGGTTAGAGTGTTTGAATCGGGGGGGGGGGGGAGAAGTGAGTTTGCAAAACCAGTTAAATTATTTTCAAATAAAAAGACAAAATCAAGAATTAGTCTCTTTCTGCTCATTATATCTCCCTCTCTCTTCCTCTCTACAGCTACACGTTAAATAGTATTACTACTTGTGGTGGTATCCCCTTTTGTTTCTAATGGACTATTCCAAGCGTTTTTATTCTTTCCTTTTCTTAGTACCTTCGACTGCTAATAAACAGAGACAGACATGGGCTGAAATGAGAGTGATAGATACAATATAAAATAAGAATAGAGAGGTCAAACAACATACAGTAAGAGAGGGTGAGATAGATAGATAGATAGATAGATAGAAGCTTAGTAAGAGATGGATTACTTACTGAGTTAATTGCACATAAAGGCTAATTAGAAGAATTAAAAAAGGATTTTCAAATATAACTCAATCCCAAAACTGGGGAATATTTTAGCATGTATTTTGTGTTATCATCATATTGAATGACAATAAAACAAAGACTGTTGGGAATTCATAACTGAAACTTGGTGGATAAGTCAGGCAGCGACTGAAGTTTATTTGTAAAATATGGTTGGATTGCTGAAGAGATTGTGAATTTTACTAAAGATTCCATGGATGGCATTTTGGGGGGAGTCACCCTGTACTTTTAGTTTCTTTGATTTTCTTTATGGAGATAGACAATCATTTACCAATCATCATAATCATCATCCGGATTTGGTATTTAAGGTGCTGCAAATGTCCCAGACTCCGGGGTGGGCAACACCAGGCAACGTCTCACGCCTGCTCTCCATGCGGTCCGATCCAACAGCTTGATATCAGTCATGTTGCGTGCACGCAAATCACTTTTTACACACTCAAACCAGGTTTTCCTTAGTCTAACCCTAACTCCCTAGAGCCCGGGATATCCAGGCCTGTTATGTAGTTGATGCAACGGGTCGCACGCTGTCTATGTCCGAACTACCCGAGATGCTGAGCATGTTAGGCATCCATAATCTCACCAATACCAAGTTTCGGTTGAAGCGGCATGTCAACTTAATCATGGCACAGTTATGCCAAACCAGTAGCAGGTCAGAAGTGTTTGTGGCTCATGTCTCACTGCCATACAAGATGACAAAGTGAACACAGGCTGAAAAGACCTTGCCTCGAGTCCTGAAAGAAATGTGCCTAAATGTAAGGATTGGTAGCAGCTTCCTGAACCTTCCCCAAGCAGGAACATACTGCAGTTTATTTATACCAGATTATTAAAGTGATGAATAATTACAATAAGCCCAAGATGAACTATTGTTGTTATTTATATCATTTCGGACTGTTGTCCTCATCTTGTTCACAGTGTTTCAGCCACTGTACACTTCAGTCTTCTTCAGATGTCTTTTGTCTTTATCAGTATTCTTCCCGGAACTTTGAAGTTTTTATTTAATTCAGGGTAGGCTGATCTCATACCTTTTAGATACCTTGTATCAGTTACATTTTCTTAATTTCTTTCACCAAGGATTGAACTCACATCTAAGTAGAATTCCCTCTAAAATATCTCATAACTAACGTCTGTATCCATTAGGCTATGTGTGTCCAGTAGGAATGGGAGCAGCCTACCCCTTCTTTAGGTGTTTTTTTGTTATAGTTGGTAACCTATCGGGAAGTTTGAATCAAAACGTTGTGGTATATAACAACGAAGATAAGAACATTAGTCTAAAACATCTATTACTAATGGAGATTTGGTATATGTCTGTCTAAAGCCGAAACTACTATTACTTCTATTAATGAACTATCTTTTAATACTTAATTCAGTTTACTATACTATTTCAGACTAATGTACTATCTTTCAATGCTCAATTCAGTTATATAATATAACGAGCAGCTTCTCTGTCTGTCTGTCTGTCCGGGAGAAATTTTGTAAACGAGGGAGGGGGGGCGGAGGAGGGCGAGATAATTACTATTTAATTAATTTCAAAGTCGGAAACATAAACATTGGGCCACATATTAACGACTAAATAAACAATAAATAATTTTCGGCGTCAACGCCGCGATTCGAACTCACAACCTTGACGCTAACAGCCACACGCTCTACAGTTGAAAATGGTCTCTTAATTCTAATACTTGAACAAATCGCTTTTTTTTCACATCTCTCATTTAGCAATAAATGATCGTATAATAATTGGTTCTTTTTATACTTTGGGGTCTGCGTCCGCGCTCGATCTGTTCTTCGAAAATACAATTAGGTCTGCGTTCGCTCCGTAGTATCAGTTCTGATGTGATGAGACTATCCTTCAAGGCATTACCTCCTCCTTTGTAGGGAAGGGAGGGGTTGGTACAGTATCTCTTCGTTCATCATGATACTATTCTTCCAGGCATTAGCTCCTCTTTTTTTTGGGGGGGGGGGGGTGTAATATATGTTCTGTTGTTATGTGTTCATCCTCCCAGGCATTACCTCCTCCTTTGGAATGGTGATAGCATATGTCAACAAACAATTGCCACAGTTAGCTGTTCAATAGCAAACTTAACACTTACATTATACATACTAGCAAAAATATGTGATCGGCAGGAGCATATTATTTCTAGTCTAAATAATTAGTATAAAACAAACAATCGCCACAATTGGCTGTTCATTAGCAAACTTAACACTTACATTACACATACTAGCAAAAATATGCGACCAAAGAGGGAAGCATATTTTCGCTTGTGTAAATAATTTTTTTGTATTATTTTGGAGCAATTTTTCTACATTTACAAATTATGTTTTTTTGTAATTAAAATGTTTGAAGAGTGATGCATAAAATTGATATTTATCGCCAAACATGCAAATACGAACAGTAAATAAGCATCTGAATTAAAACATTTTATAGTTAAATAACACAAGATACGTCACAAATTATACAAAGTGTAAAATATATCTTGAACATTTTAAAAGTGTATATTAAAACTTCTATAAATGTGTACTGGTTCATTAGGCATAAGTGTTACAGCCTCCGTTAATGGGCCAGGAGACTGGGGTTCAATCCTCGGTAGAGTTATACCAAGGAATCAAAATAAGAAACTATCGTACTTGATGCTTCATTGTTAAACACTCAGCATTATAAATTTGGAATCAAAGGTAAATGGAACCGTCCATGGAAAGGAGTGGCGCCCTCCCTTACATTTTGATGTAGTAGCCAATGAAATGAAAACCTTCGGGTCGCCCTCGCCTACAGTCGATCCATTTATTTATTAAATATTTTTAAAATGTGTATTTGATCTGTACATAATCATAAAAACTGCATATGTAGGGGAACCATCAACTTTTAATATTTTTTAACTTTTTTATTAATTTTGTTTTAAAGATAAAATTTCATTACATTTTTTTGATATAACTTAATATGTCCGTATATATATATATATATATATAAGCAAACATTGTTAAACATAAAAGAAATCCACTACTTGCTTTTACCTTATTTTAGTTCTTCAATTTTTCTAATAATTTTTGTTGCGTCAAAATCAAAACAATTAATAAATGTTCCATAAGTATCACTAGCACTTTCGATTCTTCATCGAATCATCTTCAGGTGACAAAAACAAATGAACAAAAAGATGGAGAAAAGAAGAGAATATCAAAAAAGCAGCCGAGAACGCGATATGTGAAGTCGTTAGACGTCAAAATAACAAACTGGCGCAGAGGATTGTTTACAATTTAAATACAGCGACGCCAAAGTTAGCGTCACGGGATAAATTGTATTACGTTAAGAATTTTTAAATGTTACTTGTTTCATATGTAATGTTATCTATTGTAGGTTGCTGAGTTTTAATAAAGATAGAATTCTGTGATATTTTGCAATGTTAGCTTAAATGAAAGAATGCTGCCTAAATACACACGATATATATATATATATATACATATATATATAGGATCAAAATAAACCAAAGTGAAAACTTATAGTATATGGAACCTATTGTGAAAAGGATTAGCTCAATATACGAGATAAAGCAATAGTAGAGATAGAAGAAAAAAGAGTGATAAATATGCGACGATTGTCTAGATTTATTTCAAATTTCAATTGTTCAATGCAAGGTGTAATCAGTAATAAACTAGTGTTTATTTTTCTTTCCTTAAGCCAAGGCTTTTCAAAGATCGAAATCTTATCATCAGAGGAGAAATACAGATGGATAAGTTGGCTACTATTGCTCTATCTTTAAGTGCATCTGGACTCACCTACACTTTGAGCACTTTCTCCAATCTGCTCCTTCACAAAGAATTTTTCTTCACTTTCTACAATTTTCACCGGACTTTTTTCAACGGAAATTTACCACCCGGACATTTTTGCTTATCTTTTCACGGAACTTTTCTCTTCATTCAATACGTTTTTTTAATAACAACTCTCATAATTTTCAAATGTTTGAACTTTGTTTTTTTCGAAAGCCAACTTATCCATCTGTATTTCTCCTCTGATGATAAGAGTTCGATCTTTGAAAAGCCTTGGCTTAAGGAAAGAAAAATAAACACTAGTTTATTACTGATTACACCTTGCATTGAACAATTGAAATTTGAAATAAATCTAGACAATCGTCGCATATTTATCACTCTTTTTTCTTCTATCTCTACATATATATATACATATATATATAATCTAACAGTCTGTGGCACACAATTAATATGATGTGATTATTCCATTATATTATCAGGGACATAATAGTTTAACTGGAGTTAAATTAGTTAACTAGTTTTCTGATAAGATGTGTGGTGTTCGTGATTGAATTAAATTAGGATTAGTTGGTTGACTGCGTCTATCAAGCATCTGTTCAATGGGAAACATGCGGAGCTCTGAGAACGAGCGATAAGCAGTATTAATTGGATAATGGAGAGACAGTAGATGGAGGTCTAGAAAGTAATAAAACTGGTTTTATTTTCATTTCGTTTGGATTGTCTGTTGTATTGCATATCTATAAATACTATTATGGCATACGTTCTTCAGAATTGTGTGATCTATTCCCTGCTTCTTTTGTTCCAGCTCGTTTGACTCGTTGGTCTAGTGGTCTCCATCAATTCGCTGTTTTGATACCTAATTGTAATACAGCTTCCTATTCCAGTAGCTTTTTTGCCAAGAACTCCGGGCCTTTGGAACTCTCTTCCTGCTGACTGTTTTCCTCCTACCTATAGCCTTGGTCTTTTCAAGATTAAGGCCAATAGACATCTCCTGTATTTGCGATAATCAATTTTCGTTCTTGTTAGCTTCTTACATCAAATGGCGCCATGCCTTGTCTAGAGCGATTTCCATAAAAAAAAATATATCAAACTTTTCGGGTTATTTGACGCCAAAATACCCCAAGGAAATGATTTATTGTAAACTATTCATTGAAATAAATTTCTATTTTAGTCATAGTTATGGTGGGATGTTCATGGTTTTCCCAAGTGAATGCAATATGTCAGACTGGATTTGAACTTAGGTTAGTTGATTCCAGATTTCCAAATCAATGTCCATTACACATCTCGCACTCCTAATTTTATTTTGATTCTTCCGGTTTGCAAAACTGTTGATCACTGCTGACTTAACATTTTCAAAAGAAAAAAGATATTCAGTTAATTTTTATTTCTTAGAATTCATGTTCAGTCAAGTAAATATTATTGGACTATTTTCACTTGACAGAACATACACAAGGATGTTTCAGGTTGTATTGGACATCAACTGGAAGAAACATCCAACCAAGAAAGACCTATACGGACACCTTCCTCAGCTTGCTGGTCACTCCTGGAGAAATAAGTCAGAACTTGTGATTAACACCCTCCTCTGACATCCATTATGTGGCAAAAGATAGGTTGGAAGACCTCATCACACCTACATTGACCAACTTGTAAAAGACCATGGATGCCATCTAGAGGCCATGCTGACAGCGATGTCTGACAGAGATGGTTGGAGAGAACCAGTCAGAATCCGAGACACAATCTCAACCTGATTGATTAAATGCATATTTGATTAAATTTCTTATTAAAACCAGTCTCATAACTTTTGAGGGAACCATTTTCTTTTTCAAATAATTATATGTTACTACAGCTTTCTTCTACCCCCGAACCTTCGGTGACTATTTCTCTAAATTTAAACCCTAATTCCATCGTTGCTATTCACTACGTTGAGACAAAACAACTGAGAGGAAATATCCATTGTAGACATCCAGCACTATTTCCAGAAGTCAGAAGAACGTTTTAACACGTGTGTTTTTCTTTCCCAAGTCCGGGTGTCTGTCACGAGAAGAGATTTTTTCTTGATGACGCGTGATTGATGGGATCCATCTTTCCAGTTTGCAGCTGCACACCCACCTGATTATGGCACAATCATTATGCCGAAGCCGTTATAGATCAAAAGCGTTTGTGGCCTGTCTCACTGCCATGTAAGATGACAGAGTGAACACAGGCTGAAAAGACTTTGCCCAGAATCTTGAAGGAAATGTGCCTAGATGTAAAGGTTAGCAGAAGTTTCCTGAATCTTCCCATGCAAACCTACCCTACCTGTACCTGGTACGGCATTCACCCTGGGCGGGTTGAACCAGCTTCCTTTGAACAACAAAGTTTCATGGGAATATCAAATTCACAAACGGTCCCCAGTCGCATGTATATTCCGGTTAAGAGAGATGATGACGTTAGGTTTTTACAGTTCTTGCAGGGAGGTGTCGACGTCCTCCTACATACAGCACCTGGTATTCTCAAACGGTCACCCATCTGGTACTGACCAGGCTCACCGCTGCTTAACTTTGGTGGTCTAATGGGAACCGGTGTGTCAATGTGATTATGCCATATTTCCCCATGCAACGCAACAGCGAGCAGCGATAGTGCGTTCACCACCACCATTCAACATTTAGCCCAAAAAGCAGAAAATAGCTTCAGCATCAAGAAGGGCACCATCTACATCTACAAAAGCTTCAGTATATTTTATTAAATAAGACATTTTATGTCTATTTGATCTATTGATCATGCTTTTAAAAAATTCTAAAAAGAAAAAATTATGTAAGTCAAGCTCTGTAACTTTATTTTTTCTCTATTGAGCTTAAAACTAAATTTAGTCGTCTTTTGTAAATACATGATAAAAATACGATCAAATACAGAAAACACAAACGAAAGATCTTTTTTACATTGAATGAAAAAAAAATTAAAGCAGATGGCATCACATAATTTAATTAAAATTACACAGTTGAATACATGAATTATGATCACAATGTCTGAAAGTATCAGGATTCATTATAAACATTAAAAAATGTCAAAAACGGAATCATTTTTTAATGCAAAGTTATAGTTAACCTTATATATAAAGTAAAGTTGATGTTTCTCCTATTTCTTTGAGCTTTGTTAAAAAAGATACATACTTAAAGCTGTTCAGTCAGTCAGTTTTGGCAAATATTGGTCCGTGTTTTTAAAAACAAAAACTTTCATTTCAATCGATTTCATTGATTTTTATATTTAATCCTGCTCAATATTTTTTATTTTTTTATTGTCATGAATACAGGAAGAAGGGAGAATTTACACTCCCTAATTAAGATGTACTGCTACTCTATCAATGGATACCAGAAATAAAAATTAAGACAAATCTTAAAACATTCATAAGTGAAAATGAGGGAAAGGGAATCTTGATTTGTACTTTTCGCTTTCTTCCGTTGCCTTTGGCTGTCAGGGGGGGGGGGGGAGAAAGAAAAAGTAAAGAGAAATAGAGGGAAGGAAGACAGAAAGAATGCTGCCTGTTCTGGTTTTAACCAACATTTGACTGTGATAGAGAGAATTGATTCGATGGCTCAACCAGTTAACATACCGTACATAGAGGCAGGGGTTATGAGTTCAAACCTCATCCCGGGCATAAGTATTATTACTCTGATTTTGCTGTAAAATGAACTTAAACATTTAAAATTATAATATCACGCAGATTGTTTTGTTTTACTTTTTTTCTTTCTGTAAGCTGCGTACTTAACGGAACTTAGGACTCCGGGCGATGCCAGGTTGCACTGCTAGTTGGGTTTAAATTGCTTATGAAATCTTCAATCTTTTAATATATGAGGATTTGTTGAGGATTTTAATATTGTTTATTCGAAGCTGTCTCATGTTATAATTATTATTTACATTACACATGTGCTGACTGATGGCACTTTGGATTTAAAGATGACATGGAATTTAATAAAACAGACTTAAATGAAAATCTATGAGCAATGTTGATTTCAAGAAATTACAGTAAAATTGTTGTTATTTTGTCTGGTTCTTTTTTGCTTAGATAATTGCTTCAGTGCAGCTAGAATGAAACGAGTACAAATCATTCATCATTTTCACAGGTTGAGGTTGTTGAGAAGTTTTGCTTCCTTAGTGATAGCATTGGAGCACAGGGTGAAGCAGGTGCTAAGGTGATTGCAAGAGTAACGAGTGAATGGAGTAAGTCCAGAGAACTTCTGCCATTACTAACCAGCAGAGCATTAACACTGTCGATGAAGGGAAGAGTCTATCAGGCATGTGTACGCAGTATGATGATGATGTATGGAAGTAAAACCTGGCCCGTGAAGGTTGAGGACATGCGTTGCATGGAGAGAAATGATATCAGAATGACACGATGGATGTGTAATGTGAGTCTTAAAGACAGGCTTAGATTTGATGACTTTAGAAGAAAGATTAAATCAGGACAGTATAGGGAGATGTGTGCAGAAAGGTAGACTTCGATGGTATGGCCACATTGAAAGAATGGATGAGAGTTGTTGGGTCAGTAGATGTAGAACAGTTAAAGTAGCAGGTCCAGTTCACAAGGGAAGGCTAAGGAAAACATGGAAGGAAGTGATAAAAATGGACTTGAAAGAAAAAAGTATGGCACTTCTGTAGTATATATGAAGCAGCTGCCGATTAAGAAATCGAAATTGAAGAGTTCCGGTTTTTTTTCTCCAAGTACCATTCATTCAGAATTCACCGGAAGTTGAATTTAGTATTTAGAAAATGGAGTTAAATGAGATTAATCTTCGAGACATTGGTAATTTAATGAACCAGCCGCAAAAAACAATAGATTTTTTACAGGCACACCGCCTGATTTCTTAATGTTAGGGTTAGGGTTTAGGGTTAGGGTTAGGGTTTTTTTATTTAAAATTATTTTACTTCATGTAATAAAAAAAAGAAATTGTTAATTGTTACCCAAAAACAAACCAGTCTTGCATTTTTTTTTTATGTTGTAAAAAAATCACTTCCGGTTGAATTACTTCACTCCAGAACGATTTTTGTTCCTCTGAGTGGGGACATAACAGATACTACACTTTGTATTTGTTCTCTTTTTTTGCAAAAAAAATTTTCAAATTTTTATAAATTAGGCTCTCAAAAGTGTGGGATGAGGAGGGAGTCATCCTCTATCCTACTCTTAACTCGATACATTTTGACCCATTCGTTCAAACATTATTCTTTTCTCTCTTTCGCTATTTGTCCATCACTTTCACTTCAGCAATCACCACAATACTGCATTTACTCTACGGACTATACTATCTAAAATATTGATTTAACATTTATTTTATTTACAAAGAAGATATACAAAGAAAAGAAAACAAAAACTAAATAAAATCAGGGTCATGTTAGTAAGACCCTCCCAACCCTTTCTAAAAGTAGACTGCCCACTGTTTTCCAGTTTGTTTAGAACTGAAAACAAGCCGGTAAATCTCTAAGTGGTAGTGGGACTAAGTGGAAAGAAATGAAATAGGGATGCATTATCTGCATATTGATCTTAGCAAAATTATATGGGTTCTTCTTGAAAAACTCTTCTCATTAGTTATCGTCTGCGACATTTGTTGCATAGTATTTAAGTCAGGGTTCTGAGCAGCTGGTTTTTAATTACTGTGACATCTTCATCACTTGGATGATATTATGTTGCACACGATCATGTAATGGATCATGCTAAAGAATCTAATCTTCATCCAATAGACTTTCAGCAATTCGATACATTTGACCCAATTCAAGCTACCATCAACTTTTTGTATCATTTGATTCGCATCTTCGTTGTTGTATTCGCAACGTTTTCTCTGATGTAAACGTCAACCTTCTTCAGGCGCATCTTTTCAAACTTAGGAATCTTCAAACTTGATAATCAATACAGAATTTTAAACTGAACCCTTTATTTAATGATCTATGGCCAGGTAGATTGTTCTCATTCCATCACCCATGGTCAGGTAGAAATGGTGCAACGGATAAAGGTGTTGATCAACAATCAGTTCTAAGTGGCAGTCTTCTGGAAATTGAAAGGTTCAATCCTTACTACAGAGGATAATAAGTAAGAATAACTTAATAATTAATTATCACTTCTATCCGGTCATGGCTGACGGAATGAGAACAATCTCTCCCTGTGGATTAAATAAAGAGTTCAGTTCGAAATGCTGTATAGGTTACCAAGTTCCACAGAGATTCCCAAGTTCAAAGAAACGCATCCGAAGAAGGTCAAAGGTTACATCGGCCGAAATGTTGTGAAAATTACATCCATTATGAGAATAGTAGTCCATTTAATTCGAATAATATAAATTATCAATCTTCATCTAAAAAATTCCTAAAACGTAATTGGGAATCATTATGTCGAACTCGGCAATCTATATGGAATTTCAAACTGAACCCTTTATTTAAATCACAGGGTAGATTGGTCTCATTCAGTCAGCCATGACTGGTAGAAGTGGTGCAACGGATAAAGATGTTCATTAATAATCAGTTCTAAGTGAAAGTCTTCTGGAGTTGAAGGTTCAATCCTTACTACAGGCGATAACGAAGAATAACTTTATAATTAATTAACACTTCTAGCCGGTCATGGCTGACAGAACAAGAACAGCTAACCCCGTGATTAAATAAAGGGATCAGTTAGAAATTCTATATAGGTTCCTGAGTTCGAAAAGCTGTACCTGAAGAGGTCTGAGGTTACATTGGCTAAAGCGTTGTGAAAATAAAAAACCAAAATCAAAATAGTAATCGAAATAATACAAATTATCAAATTAATTCAAAAATATTACTTTTAATCCACTTTCGTGAGTTATCACTTTTTACATACCCCAAAAGTATCAGATTCTTCCCAACCAAACTTCACGTTTACTGTCGTGTAATGTGAGTTGTTTTGCTTTTCCGATACGCATTCTGATACATTCTTGTTTATTAAAATGCACTGCCATCCTAGTTTTTATCACAGAATATGATCTCATTCCAAAAACTGTTGCATATTACTTGCGTGTTGACTTATATTCTTGGCAATCTTAACAACTTTACTATCTTCATTTTGGCTTCTTTGGAAATGTCACAATAAAAGAGTACTGGAATCCGACAGGAGACTTTTCATTAAATCTAGAAAGAAATTGCTTGTCGAAAATAGTTGTATATTATCAGAAGAATTGAGATATTTCTTACATTCAGTCAGTGTCGTATGATAGCGCAGGGGTTAGCAGCGCCGACTGTCAGCTCGACGGTTGAGTTTCAATCCCGGCTTGAGGCACTAACTGGTCTAGCCACACTGATGAGCTGTGAAACAGCGAAACAGTCTGTATGTGGATGACATTATATATATATATATATATATATTTCTGGTCTCTTACATAAACTTCAGGATTATGGTATTGGTGGTGAGGTTCTTGACATTATTAGGTCTTTTCTTTCTGATCGAAGCTTGCAAGTAACTTTGGAAGGTGTCTCTTTCTCTTTTCCTATCAATGCTGGTGTTCCTCAGAGCTCTATATAAACGATCTACCAGAAAATATTTTTCAGAAAATTAACATCTATGCTGATGATACCACTCTCTATTCTGGTGTTGGTTCTCGCCCATCTCCCTCAGATTAGTCGAAATATGCAGCTGATCTAGAAGTTGACCTGGGTTCAGTTGTGGTTTGTTTCCTTTAATCCAGTTAAGATTCAATCGTAGGCGTGTCCTTTTCTTCCTGAGATTCTCATGGATGGCTCTGCTCTTGAGGAGAAATCGACTCTGGTCTTTCTCATCAAATCTTTCCTGGAATTAATACATTAGATCCATTGCTCTTTCTGCTTTTCGTAAAGACGGCTCTCTCTATTGTTCCAAAGACTTTCTCACACATGAGGCTATTCTCTATCTCTACAAATCTACTATCAGACCATGTATGGAGTACTGTTGTCACATTTGGGCTGGTGAATCTCTGTCCCATTTGAGGGTTCTTGGTAAGGTGCAGAAACGTATCTGTAATTTGATTGGCCCTACCCTTTCTTCTTCTTTACTCCCCCTCTCTTACAGACGCAATGTTGCTAGTCTGAGTCTTTTCTATAAATATTATTATGGCATGTGTTATTCAGAATTGTGTGATCTATTCCCTGCTTCTTTTGTTCCAGCTCGTTTGACTCGTTGGTCTAGTGATCTTCATCAATTCACTGTTTTGATACCTAATTGTACTACAGCTTCCTATTCCAGTAGCTTCTTTCCAAGAACCGCAGGCTTGTGGAACTCTCTTCCTGCTGACTGTTTTCTTTCTACCTATAATCTTGGTCTTTTCAAGACTAAGGCCAATAGGCATCTCCTATCTTTGCGATAATCATATTTGTTCTTGTTAGCTCCTTACATCAAGTGGCGTTATGTCTTGTCTAGAACGATTTCCATAAAATATATATATATATCTCAATGTTTGTGTGTGTGTGTGCATTATAGAAATCCCTATGTCAACATTATGTCAAAATATTCAGATAAGGGTTACATTTTTCAAGGAATTTAAAAACACCATTGAAATTGTTCTTCGGTTCCATCTGGGGTCACTAGGGCAATGATCAGTTATCATCATTACCATTGTCTGTTTTACATGCTGGCATGCATTCGACAGCTTTAAGAAATTGACTTCCAACATAAGCTATCTCTAGCCAGATCTTTATTTATCCAGCTTTCTCTCAGGTCCATTTTTATCACTTCCTCCCATGTTTTTCTTGGCCTTCCCCTGTGAACTGGACATGCTACCTTAACTGTTCTACATCTACTAACCTAAGTACTCTTATCTATTCTTTCAGCATGCTGAAATATATTAGAACATAAAGAAACGAAATTCATCTTTTTTAAATAGATTTTATTTGTTTCATAAAACAAAAAATATCTCAGTGAAAACATTTAATTATTTTTATTGGTATTTTTAAGATAGAAAATAAGTAGGGCTTTTTTGTGTTTTAGAACACCACCGAACTGATATTTCTTTTATTACTTGACCTCATATTGGAAATGTTATTTTAACTGATTTTTCAAGGCAACAATTGTAAACATGACAATATTTTTTTTATTTTTTTCTCTCCAAGAAACCTTCCAATCAGCAAGATATTTCCACACGGACAACGTCGGGTGAATATTACTAGTATAAAAAATGAGACGGTGAAACTTTTTCAGAACCAATTTTGGAGGTGGTCTTCCTACATGGAAATTTGTAATGTTTGTTCTACTTATCTTTCTTGCTTAGTAAATGCTCTCAAAAAAAAAAAAAAAAAAAAAAAAAAAAAAAAAGAAGAAGAAAGAAAGAAAGGAGGCAATCATTGAAGTAATAGACGGGACTGGATAGAAATCAAAGATGGTCGTCGCTAAATAAAAAAAAATTCTTCTGACACGACAATGACGACAAGATTGAGATTCAAACACATTCAGGGAAACCGCCAATGGATTAACAAAACACACCCCACTCATTCAGAAACCCTACAAGAAAATGATACCGGGACCAATGATTAATCTGTGATCTATGCAATGCAAGACATCCATTTATAAGCTGTATACTGAAACCTCAGATGTTGACCAGTATTAACCATTAAGTCTTTGCTCGATACATATCTATTACTAATGGAGATTTGGTATCTGTTTATTTGGGGGGAGGGGAGGGGGGGGGGTAGTGTAGCATCTTTTTTTTTGTCATAATACCATCCTCCCAGGCATTACCTTCTCCATTTTTTGCATGTGGGTACGTGTGTGTGTGTGTGGGGGGGGGGTGCATACGTCAACAAGGAATTGTCACAATCGGCTGTTCTTTAGCAAATACAGCACTTATTATATATACAGAGTGACCAAAAAGTCACTGAGTGATTTTTAACTTGAATATATTCTATATTTTTTATGGTACCTTAATGGAATTTCAACATAACATGACGTAGACAATGGAGATTGGTTTGTAAAAAAAAAAAAAAAAAAAAAAAAAAAAACGAAATATAATTTATTTATGAAAAATAACATTTTTTAAATGGTTTCCATTTTCAGCTTCACAAATTCGTGCCTTTTCCAAAACATTATTCATGATGGATTGCAGGATCGCTCGATTACGATTTCATTCCCCAACTTCATTCCTGATGTTCTCATTCAATTCATGTAGAGTTTCAGGTTTGTTGATGTAAACTTTTTCTTTGAGATACCTCACAAGAAAAAGTCAGAGCTAGTCAAGTCTGGGGAACGTGAAGGCCAGTTGACATTGCCAACTTTTTCATTTTTTTTTTTTTTTGCAAACAAATCTCCATTGCCATCGTCATATTATGTTAAAATTCCATTAAGGTATCATAAAAAATAAAGAATCTATTCAAGTTAAAAATCCCTCAGTGACTTCTTGTTTCAAAGAATTTGCTTTTGTACTTTTGCTTCCAGCCCTGAACCCCATATTACTATTTCATTTATTTTCATTTGTATAAATTTCATGATATAAATAAAATAAAATAAAGTAAAACTTTTTGCTGCTTATCAAATGTCCAGCACGAACACGGACACCACAATATTGTAAAACCTCCTTTTTTTTTCAATTTAAAGGTAGCATAAAAGTAGATTGTTGTCTTTGCTGCTTATGGATTTCCGAGACAGATAGACAGACAGACAGACAGACAGACACAACGTTAGATACAAAATTAAGCCTAACCATTGCATTCTTCATAAAATTTAACCTGTGAAAAATTGTTTGAACTTGGTATCGTCAATTTATACATTAAACAAGTGTAAACCATACACCATAAAAAATTATGCTTCGCTAGTGTTCGCACAAATAAAAAAATAAATAAAGAGAGAAAACGTCTCAAACTAAAAAAAAACAACAAAAAAAACGTATCAATCAATATAGAAAGAAGAAAGAAAAAAAACAAGAAAGAAAACGTCTCATTATGGAAATAGAATGATGGATTTATTTTAAAACTTATTTTAGATTGTCAGGGGAAGATTGTCAGACTTGCTATTCGCTTTTTCCATTCTCTTAAACACTTGAAATGGCCATCTGTTGACCGTGGGTGGCGACCTGTGATGTCTAAGGATGTGATCCTGATGGCTGAGTGTCCCGGTTGCCTAAATGGTCACATGATTTGCAACACTCCACTTTGGCCCTTATTTGGGCAAGACAGGAGATTGGAGAGGCCTGATCCGACCAAGCAGCTAGTCACAGCATGCCCTAGAAAAAAAAAAGCTAATCCTGATTGCACTCACTATAAAACCTGACCAGCCCCCCCCCCCCAACTTGGAAATGCTAGAAAGCTAGGAAGCAAAAGGCTTGATTACTGCTTCCTGTTACTAAATATTAGTTTCCGGGTACTAATTCTGAAACTAGTAGAGACTCAACACTGTACTTGATGCGAGTATACTGGTTGTGTATCTCCATCTCAACCAAGTCGATGGGAATATACCAAGGGGAAATTCCAAACAGAAGTTGGACTCCGGTGGGTAGCGGAACACGGAACCAGTGAATAATTCTAATATTTTATGGAAAAACAACTTTTTTTTTTAACTCAAAAGAGCAGATGAAGTGCTCTTTAGCCTTGGTAGACAATCACCTAGAGATGGTGTCTCGATAAAAGCACTGGTCCTCATCACCTCACTGGGTAGGCATCAGAAAGATATCTGGCCTATAAAAAACAGTCGCCTCCAATAATGAAATGACCTCTAAAGAAAATCGGAAAATAAATACAAACACTGTAATTAAAAAAAATAAAAAGTAAATTCTAAAATGGTGATAAGTAACAAAATAAATAGAACGGTTAGTCATTTTAGTTCCCATGTGTCAGTGTAAGGTCACCATTGTTAATTTGACCCACTTAAAAAGTGGACAGTACAAAAACCTCTCTCAAACAAAGAGCTGTCAAGATTTTTTTGAGAGAGAGGTTTGATCATTGGCCAATAGAAATAATAGCCCTAGGGTGGTAAATCAAGATTGGTTAGTTGGCTAGAGTAAATACTTTTAAATTAAAAGTTTTAAAAAGAAAAATCAAAAAAAAAAAATGTGATTAAAAAGATTTTAACTTGAAGTTAATTTGATGAAGTGTTAATTTGAATCAATTTGAATTATCAATTTGAATCAATTGATAAGATGAACTGTTAATTTGAATCAATTTGAATTATCAATTTGAATCAATTGATAAGATGAACTGTTAATTTGATAAGATGAACTGTTAATTTGAATCAATTTGAATTATCAATTTGAATCAATTGATAAGATGAACTGTTAATTTGATAAGATGAACTGTTAATTTGAATCAATTTGAATTATCAATTTGAATCAATTGATAAGATGAACTGTTAATTTGATAAGATGAACTGTTAATTTGAATCAATTTGAATTATCAATTTGAATCAATTGATAAGATGAACTGTTAATTTGATAAGATGAACTGTTAATTTGAATCAATTTGAATTATCAATTTGAATCAATTGATAAGATGAACTGTTAATTTGATAAGATGAACTGTTAATTTGAATCAATTTGAATTATCAATTTGAATCAATTGATAAGATGAACTGTTAATTTGATAAGATGAACTGTTAATTTGAATCAATTTGAATTATCAATTTGAATCAATTGATAAGATGAACTGTTAATTTGATAAGATGAACTGTTAATTTGAATCAATTTGAATTATCAATTTGAATCAATTGATAAGATGAACTGTTAATTTGATAAGATGAACTGTTAATTTGAATCAATTTGAATTATCAATTTGAATCAATTGATAAGATGAACTGTTAATTTGATAAGATGAACTGTTAATTTGAATCAATTTGAATTATCAATTTGAATCAATTGATAAGATAAACTGTTAATTTGATAAGCTGTGGAACTTTTTAAATTGTGATTAATGTGATTAAAAAGGCTAATCAAGTTTTTAAAAAGTGGACAGTACAAAAACCTCTCTCAAACAAAGAGAGGTTTGGTCATTGGCCAATAGAAATAATAGCCCTCGGGTGGTAAATCACGATTGGTTAGTAAGCTAAAGTAAATACGAGTGAAGATACAAAAGTAATCGCAAACTATACATCCAAGCATTTAGCCTAATGATTTCCTTCAGGAATGAAACATGAACATTTCTGTGTAGCTTACTTGCTATAAATATATGTTCATACTACTACTAAGCTCTATTCACATATTGAGCACTTTTTAAGTAAATACTGAAAATATATATATATATGCAGTATATTATATTACTTTATAATATTATATGTGTATATACATAAATAGTAATAAAATATATTGGTAGAAACATAATTACCGATTCTGTCCTACCCTATGTTGTCAAGAATTGGGTAATTGTTCTTTAAAATATAAAGGGGGGTTAAATGTTACCTACTTGGCCTTTTGGCTAAGATCAAAGTGTAGTATCTGTTCCGATGGATACTGCACTTCATAGATCGGTATTGTCTTGGCCTTCGGGGCTTGATTTCCGCCGGTCTATGGGTCTGATCTGTCCTGTGCAGTTCTAGGAGGTCCACCCTCCCAGGCTTTACCTCCCCTCTTTGGGGAGGAGTAAGTTAATTGCTTACTGCCTGAGGCGCCCCTACTGGGGAATGCCGACGGGGCTGCCCAGGCAATTTTTAATGGCCAGAGTGCTCACCTTCTCGAGCGCTGGCTTTTCAAATCCCACTTTCCGACCTTGTGTCACATATTCCTATTGTGGGTAGGGGTTAAATAACGCCTTTTGGCTAAGATCAAAGTGTAATATCTGTTCCAATGGATACTGCACCCCATAGACTGGTATTGTCTTGGCATTCGGGGCTTGATTTACACCAGTCTATGGGTCTGTCCTGTGCAGTTCTAGGAGGTCCACCCTCCCAGGCTTCGCCTCCCCTCTTTGGGGAGGAGTAAGTTTATTGCTTACTGTCTGAGGCGCCCCTACCGGGGAATGCCGATGGGCTGCCCAGGCAATTTTTAAACCCCACTTTCCCGACTCGATCTTGGGTCACATCTTACTTGTGGGAGTAAGATAAAAACTGGCCTTGTGCCTAACTCTTGGAGAGGAGTAAATCAATACTGTAACAATGGAACAGAAAATGAAGGGTTACAAGCTTCGAAGTGGGTGGACTGTTTCGCATATTAGGCACTAGTTCTTCAGTGAATAAAAGAACTTGTGTTTATAGTTAGATTTCTTATAGGTGGCATTCATTTGCATATGAGGAGAGCAACTACTTTAAGAGGGACGAATTCGGGAAGACAGGAAGTTGAATTTTTGACAGCTGAGCGAAAACATTGGAGTTTGAAATTTGTCGTTATTTGCTGTGGTGTTGTTGAAGAGGAACTCCTTTTTTTTTTCATTACAGTAATGAATAACGCTTTCTGGTCTGGAAATGCTTGATCACTTTACATTAATTTTTTATAGTAAATGAACCCTTACACTAAAGGCAATTTTTTTTTCTAGATACTATACTCTGTTAGGGTCGGCTCAAATCATTACCACATTGAAAGATTATATAAAAAGAAATACTAAAAAGTGTGCATTACAAGATGTACAATAAATGGCAAAACGATCCCTTACTTTTCAATATGAATATTAATTAGTAATTTCCTATATCATATCATCATCATATTCGGTTTAACGTCCGTTTTATATGTTGGCATGTGTTGGACGGCTTTTAGAAATTGACTTCCAAACTAACCTATCTCCGACATGGTCTTTATCTCTTAGGTCCATTTTTATCACTTCCTCCCATATTTCCTTGGCCTTCCTCTATGAACTGACCCTGCTGCCTCAACTGTTCTACATCTAAACCAAGAACTCTCATCCATTCTTTCAACATGGCCATACCATTAAAGTCTGTTCTACACAAATCTCTTTATATCATCCAGATTTAATCTTCCTCTGTGCTCATCGTCTTTAAGACTCACATTACACATCCATTATATCATTCTCATATCATTTCTTTTCATGCAACGCACGTCCTCAACCCTCACTGACCAGGTTTCACTTCCATACATCATCATACTGCGTATACATATCTGATAGACCCTTCCCTTGGTCGACAGTGGTAACGCTGCTGGTTAGTAATGACAAAATTTTCTCTG
Source organism: Sepiola atlantica (assembly GCA_963556195.1). Taxonomy (NCBI): domain Eukaryota; kingdom Metazoa; phylum Mollusca; class Cephalopoda; order Sepiida; family Sepiolidae; genus Sepiola; species Sepiola atlantica. Next base: position 10,461,510 of record OY744529.1, read on the forward strand.
AAATTACTACATCCACTCCTAATTCTTACAATCACACTAACATCATCTCCTCCCTATGCTTCAACGATAGAAATATTTTCAGGCTAATATTTGTAACCTAACATTCCGAAATTCCTTTACTCAAAGAATTTGTCAGAATCGGAAAATATTAAATTTTTTATTATTTTAGATGGAGGGACCTATATACAATATAAATATTACATCAAACTTAGTTTTTGAAATTCAAGTAGTTTGTTCAGACTCCGAACATTCAAAAACATCCGACTCCGACTCCAAACATTCAAAAACATCCGACTCCGACTCCAAACATTCAAAAACATCCGACTCCGACTCCAAACATTCAAAAACATCCGACTCCGACTCCAAACATTCAAAAACATCCGACTCCGACTCCAAACATTCAAAAACATCCGACTCCGACTCCAAACATTCAAAAACATCCGACTCCGACTCCAAACATTCAAAAACATCCGACTCCGACTCCAAACATTCAAAAACATCCGACTCCGACTCCAAACATTCAAAAACATCCGACTCCGACTCCAAACATTCAAAAACATCCGACTCCAAACATTCAAAAACATCCGACTCCAAACATTCAAAAACATCCGACTCCGACTCCAAACATTCAAAAACATCCGACTCCGACTCCAAACATTCAAAAACATCTGCCTCCGACTCCAAACATTCAAAAACATCTGCCTCCGACTCCAAACATTCAAAAACATCCGACTCCGACTCCAAACATTCAAAAACATCTGACTCCAAACATTCAAAAACATCCGACTCCAAACATTCAAAAACATCCGACTCCATACATTCAAAAACATCCGACTCCAAACATTCAAAAACATCCGACTCCAAACATTCAAAAACATCCGACTCCAAACATTCAAAAACATCCGACTCCAAACATTCAAAAACATCCGACTCCAAACATTCAAAAACATCCGACTCCAAACATTCAAAAACATCCGACTCCAAACATTCAAAAACATCCGACTCCAAACATTCAAAAACATCCGACTCCGACTCCAAACATTCAAAAACATCCGACTCCGACTCCAAACATTCAAAAACATCCGACTCCGACTCCAAACATTCAAAAACATCCGACTCCGACTCCAAACATTCAAAAACATCCGACTCCGACTCCAAACATTCAAAAACATCCGACTCCGACTCCAAACATTCAAAAACATCCGACTCCGACTCCAAACATTCAAAAACATCCGACTCCGACTCCAAACATTCAAAAACATCCGACTCCGACTCCAAACATTCAAAAACATCCGACTCCGACTCCAAACATTCAAAAACATCCGACTCCGACTCCAAACATTCAAAAACATCCGACTCCGACTCCAAACATTCAAAAACATCCGACTCCGACTCCAAACATTCAAAAACATCCGACTCCGAACATTCAAAAACATCCGACTCCGAACATTCAAAAACATCCGACTCCGACTCCGAACATTCAAAAACATCCGACTCCGACTCCGAACATTCAAAAACATCCGACTCCGAACATTCAAAAACATCCGACTCCGAACATTCAAAAACATCTGACTCCGACTCCAAACATTCAAAAACATCCGACTCCGACTCCAAACATTCAAAAACATCCGACTCCGACTCCAAACATTCAAAAACATCCGACTCCGACTCCAAACATTCAAAAACATCCGACTCCGACTCCAAACATTCAAAAACATCCGACTCCGACTCCAAACATTCAAAAACATCCGACTCCGACTCCAAACATTCAAAAACATCCGACTCCAAACATTCAAAAACATCCGACTCCAAACATTCAAAAACATCCGACTCCAAACATTCAAAAACATCCGACTCCAAACATTCAAAAACATCCGACTCCAAACATTCAAAAACATCCGACTCCAAACATTCAAAAACATCCGACTCCAAACATTCAAAAACATCCGACTCCAAACATTCAAAAACATCCGACTCCAAACATTCAAAAACATCCGACTCCAAACATTCAAAAACATCCGACTCCAAACATTCAAAAACATCCGACTCCGACTCTAAACATTCAAAAACATCCGACTCCGACTCCAAACATTCAAAAACATCCGACTCCGACTCCAAACATTCAAAAACATCCGACTCCGACTCCAAACATTCAAAAACATCCGACTCCAAACATTCAAAAACATCCGACTCCGACTCCGAACATTCAAAAACATCCGACTCCGAACATTCAAAAACATCCGACTCCTAACATTCAAAAACATCCGACTCCGACTCCAAACATTCAAAAACATCCGACTCCGACTCCAAACATTCAAAAACATCCGACTCCGACTCCAAACATTCAAAAACATCCGACTCCGACTCCAAACATTCAAAAACATCCGACTCCGACTCCAAACATTCAAAAACATCCGACTCCGACTCCAAACATTCAAAAACATCCGACTCCGACTCCAAACATTCAAAAACATCCGACTCCGACTCCAAACATTCAAAAACATCCGACTCCGACTCCAAACATTCAAAAACATCCGACTCCGACTCCAAACATTCAAAAACATCCGACTCCGACTCCAAACATTCAAAAACATCCGACTCCGACTCCAAACATTCAAAAACATCCGACTCCGACTCCAAACATTCAAAAACATCCGACTCCGACTCCAAACATTCAAAAACATCCGACTCCGACTCCAAACATTCAAAAACATCCGACTCCAAACATTCAAAAACATCCGACTCCAAACATTCAAAAACATCCGACTCCAAACATTCAAAAACATCCGACTCCAAACATTCAAAAACATCCGACTCCAAACATTCAAAAACATCCGACTCCGACTCCAAACATTCAAAAACATCTGACTCCGACTCCAAACATTCAAAAACATCCGACTCCGACTCCAAACATTCAAAAACATCCGACTCCGACTCCGAACATTCAAAAACATCCGACTCCGACTCCGAACATTCAAAAACATCCGACTCCGACTCCGAACATTCAAAAACATCCGACTCCGACTCCGAACATTCAAAAACATCCGACTCCGACTCCGAACATTCAAAAACATCCGACTCCGAACATTCAAAAACATCCGACTCCGAACATTCAAAAACATCCGACTCTGACTCCGAACATTCAAAAACATCCGACTCCGACTCCGAACATTCAAAAACATCCGACTCCGACTCCGAACATTCAAAAACATCCGACTCCGACTCCGACTCCGAACATTCAAAAACATCCGACTCCGAACATTCAAAAACATCCGACTCCGACTCCAAACATTCAAAAACATCCGACTCCAAACATTCAAAAACATCCGACTCCAAACATTCAAAAACATCCGACTCCAAACATTCAAAAACATCCGACTCCAAACATTCAAAAACATCCGACTCCAAACATTCAAAAACATCCGACTCCAAACATTACAAAACATCCGCCTCCGACTCCAAACATTACAAAACATCCGCCTCCGACTCCAAACATTCAAAAACATCCGACTCCATACATTCAAAAACATCCGACTCCAAACATTCAAAAACATCCGACTCCAAACATTCAAAAACATCCGACTCCAAACATTCAAAAACATCCGACTCCAAACATTCAAAAACATCCGACTCCAAACATTCAAAAACATCCGACTCCAAACATTCAAAAACATCCGACTCCAAACATTCAAAAACATCCGACTCCGACTCCAAACATTCAAAAACATCCGACTCCGACTCCAAACATTCAAAAACATCCGACTCCGACTCCAAACATTCAAAAACATCCGACTCCGACTCCAAACATTCAAAAACATCCGACTCCGACTCCAAACATTCAAAAACATCCGACTCCGACTCCAAACATTCAAAAACATCCGACTCCGACTCCAAACATTCAAAAACATCCGACTCCGACTCCAAACATTCAAAAACATCCGACTCCGACTCCAAACATTCAAAAACATCCGACTCCGACTCCAAACATTCAAAAACATCCGACTCCGACTCCAAACATTCAAAAACATCCGACTCCGAACATTCAAAAACATCCGACTCCGAACATTCAAAAACATCCGACTCCGACTCCGAACATTCAAAAACATCCGACTCCGACTCCGAACATTCAAAAACATCCGACTCCGAACATTCAAAAACATCCGACTCCGAACATTCAAAAACATCTGACTCCGACTCCAAACATTCAAAAACATCCGACTCCGACTCCAAACATTCAAAAACATCCGACTCCGACTCCAAACATTCAAAAACATCCGACTCCGACTCCAAACATTCAAAAACATCCGACTCCGACTCCAAACATTCAAAAACATCCGACTCCGACTCCAAACATTCAAAAACATCCGACTCCGACTCCAAACATTCAAAAACATCCGACTCCGACTCCAAACATTCAAAAACATCCGACTCCGACTCCAAACATTCAAAAACATCCGACTCCAAACATTCAAAAACATCCGACTCCAAACATTCAAAAACATCCGACTCCAAACATTCAAAAACATCCGACTCCAAACATTCAAAAACATCCGACTCCAAACATTCAAAAACATCCGACTCCAAACATTCAAAAACATCCGACTCCAAACATTCAAAAACATCCGACTCCAAACATTCAAAAACATCCGACTCCAAACATTCAAAAACATCCGACTCCAAACATTCAAAAACATCCGACTCCGACTCTAAACATTCAAAAACATCCGACTCCGACTCCAAACATTCAAAAACATCCGACTCCGACTCCAAACATTCAAAAACATCCGACTCCGACTCCAAACATTCAAAAACATCCGACTCCAAACATTCAAAAACATCCGACTCCGACTCCGAACATTCAAAAACATCCGACTCCGAACATTCAAAAACATCCGACTCCTAACATTCAAAAACATCCGACTCCTAACATTCAAAAACATCCGACTCCGACTCCAAACATTCAAAAACATCCGACTCCGACTCCAAACATTCAAAAACATCCGACTCCGACTCCAAACATTCAAAAACATCCGACTCCGACTCCAAACATTCAAAAACATCCGACTCCGACTCCAAACATTCAAAAACATCCGACTCCGACTCCAAACATTCAAAAACATCCGACTCCGACTCCAAACATTCAAAAACATCCGACTCCGACTCCAAACATTCAAAAACATCCGACTCCGACTCCAAACATTCAAAAACATCCGACTCCGACTCCAAACATTCAAAAACATCCGACTCCGACTCCAAACATTCAAAAACATCCGACTCCGACTCCAAACATTCAAAAACATCCGACTCCGACTCCAAACATTCAAAAACATCCGACTCCGACTCCAAACATTCAAAAACATCCGACTCCGACTCCAAACATTCAAAAACATCCGACTCCGACTCCAAACATTCAAAAACATCCGACTCCGACTCCAAACATTCAAAAACATCCGACTCCGACTCCAAACATTCAAAAACATCCGACTCCAAACATTCAAAAACATCCGACTCCAAACATTCAAAAACATCCGACTCCAAACATTCAAAAACATCCGACTCCAAACATTCAAAAACATCCGACTCCGACTCCAAACATTCAAAAACATCTGACTCCGACTCCAAACATTCAAAAACATCCGACTCCGACTCCAAACATTCAAAAACATCCGACTCCGACTCCGAACATTCAAAAACATCCGACTCCGACTCCGAACATTCAAAAACATCCGACTCCGACTCCGAACATTCAAAAACATCCGACTCCGACTCCGAACATTCAAAAACATCCGACTCCGAACATTCAAAAACATCCGACTCTGACTCCGAACATTCAAAAACATCCGACTCCGACTCCGAACATTCAAAAACATCCGACTCCGACTCCGAACATTCAAAAACATCCGACTCCGACTCCGACTCCGAACATTCAAAAACATCCGACTCCGAACATTCAAAAACATCCGACTCCGACTCCAAACATTCAAAAACATCCGACTCCAAACATTCAAAAACATCCGACTCCAAACATTCAAAAACATCCGACTCCAAACATTCAAAAACATCCGACTCCAAACATTCAAAAACATCCGACTCCAAACATTCAAAAACATCCGACTCCAAACATTCAAAAACATCCGACTCCAAACATTCAAAAACATCCGACTCCGACTCCAAACATTACAAAACATCCGCCTCCGACTCCAAACATTCAAAAACATCTGCCTCCGACTCCAAACATTCAAAAACATCCGACTTCGACTCCAAACATTCAAAAACACCCGACTCCGGCTCCGACTCAACACCTTATTTTAAAATCTTTCAATATTCAGACTGTTGATTCTTCGGAGAGTAAAAAATCTGACTCCAACTCCTAGCATTTTTACAAGCCTGACTCAGAGCAAAACCTCTGACTCCCTCCGACTCCACAACCCTGCTCAAAAGGCCAACAAAATTCATATTCCACAATTAAAGGGTTATGTAACACATGGTATACCCCTTCACTTGAGCAGAGTTCCAATGGGGCGGGGATGCTAACACTGTACACGATCAATGAAAAGCATTGATGAGATATCGGAGTTGACAGGTTTGTGATGGAGGTCATGCCAGCAAACATTAACAGAAGATAAGAAAAAAATGTGTTTCTGCTAAATTCAGATCTTGTTTATATACAGAAGAAAGTAAAAGTAAAAAAGAGAAAGTAAAGAAAGATAAAAACTCGCCTGAATGTAAACCATGATTTATGGAAACAAGTTCAAGACAACCAAAACCTTCTATTCAAAGTTACGATTGGAATCGAGTCTCGATTATTTGGGTCTAAACCTTCAGATCTAAGTGTAGAAGTGTAAAATGGACGTTAAACCGATGATGATAATGATGATGATGATGATGATGATAAGGAGGGGGAGTTTGATCTATATAGGACTATATTTGGGTTGTTTAATACCAAAAAACAATACCTATTGTAAACGATTCATTATATATAATTAATTGAACACAAGTTGCTATTTTGCCATAGATGACAGAGGCAGTATTTAAAGATAAGTATATTGCACAAGAGCACAAGTTTAAATGTATTTATGTTGTCTCACATCTTTTTTTGTATTTTATTTAGAGGGAAATGTCATGGAGACAGAATCTATGAAAGACAGAAAGGAAAAACAATTAATTGATTTTTATTGCTTCCTGTGTTTAATTGTTTTTCCTTTCTGTCTTTCATATATATAAAGTCTTCCAATAAACACACTGCCTGTTGATTCTTCGGAGATTAAAAAATCCAACTCAGACTTATAGAATTCTCACAAATCCGACTCAGACCCAAACCTCAGACTCCACAACCCTGCTCGAAAGGCACCATGATTAAAAAATCTAATAAAATTATTTTTGTGATAAAAATATATGAAAAGAGCACACACTGTTAAGAAGTAGATATGTTTAGCATTTGACCAACGTAAATTTTAAAGACTATTAATGAATATTACAGCAGACATCCTATTATTTTTTTTCGTTTATTTTATTTTATTTTTTTTTTCTAACTTTTACACCAGACTCTGAGATGATGAACAAAAAGAAAAAATACGAAAATAATTTTTTTTCAAAAGGAAACAGAAAACATTGTTTGCAAATAATATGACATTTAGAAGATGGCCTGTCCTCTTCTGTGAAATAGACATTTCATATACGTTTGAACTTTTGTGGGTTTTTTTTTTTTTTTTTTTTTTTTTTTAAATATCTACCATTTAGGGTGATCGAAGTTCAGTTAACAGTCACCTAATGGTTAATATTTCATGACTTGGATTAAAGTTTTAATCATGAAACTTCCAAATAAATGGTAAACTGTAATTAAATACCATTTATTGAAAATTTGGTAAAATGCGAGAGCAATACTCACATAAAGTACTAACATACATTAATTTTTGTGTGTCCCTATTTGCTTACCTCCCCACAAGGGCAAAGTTAGACACAAGATTGGTTTTTTAATGTGAGGGATATCCAGCTCTCCAAAACGGGGCACTCTGGATTGAACAAAATAATTACCCTAGTCAGGAGTATCTCTCCTCCTCTGACTGAGAACGGAATAGGTACTACACTTTGATCTATTCTGTCCTATAAGGCCAATAAGTTACGTGTTATTGGATAAAACATTTGATAGAGAAAACGAGTAATTTCCTAGTTTATAGGTTCATATATGCATCCAATCGTCTCTAACAAGATTTTCTCTGTCCTGTTGGTGAGCCAGAAACTTTTCTGATGAAGTTTTTTTCATACTAAAAACAAAATACAAAAGTGCATCATGTGTAGATTTTATTGCATTCTTTGGTCTATCCGTTTTTTCATTCCTCACCCCAATTCCCATGTCTCTATCTGTATCTCTGCATCTGTCTTTCCGACAATAATAAAAAAAAAAAAAACTAATTGTTACATCGGTTTTACTACTACAACACTTTCCGATAGGCTCAACTTACATCTCCCTGACACTAGCTCAATTTGCCAACACCTCAAAAAACATGACTGCCACCCCTGCTCAATATAGACACATTTTAGTTAATGATACAAAAATAATACACCACGATACCAACAACAGAAAATTAAAAATCTTGAAGCCATTTACATTAAAACTAGACATCTAACATTTAATAGTATTAATTACGAAACTAGTAACACAATTTTTAAGTGTCTAGCGTAGTAATTAACATTAACAAATTCTTAGCCGTTAAACAATCATCCTTTTGAATTTTTTATGAACTTAGCACGTAATCATGTTCGCATGCAATATCTCATAACTACATACGCTCATTTTAAGATCGTATCATTATATCTTTGTAAGACGACATAAAAGTGGTGCAAAACTTCTGTTCGGGAATTAATTCTACCCATTCTGGGACGTGTATTCTTCTAATATATATATATATATATATATATAAGTAGTGATCTACACATCTAAAATAAGATTTGGCCTAACGCTCTCAAAATCAATACTAGAACTGTCACACAGCACAACGGATAAAGGCGTTTAGTATCAATCAGTTCTAAGTGACAATTTTCACTACATAACCATAATAATGAAGAAAAAATTAAAATGACTTAACACTTCTATCAAGTCATGGCTGACGAAACGGGTCCATTAAATAAAGGGGTCAGTTCAAAATTACGTATAGATTCCTGATTTTGACAAAAGGTGCACCTGAAGACATGTCATGCAACATCAAGTCACAGCTCTTGGCAAAGGTAAAAGCATCTCCCGTCTTTGCAATTCAGCTGGATGAGTCCGTGGATATGGCAAATTTGCTAATTGTCTTCGTTCGATACGTCCACGACCAAAGCATCGAAGAGGACTTGCTGTTTTGCTCCCCACTGGAAACAACAACCCAAGCTGCCGACGTCATGCAGCTTGTCGACGCCTTTTTCGAGGAGGAAGGATTGGACTGGGGCAAGCTCGTCCATGCCTGCACAGATGGGGCTCCTGCTATGTTAGGTGCGAGGTCTGGATTCGCGAAACTACTGAAGCAGAAGAATCCCAAGATGGTGACCCTGCACTGCATCATACATCGAGAAGCGCTCGCATCAAGGACGATGACACAACCGCTCAAAGAAGCGTTTGAGACGGCAATCGGGCTTGTGAATTTTGTCAAAGCGAGCGCCTACAACACTAACGTATATACTATATACGTTATCACCTTTCACACACATTTTAAGAAAATGAGATCGTCCTATTATGTTGATTGGTGATTATTATGATGATGGTAAAATAAATAAAAAATCCGACTTTTCACATTTTAAAATGAATTGTTCCAAATCAAATTATATCGTATTAAACATTACAATTTCAAATAAATACATTTCAAAAAGTGACATTTGTTTTATTGATTTGAAGAATATTAACTGAAAATCATTTTGACGGTAAGAAGTCAAAGAATATTTATTGTTTTTGAAAGAATTAAGTTGCAATAAAAAAAAATAAAGAAGAAATATATTCGTTTTATCTATTTAAAGGCTATTTAGCAAACAATAAATATTTTGACAAAAAAAGAGTCATTTTTTTAAAAATAGTATTGATCCTAACAGACATTTATTATTTTAAAAGGAATATCATTATTAACAGTAAATTATAGAGATTAATGTAGAAAGCATTGTGGAATTTCCACGGTCCGCTAATTATTTGTAATTATTCGTATGTTAGATGTAATAATAAAATAGATTGATTTAAGAATACAAAACAATTGGTAAATCCGGTTTAATCCTCTCGAAGAAACTTGAAAAGATTCTAATATACACGTAGATATAAACACTTTAATTGTATACTAAACAATAAAATGAAATCTGTAATCGTATTCAAAGTTTATATTACAACTGAATTCGAGCAAAGCTAATTCCATTTTACTCAAAAGTTAATCCTCCATCTCCAAAATACAATAAATTAAGGAACAGCGAAAACGGATTTCGCCTGTTTTTCTGTTATTATATGAGTCTCAGATTTTTATGTGACAGAAGGCATTTATTTAATCCTGCATAAAGTCTTAAGTGGCAATAGAAAATCAATTTATTTTTTACTTTCAGCGACAGAAACTTTTAAACAATACTTGATTGTTAATTTTAACAATCTTAATTATTATCTAAGCGGTAAGATAGAAAGTGTCCACTTGGCAATGGCTTCCAGTTTTGTAATCGGAATATGACAACCAGTGTTCCCCATTTTAGGTCGGATGGGTTTTTTTTGCCAATTAATAATTTTTTTCAACAATTTTTTAAAATTATTAACACATAAGAATATCAAACTTTTTATAATGGGAATGTTTTGCTTTTTTTTTTTAGTTTGAAAATATTTTTGATACTTCTAGTACAGAATTTGAACCAAATTGTTTTTTGTTTTTTTAACCCTAACCTGTTTTAAGTTTTAGTTCAACAAAAGCCCGTTTGGTCCAGTTCAAATTATGTAGAAGTACTATATTTCTTAAATAGTTAATTCTGAAAATATTCTTTAAATAGTTTATTGGTCTCCCGATTTATAAAATCGGGGGACTTATGTTTTGAGGCATGTCCGTCCGTCCGTCCGTCCGTCCGGATTTTTCTCCGCAACCATCCATTGAATTTCTCTGAAATGTTGCATGAAGTTGTAACTTTGGTCAGGTTAGAAAGTGACATTTTCCGATTTTTGAAAAAAACTCTGGTTAGCCCCCAGGGGGTTAAAAGCCCCCCGAATGGCAAAAACCGACCTTTTTCTCCCATAACGTTTGATCCATCCATTCAATTTTTCTGAAACTTGGTTAAAATGTAGAGGCAATTGTTCTGGATATAAAATGAGCATCCTTGACCTCAGAAAAATCTTGGTTCACGCCCCCAGGAGGGTGAAAAATGCCCCAAATTTCCCAAACTTATTGCATTTTACACTCGAGGGCTAACTCTCTTAATGAGATGTTAAAACAAAATCAAAGGTCTACGTCTGAAATTACTTCTTCGCAAATTTTCTGTATGACTGATTTTCACGTTTACAACGAAGTAAAAATAAAAATTCTGTCAAAATCGGAGCAGTCTAAAATGATGAGGAACCGTTTTGGAATACTTATGCAGTTTACGAACCGCGTTTTTATCGGCATATTTCGGCAGGTTACGTAAACCGCCGGAAGGTGCCAAAAAGTTTAGTCAACTAAAATTGCAGCAGTCGACAATTGAAAGAGCTTAGCTTTAGCCAATGAAATTCACAGTCGCCGACAATTGGAAAAGGCAATGAAAATATTGCAGAGATCTAATCGACAGCTTTACGTGAATTTCTGTTGAGACAGAAATTCAGAAACAATTCCTTTGTCTCCATATTAGAACACATTGCTGAAGTGTACCCTGTTGAGCAAGTTCCTTCCACGTCCTCTAACCCTTCTACTTTTCCATTGTCTGTGCCCAAGTCCATAGAAAATTGGCTAAAAGAAACAGTACCTAACCTAGTCGACAGGGTAGAAAAAAAATTGTTTGCTAAAAAAAAAAAAAAAAAAAATCATAAAACACTGTTTGCAAAAATAAAAAAAAATAAAATAAAAATATTCACTATTATTAACCCTAACCTAGTCGGAAGAGTTTAAAAAGAATTGGCAAGAAGAAAAAAATTGTTTGTTATAGAGAAAAAAATCATAAAAAAACTGTTTGCTATCAGTTGTTGCACCATATTTTTTCAAACAAAAATAAATATTTATTCATGAAACTTACCACATACGAAGAGTGTTTTATTCCATGATTTGAATTTTTTTCCCTACATTTTGAAAGTTTCTTACAAATTTACATATTTTTTTCCAATTTTTCATTGAATTTTTTTGTTGAAATTAACATACGATGCCTGTTTCTAGCATTTTAATATTGGCCAGTTTTTTTGACACTAAAAAAAAAAGTTTTTGTTCGGCACCTTTCGGCAGTTTATGTAACCTGCCGATGAAAATGCAGTTCGTAAACTGCATAAGTACAGTTTTTTGATAAACATTGCTTGTCAATTTCATATGTCAAAAACGGAAGTCATCATAAAGTGGACACTTTCTATCTTACCAATACAGCATAATCATGTCGACGCACCGGTTCTTGTTAGAACACAAAAGTTAAGCAACATTGAGCCTTGCAAGTACCAAATGGGTGACTATTAGGGAATAACAGGTGTTGTATTTGGGAAGACAGCAAAACCTCCATGCAAAAGACTACAGTCCCTCAGCAAGTACTTCAGCATAACCTGCTAATCCATACATGTGTTGACACAATGCAACAACCCCTTGGACGAAAGTTCTGTTCTCAATAATGTGGTGAAGCTTTCTTGTGCAGATAAGCAATTATTTTTTTTAGGGATTATCATCAAAAATCAAAAATAATGTTATAATTAAAAGTTCATGAAGAACTATGTTGTGGTATAGGAGGACCAGCCCCACAAGAATGGACTAATCCAATGTCATATAAGCAAGCAGATCTCGTCAACAGCAGATCTAGTGAAGTTAGATAAGCGCTTACTGAATTGTTAACCGTTCCTTCGTGCAGGGTGACCCAAAACAAATGCCACCAATACAATAATTAATACAATTCACAAAACACTTTGCAATCCAATGATATTTGGTACAAATAGAATTCAGTCTATGTCTGACTTGTCCACCAAGTTTCAGTCATGAATGTCCAACAATCTTTGTTTCATGACTGTTCAATAATAAGCACACCTGAATGCGACATGCAATATTGTACTTAACATTGACACACCTCTCTCTTAGAACTGTCCTGACTTTGGACTGTGGTGGCGCTCTTCACTTCAGGAATAGTCTGGGCATTGTTTTGATAGACATTATCTTTCAAATAACCCTGCAGATTTTTATCTGTGGGGGTTAAGATCCGGTAAGTGTGAAGCCCATTCAGGATCACAACTTCTATTGATGAGACGATCACCTGAGTGTCCCCCGCATATAATTTTATGGCGATAAAAAAAGTCTGTTGGACATTTATGATTGAAACTTGGTGGACAAGTCAGACATAGAGTGAAGTCTATTTGTACTAAATATAATTGAATTGCAGAAAGGATTGTGAATTTTATTAATGATTCAATGGATGGCATTTCGGGGGGGGGGGGCTATACATTACATTTATTAAGCCTTGCCAGCTAGCAATTGCTTCGCGAAGTTTGCTACTTGAAATACATGAAACCAAAATTTTAAATAATAAACATTTCATTCATAAGTTTCTTATAAACACCAGACTAAAACTTTCGCATTTATTTATATAAATAGCATTTTTGGTAATTTTAATACAAATTTATTTATATTTTAAATAAGACTAATGAAATAAAAAGAAAGAAATCAATTCACCTGAGCGATGGTGTGTGTGAGAGGGTGCTCTTTTTAAAAGTCAGTCCCCTCAAAGGCTAAAAAGGAACATTTAAACACAAATGTGAAACTTTTTGTCTACGGGATCAAAACAATCATTCATCATCATCATCATCATCCGATTTATTTGTTGAATCAGGCCACAATTAATCCTCTGATGAGGGTGGGGCCTGATTGTCTAGTCTCGAAATCTAAGTCTTCCTCTCCACTCCTGTCTTTGGCAAGGCTTGATGGAATCCATACCCATGGCCTTCCTATCACGTTTGACTACGTCTTCCCAAGTCAACTTGGGTCTGCCAGTGGTGATGTTCTCTGCTGGCACATTCAACTGTCGGACTTTAGCAATCCAGCCGGCTGCAGCCATCGCTATGCTCAATGTGACCCAACCAACGCAGTCTGTTCTTTCGCATGATGTCCGCAAGGCTTTTCAAGTCGACCTGTGAGAGCAGGGATTCAAAAGAAACGTACTGTTCAGGCCCCACCAAACAGATCCATCTGACCATTGCCCTGTCATTACGGCGCAGCTTCTTTAGTATGCCAGCAGAGACAGCCCAAGTTTCTGAGCCATACAACAGCACACTTCTGACACATGAGGAGTATACACGCCCTCTCGTAGTTGTTGGCAGGTGTTTGTTTGTCAGGATTGTTAGCAGCTCTCTAAACTTTTTCCCGGCACACTTGCAATGTGTAGCTGCCGCGAGTTCACAGCCTCCACCTGATGACAGCACATCTCCAAGATAACAAAAGTCTGTCACTACTTCCAGCTTTTTGTCAGTGGTCTGCCATCTATTGGTCTTGCCGTGCCGGTGCAACGAAAGCACTTAAAGTGAGGATCTGCTTTGAGAGAGCCCTTTATGCTACTGCACCTTTTGTGGACCCAACCTGAACAGTGAGTGCAGATGATTGAGTTGCTGGCAGTTCCTTTCAGACATACAGCACACGGGTATTTTCCTGTTTTCTGTAGTAAGCTGAGGTTTGGACCTGCGATCATGACCTTAGTTTTACCCATGTTGACTCTGAGACCTTTCTCCTCCATGCTACTCTTCCATCTATCCAGACGTTCCTTGAGTGAAGTATCAATGATCGCTAGGTCATCGGCATATAGCAGCTCCCACGGGCAGCCAGTATGGAATTCCAGTAATAGAGCCTCGAGTACAATGATGAATAGAAGGGGACTTTAAATTGAATTTAAAAAACATAAAAAAGAAAATGTGGCGTTGCTAACAGGGTGGGGTGAGAGAGAGAGAAAGCCGGTCAGTCACTCTCTCCTTTTTCTCTTCTCACTTATGCTTCGTCGCTATCTTTCTTTCTAGTGAGCAAATAGATAAACATTAAATGGGAGAGAGAGAGCAAGAAAAGAAGAGAAAGTGAGCAAGACAGGCAACTAGCCAGCCACCCTTTACCTCTCTTTTCTCTTATGCCTGTCAGTAAAAGACACATTTTAGTAAGTTATTCATTTTTTTATTAAATCACTTTAAGTAATTACTGTCACTATCAACAAAACTATTGTATATATATATATATATATATATATATATATAGTAAAATTAGAAGAATAAAATTACAAATTAATGAAACCAAATATTAATTTATTATGAACTGTTTAAAAAATTGTTA
The DNA here is from genome assembly GCA_963556195.1 of Sepiola atlantica. Taxonomy (NCBI): domain Eukaryota; kingdom Metazoa; phylum Mollusca; class Cephalopoda; order Sepiida; family Sepiolidae; genus Sepiola; species Sepiola atlantica. Next base: position 10,476,956 of record OY744529.1, read on the forward strand.
TGCAAATCAAGCATTCCAAAAACTGTCTTTTAATCATTCATCTGTACTATATATAGAGTATTTCAAAATAGTATGTTGTATTATTGATCGGCCTTTGTTCCGATGGATACTGCACCCCATAAACTGGTATCGTCTTGGCCTTCGGGGCTTGATTTACGCTGGTCTATGGGTCTGTCCTGTGCAGTTCTAGGAGGTCCACCCTCCCAGGCTTTGCTTCCCCTCTTTGGGGAGGAGTAAGTTTATTGCTTACTGCCTGAGGCGCTCCTACCGGGGAATGCCGACGGGGCTGCCCAGGCAATTTTTAATGGCCAGAGTGCTCACCTTCTCGGGCGCTGACTTTTCAAGTCCCACTTTCCCGACCCGACCTTGGGTCACATCTTACCTTGTGGGAGTAAGATAAAACTGGCCTTGTGCCTAACCTCCTGGGGAGGTAAATGAAATGTTGTATTATTGATTTAAATAACAGTAGCCGATAAGCAATTAGAAAAAAAAAAAAAATAATAATAATAATACTATAATCTGCCCCCCCCCCCACAACACACCAAACAGAGGGGGGGGGGGACGAACATCGGTTAGTACCATAAACAGTGGTTATGAAACGTCTGAATAGATGGAAAGGCTGAGGTGGAGTTACATCATTCAGACCTTAGCTGGAGGGGTACAGAGAGTACTGGAATTTTAATGAGGCTTATTGTTACTCAAATTCCAGCAAAGCTAACAGTCATTATCAACAATAACATGATGGTAAACGGCTGGTGTGATAACACCAAGTCAGTTGCAATGATGATGATGGAAAGAAGCAGACAGTACTAGAAACCTGGGGAAGCTTGTCACTTGAACTCCAAAGAACACCACCTGTTTTTACCACTAGGAGTTTTCATATGAGTCATTACCAGTGATCCCTGGTAATGAGTCATGTGAAAACTCCTTGAGTACTGTTGCCACATCTGGGGAGGTGCTGCTTAGACCTGCCTTGACAGAGTACAAAACCGACTTTGAAATCTAGTGGGCGGTGTCTTCTTTTCCTCTCTAACACAGAAGAGACGTTGCTAGTCTTTTTCTACTCTATCGTTATTTTCATGGCAGGTGCTCGGCTGAGCTTCAATCTATGTCTCCCCCCCCCCTCCTGTAAAACATTTACAACAAAAACCCATCTAGCTGCAATTAGTCAGTAATTTCCCCTTCTCTCTCTCTCTCTGCCTAGGACTAAACGAAACTTCGATGAACAAAGTTTCTTTCCTAGAACTACCTGTCTGTTGAACTCGGTATCATGGGGCTGCTTTCTAGCTGACTACAACATCGTCGTTTTCAAGTCCAATGTAAAAAAATTCCTGTTAAATCCTCCCCCTAAATAATCAAATTCTGCAAAACTTCCACCATCCACTTCACACTCATTACCCCTTATCCTCAAGTGGCCTTTGGGCCTTGATAAGTGGTGACTTTTTTTATATATAATAGGTTCATTCCAAAATAAAAACCATCATAATTAGCCAAATAACCTGAGAAAGAATAGCTGTATTTCTACTGTGCCCAAAAGAACCATGCCACATAAAAGAACCACGCCACATAAAAGAACCATGCCACATTGATATATGAAAATATAATGATACATCTTTATTGTCGATGGCGGTGAAGGAGTGTGTTAGTAAGGGAGGAAGACGCATGCACAGGAATTCAACAGGTGGTTCTTCTCGGGTTCAAATCGCCAACGAACTGACAATATCAATGTTGGGTTGCTATCACATAATAATTTGTGACCTCCTGCAAATGCCTACGTCGGACCTCGCTGTCAACGTAGCCACCCTCCAGGGCGTTTTATTTGGCAATATGTGTTTCCTTCTGCTGCTAACTTTTTGCGGGTGGTTCCAATGAATAATTATTTTATTTTTGACAATCCAACATATTTGTTTTTCTTCCAGCCAGGTGGCTCGACTGCAAACAACGATTATTTCGTTTTTGACAATTAATCATGTTGTTATGTTATTTTCTTCCGGCCAGGTGTGTGTCCATGCCAAGTTTATCTACATCTGTTAAATGACCTTTCAATACACCCCAGCCTGGATATAAAACAGAACTAAGTTTCCATTTCTGATGCAATGGCCATCCAAAATTAACATTTGAAAAGTTTTTACTATATTTACCTGCGTCTGTATTTAATCATAGACAGATTTATTAAAAGGTTTGATTTTGGTTTGTATATTTTATGGTAAATCAACCCTTTTTATTTAAACAAAACATTTTACTCATTTTTGAGCAGACAAAAGTAGTCAAAATACCATGGATTAAATTGACCTAGTACTGTTCGAGTCACTGGGTTGTGTAGGAGGTTAATTTGTGTGTCACATGATTTAGTTAGTGTTCATTGTATGAGCACTTGTGCTTGATTTGTCTATTAAAGGGTAATTCGATCCTTCTTGGTTTATTCAATGCTGAAACAATACTTATTGTAAATTATTCATTACATACGATTCATTGAACGTAAGTTGATTTTTACCCATAAATTGTGAAAAACTTGCTAAATCATATGTTTCCCCAACAGTATGAGTGTATAAATGTCTACTATAGATCAGCTAGTATTTTAATTCGTGATAACCGTTTCCATCATGTGTTGATGAAATGCAGCCAATCACACACCGACACGTGCTTGTGTAAAGGGGGTCAAAGAAGCAGATTCTTTTCCCAAATATATGGTGCAGTGTGCAGTGTAATGATTTGAACACAAAAAGACTGCATATATCAAAATAGATTTAGATGTGTCTCTGACTGGGGGTTTAATTTAAAATAAAGCTCGATACCAGGATTAAACACAACTTTCCAAGTATAATTTCATAAGAAATCAGATGGTGGTATTAATTTTGTATTAGGGTCATTTACAATAATATCGTGAGGTATGTGTTTGTGACAGACATCCATAAAGAGCAAAGACAATTTGACTTAGAAAAATGAAAATTATAAAAATAAAAATAAAAATTGTAGTATGAGGTTCAAGAGTATAACAGAATCCTCATTCATTCTTGGGTGACACCTGGTGCGGCTGCAAGTTTAGTCAAAATGCCATATACCCTGATGGAGGTGTAAATATGGTGTTCGCTGCTTCTCTTTCTCGTAGGCAAGGGTAACCGTGATCTTCTACATATAGTCTCGAACAAGTAGATGGAACATATTTATAGATGAAGGAGAGATCGCTCGTTTCATTTTATAATATACTTCATTCTGGATATCATATGGGGCCACAAGGTATCTAAGGCCACTACTTAGCAGGAATTTACATTATATGTTTACTTACTTTTAAACTGTAACTGATCTTACTTCAAATCTTTCTATGTCACATGATTAAAAAACAACCAATGAAACATTTACCCTCATATTGGGTGAGGTGAACCTGGACAAAATGGTTTCAATCTTTTTTTTATGGAAATCGCTCCAGACGAGACATGAAGCTACTTGATGTAAGGAAATAAACAAAAAATAAATACTACTTCAAGGGCAAAAACTAGCTAATGATAAGTATTAGATGAATAAATTCCGACCCAGAAAACAGCAATTCTTCCCCATTTGTCAGAAACATCAGTCATGGAATGCTAGGACTACAGGACAAAATAAGGGAAGCGAGAGTTATGAAGCTGTCAAAAGTAAACCCAAGGTCTACTTTTTACTCTCTTTAAATTAATTATACCTAAGTAAACTTATGCAACTGTCAAAGCATATACTTAAATTTAAAATTCATATTACTAAGTAATCTTCTTCATCCAGTTTTGGTATTTAGGGTATGCGAGTGTCCCAGATTCCAGGGTGGGCAACACCAAGTAGCATCTGCCACCTGCTCTCCATTCAGTCCGGTTCAAAGGGTTGACATCAGACAGGTTGCATGCAGTTATATCGTTTCTTACACACTCAAACTATCTCTTTTTGTCTATTGTGCTCTCTAGTGCCCATCATCATCATCATCATCAACCGGTTTATTTGTTGAATCAGGCCACAATTAATCTTCTGATGAGGGTGGGGCCTGATTGTCTCGTCTCGAAATCTAAGTCTTCCTCTCCACTCCTGTCTTTGGCAAGGCTTGATGGAATCCATACCCATGGCCTGCCTATCACGTTTGACTACGTCCTCCCAAGTCAACTTGGGTCTGCCAATGGTGATGTTCTCTGCTGGCACATTCAACTGTCGGACTTTAGCAATCCAGCCATCGCTACACTCAATGTGACCCAACCAACGCAGTCTGTTCTTTCGCATGATGTCCGCAAGGCTTTTCAAGTCGACCTGTGAGAGCAGGGATTCAAAAGAAACGTACTGTTCAGGCCTCACCAAACAGATCCATCTGACCATTGCCCTGTCATTACGGCGCAGCTTCTTTAGTATGCCAGCAGAGACAGCCCAAGTTTCTGAGCCATACAACAGCACACTTCTAACACATGAGGAGTATACACGCCCTCTCGTAGTTGTTGGCAGGTGTTTGTTTGTCAGGATTGGTAGCAGCTCTCTAAACTTTTTCCATGCACACTTGCAACGTGTAGCTGCCGCGAGTTCACAGCCTCCACCTGATGACAGCACATCTCCAAGATAACAAAAGTCTGTCACTACTTCCAGCTTGTTGTCACCAGTATCCATCTCCGTCAGTGGTCTGCCATCTATTGGTCTTGCCGTGCCGGTGCAACGAAAGCACTTAAAGTGCGGATCTGCTTTGAGAGAGCCTTTTGCTTATGTTATTTCTAAGTTTGAGGTAGATAAGAAGTGCAGGGAAATTACAGCAAAGTTGAGAGATGATAACCAATTTGTGTGCAAGAAGTGTAAAGCAATGGAGACTGATGAGAACTCAGATGTGGAGAAAGTACAGGGTGTTTCAAAAGTCTTGGGAACATTACAAATGCGTATATCTCATGAACTATTCCAGGTAGAAAAATGAAACTAGTGCCATTTTAAAGCTTACTTAATCAAGTTTTTGGTCATACTAATGATTTTCGTGTCATCTTTCCAGGTGCAGTAATGGCGTTCTCTAAACAAGACAAGGCATTTTGCGTCCTCCAATTTGCAAAGACTGAATCGTGGACATGTGTTCAGCGTGCATTTCGCAGGAAATTTAAAAAAGAAGCCCCTGAAAGGAAATCCATTGTCAGATAGCATGCTAAATTTGTGAAAGATGGGTGTTTGTGCCCAAGTAAGCGAACAGGTCGCCCTTCAACTTCAGAAGATGCAGTTGAGCAAGTTCGGACAGCCTTTCAGCGGAACACCCGTAAATCAGTGAGAAGAGCCAGCAGGGAACTTCAGCTTGCTCCAGCAACTGTCTGGCATGTCTTAAGGAAACGACTGCAAATGGTACCTTACAAGCTCAAGTTGGTCCAAAAGTTGAAGGACACTGATAAGCCACTTCGCCGTGACTTTTGCATTGCAATGCAAGAGAAGTTGGAAGATAACGGCTTTGATGACCGGCTTGTTTTTAGCAATGAGGCGACCTTCCATCTGAATGGCAAAGTTAACAAGCATAACACTCGCATATGGGGTACTGAGAATCCTCATGAACTTCTTGAGCACGAGCGAGATTCACCAAAAGTGAACGTGTTTTGTGCAATTTCCAAGAAAGGTGTCTATGGACCGTTCTTCTTTGAAGAGGCAACTATCACTGGTGAATCCTATCTCAACATGCTGGAAGACTGGTTAATGGCTCAGTTGGAACAAGCAGAATCTGATGACTTCATTTTTCAACAAGATGGTGCACCACCACACTGGAGTCTTAGAGTAAGGCAGTTTCTTAACACAAGGCTGCCTGGTAGATGGATTGGGAGATCTGGGCGAGGTGATGACGTTCTCATGCCCTGGCCTCCTAGGTCTCCAGATCTTACCCCGTGTTAATTTTTTCTTTTGGGGCTTTGTCAAGTAACAAGTCTATGTGCCGCCCCTTCCAAGAGATATTGACGAACTAAAGGCTCGAGTAACGGCAGTTGTGGGAACCATTGACGTCAAGATGCTGGAACGCGTTTGGCAGGAAATGGACTATCGACTAGATGTCTGCCGTGTGACGAATGGTGCTCATATTGAGCAACTTTGAAGATTCCCCACAAAACTTGAAACTTTAACCTTTCCAACGGTACCAATTTCATTTTTCAACTCCTAATAGTTTTTGAGTTATTAAAAATCGTTATGTTCCCAAGACTTTTGAAACACCCTGTATATTCAGATGACGAGGCTATTGAGGTTGTTAAGAAGTCTTGTTACCTTGATGATACGATTGGAGTACAGGGTGGAGCTGGTGCTAGTGTGATTGCAAGAGTTATAACTGGATGGAATAAGTTCAGGGAACTTCTGTTATTATTAACCAGCAGAGCGTTATTACTGTCAACCATGATACAAGTTTTTTGTTTTTTTTCCATTTTCATAGTTCACAACTGTAACTATTAGCCCAACTGCATTTTCCAGGTTGTAGTACAGGGTGGGCAAAAATAAGGGTCCTATTTTTAAAAATTCATAACTTTTTTATTTATTGATTTTTTTTTTTTTTTTTTTTAGAATAAGTAAGGGACCCCTTCCGAAGCAAGCATGAGCCGTATTAGCCCTAAGGAACGTACCCTCATTTAGAAAACATTATTTTTGCTTAAAAAACTCAAAACAGTGTAAAAAACAATACTTTAGTTTTTGTAAGTTTTAAGAAGTGTTTTTCGGCTAAAATTTGTTTTGTTTATTTCAAAAAATCTCGGAAGGGTCAGTCTACACACACATAAAGTTTGGTGAGTTTAACTTTTATTTTGTGGAAGTTATTCAAATTTAAAGATAGGACCCTTATTTTGGCCCACCCTATATAACACAGCATCTGTTAATAAAACAGATAAAACTTTGTGTATATCAGAAAGAAAAAGTTATACTTTGTATATCCTTCAGATATTAAGGACACGGCTTGTTTTGTCGTACATACAAATGAAGAAACAGGCAGAACTATAACTAAATATTCCAGTACTATGGAACCTGCCTTGTCATAAGTATTGGTAGTCGAAGATCTGGGTAAACACCAGATTCCATAACTTTGGATATAATGTCAATAGGATAATTTTTAGTATTTTGTTTAGCAGATTCCGCAGAACCCTTAAAAAATATACCCTTTATTAGCCTCAACACTTACCCAAAGTCTCGGGTAGCAGTATAAAAAGAAATCTAAACTATACAAGCAATCTTGAAAAAAAAAAATGAAAAGTAAATAAACAAATGGCGGCCATTTTGGAACAAAATGGTTACCAGTTCTGTCTTACACAATGTGGTCAAGAACTGGGTGATCAATAACGCTTACTGGTCAGGAGGTGGGTGATCATTTTACACTATATTTATATAGTAAAGTGAACCCCCACTCTAAATTCTAAAATATTTGATTTAAAAATATTTCTTCTATTTTTTTTACTTTTTCCAGTTATTTCCACAGTTTTGACCTAATCGCACAAAAAAAAAAAGAGAATCTCACTTTAATTTTTTTTGTTGACAGCGTAGAGTCTAAGAATGAAAATACTCATTTTGGGGGTTGGGGTTGAATGGGAGGATCTAATCTATCTTTATAAAGTTAGGTATGTTTATATATTTGTATGTACAGGATTCACTCCTAAACTAATTAACAAATAATTATGAATTTTGGAACATAACTGCTAGGTGTAAGGAGTCCAAATGTGGGCTATATTTAGTTTAATACAAAGGGGGTAAAAACCCTTCATGAAAATTCAGATACCTTCGAATTTTGTGAAATTTTAATAGGTATTAAACATTAATTAATAAATATTGCCGCAATTTCAGTTTCTTTCGAGTATTTTAAAAGGTTTTTAGGAGGCATTTAAAAATTCAAATATATCAAATTTGTATCGAGTTTGATCCATAGTCATTAGACACTAAAGAAGATCCCCTGAATTTCAATTTCTTCTTAAGACCCCTTAAGCTTAAGCCTTAAATTTGAAACATTTTCTAGAATCAAAACCATGTAATGAATTTTGATCAAAATTAGAATAAGGATTCTAGACATAATGTTTAGTAGCATTACATCTTGATTTGAATCTTCGTGAGGGGACATAAAAGTGGTGCAAAACTATTTTGTTTGGGGAATTAATTTTACCCATCCTGGGACAGGTATTCTTCTAGTATTCGATAAAATCGTATAACTTCAGATTATAATTCAGTGCGTGATTAATAACCTTCATGAATTCCTTTTTGTTTTAATAGATAGTTTGGTTGTTTTTGTCTGTTTTACGGCACATCAACCTTTTTAGGGTAATTGTATGCTGAAGCACAATTATTATTGTAAATGGTTCATTCATTCATCATCATTTGTTTTACATGCTGGCATGTGTTGGACAGCTTTTTAAAACTGACTTCTCATATATTCGGTTTAACGTCCGTTTTTCATGCTGGCATGTGTTGAACAGCTATAAGAAATCGACTTCCAAAGTAACCTATCTCTGACCAGGTCTTCATTTATCCCTCAGCTCTATTTTATCATTTCCCCATGTTTTCCTTAACCTTCCTCCCAGGTATTACCTCCTACTTCGGAGAGGGGGGTAGTGTAATATCTGTTCTGTTGTCATGAAACCATCCTCCCAGACACCGTTTCCACCTGGAGGAGGGGGGGGGGGGCAGTGTAGTATATGTTCGTTCGCCATGACACCATCCTCTCTGGCTAGCAAGTATCGATTTTTTTTTAATTTATTTACTAATGTCTACTATACACGGTAAAAAAAAACTATAATTGATGTAAAATGTATTGATTTATTCAATACAAACAAAAACGATTTAATAGAGTGTTTTTTTTTTCTTTGTTATTATTTAGATAACTGAACAAACTGTTGCATGAAAACACGAATTACAATATATACATTCGTGTCAAATTTCAAAGTTACGATAACCACGTTAATAATTCGTATTATTCAGACTACTATTCTCGTCCTAGTTATTATATTTACAACATGTTGGGCACTTCTACACAATACGAACCAAACTGTTCTTTTTAACCCTAACCTAACCCTAAAAACCTTATTCTAACCTAAGTTTTAGATTTAGTTCGGCAAAAGTCGGTTTTGTTTGGTTCGTATTGTGTAGAAGCACCACATTTCGGCCGATGTAACCTTCGACCTTCTTCAGTTGCATATTATTCTTAGTCATTATCACCTATAGTAAGGATTGAACCTTCAACCCCCAGAAGAGCGTCACTTAGAAGTGATTATTGACCAACGCAATTAATCATTCGGTTAATCCATGTGGATAATTCTCGTATAGATTTTCGGAGGCTTAATCTAATCTTTTCTAAAAAAAAATGTTAAAAAAATAAATAAATAAAAATTAAAAAATAAAATAAATAAAAATTATAGTAAGTAGTAATACTATACATCTCGACAAAATTAGGTTTAAGACTCCCAAAATCCATACTAGAATTGTTCACATGGGCACGTGGCGTAACGGGTAACAGCGTTGATTACCAGTTCTAAGTGACGATCTTCGGGGGGAACGAGTAAAGGTTCAGTCTTTACTGCAGCGAAATAATAATAAAGAATAACATAAATTAACACTTCTACTGAGAACACTCCGAATTAAATAAAAGGTTCACTTCAAAATCCCGTAAGGTTCACGAGTTCGACATAAAGATCCCCGGGTCCGAAAAGATGCATCTGAAGAAACTCGAGGGTTACATCAGCTGAAAGTTGTAAATACAATTAGCAAGATGCCAATAGGATGAAGGTACAGAATAGTTAACGAAGGCCTCCGCCCTCCTCATGTTAAGATATATTTTTTTTTAATAATAATAACGTTTTTCTTTAGAAAAACCCATTCTTAACACGGGGGGGGGGGTAACTATTATGTACCTTTACCGAGAATAGTAGTCCGAAATTATCAATCCTCATCTCAAAAATTCCGAACGAAGCGTTGATATTTTTTCTCCGTTTTTTTTTTTATATAAAAACAGCTGATATCAACAAGATGATATCATTCATTGTTTTTTTGGTATCTGAGATCGGATTTGAGCTGATAAGAGTGTAAAAAATAACAAAAATATTATTTTTACTACACATTTGCCGATAATAAATGATACCTGAAGAGATTTAGTAAATCTCCATTCATTCATTCTTTTTTTTTTTTTTTTTTTTTTTTTTTTGCAATATTAAAATTTATCTGATATATGTTCCTCTATTTTTAAATAATACGGTTTTAATTTAGTGATAAATAGTAATAAAAATATAATTAAAATAAATAAACGAAAAGGTTTAAACAGGTTGTGTGGATGTTGACATTTTTAAGGAAAACATTCAAACAGGTTGTGAAAAGCCGGCATGTTGTTATTATTATTATGTTGTTATTATCGTTTTAAAACCGTAGTTGTTTATTATTTTAATTATTTCATTTATTATTTTATCTTACTTATATTAATTAAATCCCTATTATTATCCTAAATTACTATTATTAGCATTTTTAAACCTTAAACAAGCCCAGAGTATATCTCAATATTTCTAGGCTAATTTATCCACAAACAAAACCTCGGATATATATTCAGGCAATTTCTTCGGGTAACGTATTACCTATGGAAAACCCGTGCAAGGTTTATGGGGGCAAAATACCCCGTGCATAAAAGGTATTTATATATATATATATATATATATATATATATTTAAGAAAAAAAGGGGTTTACGACAAAAAAAGGTGTGGACATTGTGTCCAGTGTCTTGACATGGACTTACTTCGAGTTTCACGTTGTACTGAAAGATGGTCTGCGCCTTGTGCCACAGCTGGGCGAAGGCCGCGCTGAGGGCGGTCATCTTCTGCCGGCCATCGCACGTAAGTTCGTATTGCTCGGGGTCGATTTCGCCGAGCAAGAGGTCGAGATCGACAAAAGCCTTGTCGAAATCATTTTCCAGAATTTCCAACCAGCGAAATGACACATTAGCCGCCATTTTTGTTTACGTCTGTGCAAAGCTAGCCTTCTTTTTGGTTCACACTTCGGCGGCGGCGAACCGTCTTCGAGGGAACGAAAAAGAAAATGCTGCGTTTACACCGAAAACATTCATTTAATTAATCGGAAAAAAAATAAGGCATTTTTTGTTGGGTATTTTATTGTGTTTAACGAGTTTTGAAACGAAACAGAGTTCGGTTATGAGGTGCCAGTTTAAATATAACCGTAGCTTGGTTGTCGCAGACGACACAGTACAGCAGTAGTCACTGTTGTTATGGATGGCGATGATGGCAGCAGCATCAGCATCACAATCGTCATCATCATCATCATCATCATCATCATTATAATCTATTAGGAATGTAAGTTTGGTATCTGGCTGCCTGAAACCGAAACTAAACGATTACTTCTATTAACGTACTATTGTAACTAGCTTTTAATAATCAATTCAGTTAAGATACTTTTCAGACTAATATACTATCTTTCAATGCTCAATTCAAGGAGGTAGTGTAGTATCTGTTCTGTTGCCATGATACCCATGGACGGCGGCACCGGGGGGGGGGGGGCTCAAGCCCCCTCACTTTTTGACTTGGCCCCCCCCCCCACTTTACGGTCATCGATAATTAAGTTGATATGCATGTGTTTAACCGCCCCCCCACACACACACTTTTTAGGAGACGCCCCTCCCCACACACACACTTTTATAACTGTCCCGCCGGCCCTGATACCATCCTCCCAGGTATTACATCCTCCTTTTGGGGGAAGGGGGACTGTAGTATCTGTTTTGTTTTTATGAGACCATCCTCCCAGACATTTCTCATTTGGGGGTAGTGTAGTATCTGTTCTGTTTTCATGATACCATCCTCCCAAGTATTACATCCTCCTATAGGGGTGGGGCTTAGTGTAGTATATGTTAATTCGTCATGATATCCCCCCTCACAGGCTAGCCAAAATATACGACAGAAGGGAGCATATATTTGCTAGTAGTAATAATTAATAATAAATAAGTAATTATTATTATTTACTCACTAGGAGTTTTCACACAAGTCATTATCAATGATTGCTCACTAACAATAACAAGTGGTGTTCCCTGGAGGCTGAGTGACAATAAGTCTTCCGGTTATTATTATTTACTCACTAGTTGTTTTCACATGAGTCATTATCAGTGATTGCTCACTGACAATAACAAGTGGTGTCCCTTGGAGTTTAAGTGACAAAAAGTCTCACCAGATTTCCAGTAACTTCTCGCCTCTTGTCGATAACCATTGCAAATCATTTTGCATTATCACAACAGCCGTTTACCAAGAGTTGTTCACACGAGTCAGTATCAGTGATTGCTTACTTGCAATATCAAATGGTGTTCCCTGGAGTCTGAGTGACAACAAGTCTCCCCAGATTTCCAGTACTCTCCACCCTTTTCGATAACTGTCATGAATCATTTTGTGTTATCGCAACAGCCGTTTCCCATTTATTTCTCGCTGATAACAACGTTTGGATTTCTCTGGAATTTGTTTACAAAAAAATCGTCTGCTAATAAAAAAAATAAAATAATGTTATATTTTGTTATAAGCATGGAATCAATAATATATGTTTAAAAATGTTAGCCATGCAAAGTTTAAAATAAAATAAAAAAGCTCAGGTATTAATAGCAATCAAATGTTAATAATTATTAGTATATGGTATTTCAAGATACATCCCGTTATCAAATTGACGTCATAAATTATATTTGATGAATAGATATATCTTGAAATATCATATACTAATAGCTATTAATATCTGAATTACTATTTTAATTTTCAATCTGCATTGGTAAATCTTTCAAAACATATATTATTAAATAAAGTAATCTTAAAATCACAATTCTGATAACTTTTATATCCTAAAGAAACTTTCACATTTAATTTTTTAAGAACAATAAAATGTATTTTTTTTATTGATAAAAATTTTTTTTATTCATAAATATTTTTTCTTTGTATCTTTAAAAATTTCGATATCTAAAATTTTTTTTTTTTTAAATAACACTCAATAAATAATATTAAACTTTCTTCTTAAATAAATATTAAGTAGCAGATGATAATTGATAAAAAATTTTAAACTTCAAATTATTAAGATTATATTTATGGAACCTTTTTCTTTTTTATCATGACTCTTCGGAATGACTGATTTTAACAGACGACAAATCTAGCAAATGTTTCAAATAAACTGCGGTGGACGTGATTATTACAAGTTTAGACATGGATAATATTATCAATCAACAGAAAACAGTCGGTCCTCAAGCATTTTATTAAAAGATTAAAATACATATTCCGTCTGTTGCTTGAAAATAAGTTTAAAGTTTATTGAACAAACAGCAGTAGTAAACATAGGTCTTCAGAAAGAAATCTTCCTAGCCTGAGACATATTCAGACTTTGAACTGGGATCAAGATGTAGTATCTGTTCCAGCTTCAGTCAGAGAATGAAAATTCTTCCTAGCCTGAGACATATTCAGACTTTGAACTGGGATCAAGATGTAGTATCTGTTCCAGCTTCAGTCAGAGAATGAAAATTCTTCCTAGCCTGAGGCATATTCAGACTTTGAACTGGGATCAAGATGTAGTATCTGTTCCAGCTTCAGTCAGAGAATGAAAATTCTTCCTAGCCTGAGACATATTCAGACTTTGAACTGGGATCAAGATGTAGTATCTGTTCCAGCTTCAGTCAGAGAATGAAAATTCTTCCTAGCCTGAGGCATATTCAGACTTTGAACTGGGATCAAGATGTAGTATCTGTTCCAGCTTCAGTCAGAGAATGAAAATTCTTCCTAGCCTGAGGCATATTCAGACTTTGAACTGGGATCAAGATGTAGTATCTGTTCCAGCTTCAGTCAGAGAATGAAAATTCTTCCTAGCCTGAGACATATTCAGACTTTGAACTGGGATCAAGATGTAGTATCTGTTCCAGCTTCAGTCAGAGAATGAAAATTCTTCCTAGCCTGAGGCATATTCAGACTTTGAACTGGGATCAAGATGTAGTATCTGTTCCAGCTTCAGTCAGAGAATGAAAATTCTTCCTAGCCTGAGACATATTCAGACTTTGAACTGGGATCAAGATGTAGTATCTGTTCCAGCTTCAGTCAGAGAATGAAAATTCTTCCTAGCCTGAGACATATTCAGACTTTGAACTGGGATCAAGATGTAGTATCTGTTCCAGCTTCAGTCAGAGAATGAAAATTCTTCCTAGCCTGAGACATATTCAGACTTTGAACTGGGATCAAGATGTAGTATCTGTTCCAGCTTCAGTCAGAGAATGAAAATTCTTCCTAGCCTGAGACATATTTAGACTTTGAACTGGGATCAAGATGTAGTATCTGTTCCAGCTTCAGTCAGAGAATGAAAATTCTTCCTAGCCTGAGACATATTTAGACTTTGAACTGGGATCAAGATGTAGTATCTGTTCCAGCTTCAGTCAGAGAATGAAAATTCTTCCTAGCCTGAGACATATTCAGACTTTGAACTGGGATCAAGATGTAGTATCTGTTCCAGCTTCAGTCAGAGAATGAAAATTCTTCCTAGCCTGAGACATATTTAGACTTTGAACTGGGATCAAGATGTAGTATCTGTTCCAGCTTCAGTCAGAGAATGAAAATTCTTCCTAGCCTGAGACATATTCAGACTTTGAACTGGGATCAAGATGTAGTATCTGTTCCAGCTTCAGTCAGAGAATGAAAATTCTTCCTAGCCTGAGGCATATTCAGACTTTGAACTGGGATCAAGATGTAGTATCTGTTCCAGCTTCAGTCAGAGAATGAAAATTCTTCCTAGCCTGAGACATATTCAGACTTTGAACTGGGATCAAGATGTAGTATCTGTTCCAGCTTCAGTCAGAGAATGAAAATTCTTCCTAGCCTGAGACATATTCAGACTTTGAACTGGGATCAAGATGTAGTATCTGTTCCAGCTTCAGTCAGAGAATGAAAATTCTTCCTAGCCTGAGACATATTCAGACTTTGAACTGGGATCAAGATGTAGTATCTGTTCCAGCTTCAGTCAGAGAATGAAAATTCTTCCTAGCCTGAGACATATTCAGACTTTGAACTGGGATCAAGATGTAGTATCTGTTCCAGCTTCAGTCAGAGAATGAAAATTCTTCCTAGCCTGAGACATATTTAGACTTTGAACTGGGATCAAGATGTAGTATCTGTTCCTGCTTCAGTCAGAGAATGAAAATTCTTCCTAGCCTGAGGCATATTCAGACTTTGAACTGGGATCAAGATGTAGTATCTGTTCCAGCTTCAGTCAGAGAATGAAAATTCTTCCTAGCCTGAGACATATTTAGACTTTGAACTGGGATCAAGATGTAGTATCTGTTCCAGCTTCAGTCAGAGAATGAAAATTCTTCCTAGCCTGAGGCATATTCAGACTTTGAACTGGGATCAAGATGTAGTATCTGTTCCAGCTTCAGTCAGAGAATGAAAATTCTTCCTAGCCTGAGACATATTCAGACTTTGAACTGGGATCAAGATGTAGTATCTGTTCCAGCTTCAGTCAGAGAATGAAAATTCTTCCTAGCCTGAGGCATATTCAGACTTTGAACTGGGATCAAGATGTAGTATCTGTTCCAGCTTCAGTCAGAGAATGAAAATTCTTCCTAGCCTGAGACATATTTAGACTTTGAACTGGGATCAAGATGTAGTATCTGTTCCAGCTTCAGTCAGAGAATGAAAATTCTTCCTAGCCTGAGGCATATTCAGACTTTGAACTGGGATCAAGATGTAGTATCTGTTCCAGCTTCAGTCAGAGAATGAAAATTCTTCTTAGCCTGAGACATATTCAGACTTTGAACTGGGATCAAGATGTAGTATCTGTTCCAGCTTCAGTCAGAGAATGAAAATTCTTCCTAGCCTGAGGCATATTCAGACTTTGGACTGGGATCAAGATGTAGTATCTGTTCCAGCTTCAGTCAGAGAATGAAAATTCTTCCTAGCCTGAGACATATTTAGACTTTGAACTGGGATCAAGATGTAGTATCTGTTCCAGCTTCAGTCAGAGAATGAAAATTCTTCCTAGCCTGAGACATATTCAGACTTTAAACTGGGATCAAGATGTAGTATCTGTTCCAGCTTCAGTCAGAGAATGAAAATTCTTCCTAGCCTGAGACATATTCAGACTTTGAACTGGGATCAAGATGTAGTATCTGTTCCAGCTTCAGTCAGAGAATGAAAATTCTTCCTAGCCTGAGACATATTCAGACTTTGAACTGGGATCAAGATGTAGTATCTGTTCCAGCTTCAGTCAGAGAATGAAAATTCTTCCTAGCCTGAGACATATTCAGACTTTGAACTGGGATCAAGATGTAGTATCTGTTCCAGCTTCAGTCAGAGAATGAAAATTCTTCCTAGCCTGAGGCATATCTTGCTTTCGGGCAGGGATCAATGTGTATTATATGTCTCGTCCTCTGCCAGAGAAGGAGTAATCCTCCTCGTCTGAAGTATATCCAGACTTCAAGGTGGAATCAAGGTGTTCCATCATCGGTCAGGGAAAGAGAGAATCTTCAAGAAGCATATCCGACCCCCAGGCTGTCTTCAAAGTATACTACCTCTTTCATCCTCATAACACAACGAAATCTTTCGAGACTAAGGCATATTCGACCTTTTGGCTAAGAACATAATGTAGTATCCCTTCTGTCTTTGGTAAAAGGAGAAATCCTTCTTGAGAACTATCCAATCTTCATACTTGAATTTAAGTATCTGTTCCGTCTTCGGTCACAGAAGGAGAAATCTTTCTAGACTGAGGCATATCCGGTCTTCAGGTTAGGATCATTGTGTAGTATCTGTTCTATTCACAGTCATAGAAAGAGAAATCCTTCTAGACTGAAGAGTTTTTCTTAGCTTTGTACTTGGATCAAAATGTAGTATCTGTTTATAAACAAAATTAGATTGAAACCATTTGGGACATTTTAAGTAGGATATTGATTTACTCCTCTCCAGGAGTTAGGCACAAGGCCAGTTTTTATCTTACTCCCACAAGTAAGATGTGACCCAAGGTCGGGTCGGGAAAGTGGGGTTTAAAAATTGCCTGGGCAGCCCCGTCGGCATTCCCCGGTAGGGGCGCCTCAGGCAGTAAGCAATAAACTTACTCCTCCCCAAAGAGGGGAGGCGAAGCCTGGGAGGGTGGACCTCCTAGAACTGCACAGGGCAGACCCATAGACCGGCGTAAATCAAGCCCCGAAGGCCAAGATAATACCAGTCTATGGGGTGCAGTATCCATCGGAACAGATACTACACTTTGATCTTAGCCAAAAGGCCAATAAGGTAAATGTGATATTGTGATGACTGCTGAAGTGAAAGTGATGGAAAAATGGTAAGAGAATGAAAGGGACAGTGCTAGGACGGATGGGTCAAGATGCGTCGAGTTAGGAGTAGGATAGACAGACGATGACCAACGACCCTCCTCCTCACTTGTGATGGCTTTGTGCCTAATTTGTAAATGAAAATATTTTTTATTTGCGGATAAATAATTCAAAGTGCAGTATCTGTTCCATCCTCGGTCAGGGAAGGAGAAATCCTTCTAGACTGTGGCATATCCGATCTTTAAGCTGGGATCAAAGTGTAGTATTTGTTCTTCAGTCTAGAAGAATTTCTCCTCCTATGACTGAAGGCAGAACATATACTATACCTTGATCCAAGCCCAAAGGTTAAAGTGTGGTCTGGGGTGTGTGTGTGGGGGGGGGGGCTTTGTATATAATAGATTGTGACGGAACTGTTAATACATATAAGACACAACAACAGCAACAACAACAACAGCAACAACAATAGATTACATACGTAAATATGTGTATACCTTTCATTACTTAATTTATAGATCCATGCATTTATTTACTTTCTTCAGATGCTTAAAATTAAAACACGGATAAAAAATCGTCTTGTTTTCTCTTCTTGCATATCTTGGTTAAAAGCTGGTTAAAATGAATTCTAAATAGAGAAAAGAAAATTGTTAGCATTCTTAATAGTTAATTAAACAAGCTGAAGTCAGTATAATTATAAGTTAATGAGCAGGAAATAGTTTGACCTTCTTCAGCGCATTAATTATTAATTAAACTAGCTGATGCTGACACCTTCGTGGGGTAAGAAATAAAGACAAGACTTTTTGTAACTGTTGTTACATGATGAGAAGTGAAAATATTAGTTAATGAATAGAAAGTAAGGTGGTAATTGTTTATGATTGCTTGTGATTGTTAGTGATTGCTATTCAGCTTAGTTTGCATCTAAAAATCAAATTGCTATTGAACTTAGTTTGTATGTTAGAATCGAATTGCTATTGAACTTAGTTTGAATGTTAGAATCAAATCGCTATTGAACTTAGTTTGAATGTTAGAATCAAATTACTATTGAACTTAGTTTGTATGTTAGAATCAAATTGCTATTGAACTTAGTTTGTATGTTAGAATCAAACTACTATTGAACTTAGTTTGTATGTTAGAATCAAATCGCTATTGAACTTAGTTTGTATGTTAGAATCAAATTACTATTGAACTTAGTTTGTATGTTAGAATCAAATTACTATTGAACTTAGTTTGTATGTTCGAATCAAATTGCTATTGAACTTAGTTTGTATGTTAGAATCAAATTGCTATTGAACTTAGTTTGTATGTTAGAATCAAATTACTATTGAACTTAGTTTGTATGTTAGAATCAAATTACTATTGAACTTAGTTTGTATGTTCGAATCAAATTACTATTGAACTTAGTTTGTATGTTAGAATCAAATTACTATTGAACTTAGTTTGTATGTTCGAATCAAATTGCTATTGAACTTAGTTTGTATGTTAGAATCAAATTGCTATTGAACTTAGTTTGTATGTTAGAATCAAATTGCTATTGAGCTTAGTTGTATGTAAAAATCACATTGCTATTGAACTTAGTTTGTATGTTAGAATCAAATTGCTATTGAACTTAGTTTGTATGTTAGAATAAAATTGCTATTGAACTTAGTTTGTATGTTAGAATCAAATTACTATTGAACTTAGTTTGTATGTTAGAATCAAATTGCTATTGAGCTTAGTTGTATGTAAAAATCACATTGCTATTGAACTTAGTTTGTATGTTAGAATCAAATTGCTATTGAACTTAGTTTGTATGTTAGAATCAAATTGCTATTGAACTTAGTTTGTATGTTAGAATCAAATTGCTATTGAGCTTAGTTTGTATGTTAGAATCAAATTGCTATTGAGCTTAGTTGTATGTAAAAATCACATTGCTATTGAACTTAGTTTGTATGTTAGAATCAAATTGCTATTGAACTTAGTTTGTATGTTAGAATCAAATTGCTATTGAACTTAGTTTGTATGTTAGAATCAAATTGCTATTGAACTTAGTTTGTATGTTAGAATCAAATTGCTATTGAGCTTAGTTGTATGTAAAAATCACATTGCTATTGAACTTAGTTAGTATGTTAGAATCAAATTGCTATTGAACTTAGTTTGTATGTTAGAATCAAATTGCTATTGAACTTAGTTTGTATGTTAGAATCAAACTACTATTGAACTTAGTTTGTATGTTAGAATCAAATTACTATTGAGCTTAGTTGTATGTAAAAATCACATTGCTATTGAACTTAGTTTGTATGTTAGAATCAAATTGCTATTGAACTTAGTTTGTATGTTCGAATCAAATTGCTATTGAACTTAGTTTGTATGAAAAATTTACATTGCTATTGAGCTTAGTTGTATGTAAAAATCACATTGCTATTAAGCTTAGTTGTATGTAAAAATCACATTGCTATGTATATAAATAACACATTGCTCTTTTGCTTAGTTTTTATCTAAAATCACATTACTTTTTAGCTTAGTTCGTATCTAAAATTATATTCCTCTTGAGCTTACAAACTAAGTTCAAAAGCAATTTGATCTTGAGGTATAAACCTAAAGATCAAATAGCTTTTGAACTTAGTTTCTATGTAAATAGTCACATTGCTATTGAGCTTAGTTTGTATTTAAAAATCACATTGCTATGGAGTTTACTTTGTATGTAAAAATCCCATGACTATTAGACTTAGTTGTTATCTAAAAATCACATTGCTAATGAACTTAGTTTGTATCTAAAAATTCACATTGCTATTGAGCTTAGTTTCTATCTAATATCATATAACAATGGATATATAAAAATATTTACTAGTTTGTATTAAAAATCATATTGGTATTTATCTGTCTGAGAAAGCATTGTCTTAGTCCAAGAACTGGCCCTTTCGTTTTGCTATATCTGACAGGTTGAGAGTCTAAAAGCTGAAAAAAATGGCTATATATAAAATTTACAGACATTTTTATCTTTGAAAATGTAAACTTTATCATATTATCAGCTAACGCTGTAGTTACATTACATTAGGCTACTGACTCTCTCCAACTCAAACAAATCTGTGATTTTAAACAACACACTTATCCCACGTCACCTAGCCAACCTAACAACCTATAAGCAAGACAGGGTGACTCCCGCTTGACCTTTTGAAAGTTTGCATGTCAACGCCGACAACTCAACATGAGCTGTGCTGATGACACTCAATCTCCTGAGATGCAGGTGTGAACTTTTGACATCGGGCACTTGCTGACTTCTCTAGGAATTTCAAATAAATCTGATCGACATCTCATAATATCAGAGTGACCATATTCAAAAGGGTTTGATAAATATTCGTGTAGGAGCTACTGTGGAATTCCCCTTCTATCAACCACCAGTAAAGTTCTTGCATAGGTTCTACTGAAACAGTTTCTTCCTATTTTTGCAAAGATTCTTCCAGAGTCTCAGTATGGCTTTCATCCAAGCAAAAGAACTGTCGGCATGATATTTATGGCCAGACATCTACAAGAAAAGCCCAAGAAACATTTCATTTAATCTTTTACAACCTGGCAAAGACTTTTGACAGCATTTGACAGCATTTGCAGAGATAACCTATGCAAGATCCTAACAAAATTCAGTCTCCCTTTTTGCTTCATCGCCATCAGTCGAGCACTCTATGAAAAAATGACTGGCCAAGTTCACTATATCGACAGTGCCCCTCCAGCATTTACCATTCAAACTGGCATAAAAGAAGATTATGTCTTGAAACCAGTGCTCTTCTCTCTGTTGAGTTCTCAACCCTGTGTCATACATGCAGCAACCAAGTTGCCATAATCATTACAGAAACATGTATTGGGTTCTTCTCTGTTTGCTTGTATTTCAGGCCTTGAAATGGAAGATACAGCAGAGCACTACTGACATCTAATGCTTTTTTATTACAGAAAAAGACAAAAAAGCTACAGAAACCTGCATAAAGATATGTCGTGTGTATGGGGAGAATGCTGTTACATAACGGGTGTGCAAGAAATGGTTTGCTCGATTCTGTAAAGGACATTTTTCAGTAAGAGATGCTCCTCGCTCTGGTCGGCCGAAGATGATCGACAGTGACCAAGTGAAAGCCGTAGTTGAACAAGATTACCGTTTGACAACCAGACAAATCGCAGACATTCTCAAGATTTCCTAATCGAGCCTGGAAAATGAATTACCTAAACTCGGTTATGCTTCTAAACTTGATGTTTCGATTCCTCTTTCTTCTGACCCGGAGAAGTGGTAGTACCTGTCAGGGTCCGATCTATGAGTTAAATAGAAATTATTGTTTACAGACTATTTGTTTGCGTACGGGTTTCGGCATAAAATGACCAACATACCGTAAAACACACAACAATCAACCAAACTTACTTTGATAAGCTTCTAGGACTGACTTTTACTCCAGATCTGAAATGGAAGACTTACATCAAATCTATTGTTACGGTCACGGGAATATGGTTGGATCATTCTACCATTCAAGTAATTATCATCTCACTGTTGACGCAATCCTCTACCTGTTTAACAGCCAGATACGTCCTAAGATGGAGTAATGTTGCCGCATCAGGGGAGGTGCCGCCGAGAGCACTCTTTCCTGCCTTGACAGAGTACAAAATCGACTAGAAAAATTAGTGACGGATGTCCTCTTCTCTTTCCTACAGATGAGACGCTGCTAGTCTTTCTCGACTCTATCGTTATTTTCATGGTAGGTGTTCGACTGAGATCCAATCTATGGCCCCCCTTGTAAAACATCCGCAGCAAAAACTCGTCTAGCTACAACCACTGCAAATAATTTTCCTTTCTTCCTCTCTGTACCTGGATCTAAACGGAACTTCCATGAGCAGAATTTATTTCAAAGAACTACTTGTCTGTGGAGCACAATACCACAGGGCTGCTTCCCAGCTGACTACAACATGGTCGTTTTTAAGTCCAATGTTAACAAATTCTCTTGTTTGTCTCACCGTCCAGCTGACAGAATCATTAAACCTTATCCTTGAGTGGCCGTTAGGTCTTCATAAGCGGTGACTCACTAGTACAAAAATAATATATATTTTGGGATGAGAGTGTGGGGGGGGGGGATCCAAAAGGAATGAATCCAAAGCTTTTGACCATACTGAGAATAATATTCTAAGGTAGGATCTCATTCCTACCAAATTTCACATTCCTGGGTCTAATATTTCACAATTAGCAGGCATTCATAAATACATACATATACATCAACTGACACAGACAGACGGACAGACAGACACAAGTCTTCAATATTAGTATACTAGCGGGCTTTACCGACTCGCTATTGGTTCACAAAATTTGCTACTTGAAATACTTGAAAGATTAATTTAGAATTATCAACATTTCATTCATAACGCGGGTATTAGTAATGTGTATTCTACCTCTTCCTTTTTTGGTTAATGACTCACATGTTTCTATTTGCATACGAAAGTTAAACTCCGAAAACACCATAACTTTTTATTAGTATATAGATAGATAGATTTAACTGAAGTTAAGCAATATTGAGAATGGCAAGTACTAAATGGGTGACCATTTTGAACGACCAAGTGCTGCATGGTAACGAAAAATCTTTTCAAATTCAAATTAATCTACGAATCACTAGTATACAAAAACATGTACGCCTTCAGCATAAAATTACACTACGACATTTGACGTGCCGTAAAACCCAAAACAACAATATAGTAAACTGAACCCCCACGTAAAATTTGAACAATTCGATTTAAAAGAGAAAACAAATACTTTATAATCTGAAAGCGTCGTGCTTAATCGATCATAATCCAAATAATTAAATAACACACATTTTTTTTAGCATGGAGGGGGGGGGGGGCGTGTCGGTCGTATGCGTCGGCTAAAATATTCTATCCTATTCCTTCTCACGAACATTATTTTAGGATTAATTGGCATCGACTGCTAATAGAGCTGAATAATATTAATTAATATCTTATTAGTTTTTCAATTTATTATTTCCAGTCCGAATTCGCAGACAGGAAGTGTCATAAAATAATATTAAAGCACACACCGCTCACGTTTCATGCAACATGACAATTTAAATTATTACGCAAAGGACTCTCCAAATTCTTCTTGCACATGTGACGCTGTAGCCAAACCATTATGCTGTTTGGTGCGTCTGTTCTACTATTATAAGAAAAGTACTTTTTAATGGATTATTTTCCTTGTCTCCTAAAATGGGTTATCTCCCTTTGTTTGTTGTTTAATAAATTACCTCCCTTGTCTTCTAAAATAGCCTATTTTGATTAGGCAAAACGATTCTCTTTGACCAAGCACTTAATTCGTGCGGAATAAGGCGAAAAGCCAATTCTCGTCCTCTTTTGAAATAGCCACTGTTCAGAGGGGATGCATTTTTACAGATCCGTCCATTGTGACATAAAACAGAAACACTCTTTCACAAGTGACGTCATGCATAAACGGACACGTAAGCACAGAATCAGATAATTTGGGCTTTTATTTAAACCGCAAACACACTTTGTTTGCAAAACATTTTTGTATTATAATTTCGATAGATATATCATTAATCTCTGTCTTGTGTCATGCGCTCCCCTTTCAGCTTATCTATGGAATACTACATATCAACTCTTTTAGGGTTATTTAATGCAAAAACAGAATTCATATACTCGGGCGCGGTTGCCGAGCTCAGAAGTAAAGAGAGAGAGAGTAAGAGAGAGAGAGAGAGAGATAGAGAGAGAGAGAGAGAGAGAGAGAGAGAGAGAAGAGAGAGTGAGAGAAAGAGAACGAGAAAGAGAGAGAGAAAGAGAGACCATTTCTCTATAATTTCATCAGGTCTACATAGCAAAAGATAATATTTTATATAAGAATTCATTTTGAAATAACCGTTCTCAAACTGAAAAAAAGTTAATCTCTATATTAATAAAATCATGTTACTACTTCCTGTATGTGTGAAAATAATGTACTTAACTGTTAAATAGTACTATTTTCATTGTTTCCATTACTTTCATATTCACAAAACTATTTTAAACTATGAGCCAGAAAAAAATCCAGTTATATGATTTGTTAGACTGGGACGATTTCCGTTTATGACCTAAAACATATCAGCCACGAATGTCAATGTCTCTATGTGCTTACTACTACAGAGAGGACGAATGACACTGTCTCTATGTTCTTACTACTAATACTAATATAGGAAGGACTACTTGCACTGTTTCTATGTGCTTACTACTAATACTAATATAGGGAGGACGACTGGCACTGTTTCTATGTGCTTACTACTAATGCTAATATAGGGAGGACGACTGGCACTGTTTCTATGTGCTTACTACTAATGCTAATATAGGGAGGACGACTGGCACTGTTTCTATGTGCTTACTACTAATGCTAATATAGGGAGGACGACTGGCACTGTTTCTATGTGCTTACTACTAATGCTAATATAGGGAGGACGACTGGCACTGTTTCTATGTGCTTACTACTACTGCTACTATGAGCAGGATGTCGGCCACTGCTTCTGCACACTCACTAATACTGCTAATATATTTATAAAATTATTGGATGTAAAAAGCTTCCAAAACTTTCAATATTTTAATACATGCAGATTTGCTAAGACACCAGAAATGAATTACTATTCGATTGTTTAAATGCTTCTAAATTCCATTCAAATTACGAAGAGTAACGATATAATTAATTTTTTTTCAACTGTAAACAAAAGATTGTTTACGGCATAAAAAATAAATTTATTCTACTGGAATTAATTTCGTACTTAAATTATTTATAAATAAGGATTTTAAAATGTTCGTTTCAGTACTTTATGCTATTACATTTTTATTTCAATGAATAATAAATAAATAATTACGTAAGTCACATAAGAAATGTTGTAATGTCTGCAAAAATAGATCGTGTGTATGCATGTAATTGAAAAGCCAATTTATTTTTGTTCATCCAAGTATTATAACTGTAAAATGAAGCTCTAAACAATAAAGTTATAGTAAATGAGGGAAAAAATAAAAAAAATAAAGGAAAGAGTACATGTTGACGACTGCTTATTATAGTATCTAACTAAAACAACAATGTGATTAGTTGATGTAAAAGAAACATTTTCATGTAATATTATGATATACAACTAATTCTAAGAAATAAATAGGTTAATATTTATTAAAACAAATATAATTGTTTATCTGAAAGTTAAAATAGATAGAGCAATGAGTTTTTTATATAATTGACATAAGCTGATTTTTTTTCATATTATCGAACAATGTCTCCATTTTACTAACATTCCAAACCAGAATAAATATTTTTGAAAGAAACTGAAGCGAAATACATAATATTGGTGCAAAGAACATAGAGTAAATGTTTTCATTTAGACATACGTTATTGTATAGCACGGAATGTTTTTGTTTAATTAGATTTTTTATCTTTAAATTTTAAATATTGTAAACTTAATTAGCCATGCGCCATGTGATCTCGTTCCAAATACGAAATCTTATCACACATAATACTTTTAAAAAATTATAAATTTGGGGCATAGCTCAAACTCAGCAGACATGAGCAAGCAGGTCCAACCCTCTGCCTGAAGACGATAGAGAGAGTCAGTCGAAAGTACTTGCAAAATAAAAAATTGAACAAAAGAACTCCTAGGGGGTTTACATCCTCGGTTTGATTTGGCTTATTCCGGCTGTTAACGTAAATCTGCTTCGGTAAAAGTCGATTTTGTTAGGTTAAAATTCTGTAGAAGTACAAAAAAAACAATAAAAAAAGAATGTGAATCTTCTATATTAGGAATTGAAAACAAATTGAATACGATTTTGGTTTCAGCATTTTTCCGACTATATGAACCACAGAAGGCAAAAGAACAAAAAACAAAAAAATGGGTTTATGGCATGCGAATAAAATATTCCAATAGTCGAAAGCACGGACATTTTTCATATTTTAGAAGGTTGCAGTGAAGAGTTTGTGAAATTCTTTGTTTAACCTTTTCATGCATGAGTTTTTACAGAAATTCTATGTACCCGATCTAATTTGTTCTTGAACCATGTACTTTCAAGTTGAGCTGACTTGTTCTTGAACCACATACCTTTCAGTTGAACTGACTTGTTCTTGAATCACGTACCTTCAAGTTGAGCTGACTTGTTCTTGAACGACATACCTTCAAGTTGAGCTGACTTGTTCTTGAACCACATACCTTCAAGTTGAGCTGACTTGTTCTTGAACCACATACCTTCAAGTTGAGCTGACTTGTTCTTGAACCACGTACCTTCAAGTTGAGCTGACTTGTTCTTGAACTACATACCTTCAAGTTGAGCTGACTTGTTCTTGAACCACATACCTTCAAGTTGAGCTGACTTGTTCTTGAACCACATACCTTCAAGTTGAGCTGACTTGTTCTTGAACCACATACCTTCAAGTTGAGCTGACTTGTTCTTGAACCACATACCTTCAAGTTGAGCTGACTTGTTCTTGAACCACGTACCTTCAAGTTGAGCTGACTTGTTCTTGAACCACATACCTTCAAGTTGAGCTGACTTCTGAAAAGACCCATAACGACTAATAATGAGAGAAAACATATTCCTTGATGTCACTGACTCTCACGAAACCAAATATAATTGGTCAAATCAAAATTTATGATAATTTATGACAATTTTTCTATTTGTTGTTGTAGAACAACACTATGCATGGAAAGGTTAAAGAAATGAAAAGGAGTTAATTTTAAGGTTACCTTGTGGTATTTTTCAAGCTGAAGCTCGATCGTCACATGACAGATTTTCAGATGAATGGCATGTATATTTCTGGAAAGAAGGATTTCAACAGTACCGTTTTCAAGGAAGATGGCATATTTTTCTTCGGTTTTCTTTTTGGAAGAAAGACTTTGTAGAAGGATTAGAACATCAACGGAAGAGTGTTCCCAGGAAACTATCTCATCAGGCAAGGAAAGAAATTGAAAATCCTCGGAAGAATGTTCTTGGTGACGCAGCCATGCAAAACAGATTTCGGACAGTTATATTATATTAGCGAAGCTAAACGCCTCTAATTAAATTACTTGCGAGAAACATTCTTTGCGAATTCCATTATATCAGTGACGCTAAGCAACTTCTAATTCAATTCAATTATATTATTCATTATAATCTTACAAAGTCCATCGTTCTTAATAGAACATGGTCTCCGGAAAACCAGACCACCCGCCTTCGGCAAATTATTTCGTCGATCAATAACTAGAGGGCACTGTGGTCGTTTAGCAATCTTCGTTGAGTTCCTATTTGTATGCCTCCCAACGAGGGTTGGATGTGACACAAGGTCGAGGTTAATATAGGGTGTGGCCAGTATTTAACGCCATAAGGGAGCTTCATCATGGCCCTGGGGGATTCAGCAATGACTACTGATAGGACCATTTGGCTCAGCTAATCAGAAAGAAGGAAGATGTGTCCTCTTTCCTAATAACAAATATTATGTGCCTCACACGCAAATCAATTCACAAAATTCTCTTTAAGAAAATAGATTTATCACTATGAGCATTAAAAGGTACACCATCAGATAGGCAACAAAAAAACGAAGAAACACAGATCAACATTTAAAGATATTTTTATGTACTACCGGATCACCGCTTATCAAAGCCAAAAGGCCACTTGAGGATAAGGGTTAATAAGTTTGTCAGGTGAATGTTGAAAAAAAAAAACTGTGATGATTGGTAACTATGGTTGAAACTGGGCAGAATTTGATTATTTAAGAAGACGGCTCAACAAGAATTTGTTACCATTGGACTTGAAAACGACCCTGTTTTAGTCAGATAGAAAGTAACCCCATGGTATTGTGTTCCACAGACGGCAATAATTACAAAAAGATGTTTTCGGAAACAAAATGTGTTTTTGTGGATTTTTTACCCTCTTGCAAATAGCTGCTCGACAAGCAAAACTTTACAGGAGCTTTGAATTTGATAAGTGTTCATCTCTTTCTCCACATTAGAAAAAAACGTTCACTTATTTGTATGAAGGCACAAGCGCAAAGTGTTATTCAATAGTTTAACGTCTGAAAGAGGTGGTTCCATTTTCTTCTTTGCTGTTGGCAGCAGCTGAGAATAAAATGTCTTGAGTATCTGAGATTTGGATAGAGAAATCTGTTGGCGCCAATTAGAGTGGCTCAGTGATTGGTTGATTTGAAAGTGTCTGGACCAAGTGAAATATTGAATATTTATGGCTTTCCAATGTTATTCTAGCCTTACTTTTAGTGGGTGACATGTCTCACCATTATCTATTTTTCCTCATCTACATAGAGTGAGATACTTACAATTCTTGGTCATGATATTCTCTGTAAGAGATGTTTTCGGAGAGTTGCGCTGATCTAGGGTGAAATATAAAATATCTGTCGTTTTTTTAAATAGGAAATTGACAACCGGTGTTTATCCAAAAAGTTTCCCATTATATTTTAGGGCAGATTTTTTGGGGGGTGGGGGGGGGGTTAATAATTTGTTTTCAACAATTTGCTTAATTATGAACACATTATAAAATCAAACTGTTTTTTATGTTTGGAATTTTTTTATTTTTTAAATTTTTGAACATATTTTTTAACAAATAAATCAATTTTTTTTTAATAGTTGGAATGTTTTCTTTTATTTTGAAAATATTTTTAAAACAGTCTATTTTGAAAATATTTTTTGAATAGTTTATTTTGAAAATATTTTTAAAATAGTTTATTTTGAAAATATTTTTAAAATAGTTTATTTTGAAAATATTTTTAAAACAGTCTATTTTGAAAATATTTTGAAAATAGTTTATTTTGAAAATATTTTTAAAACAGTCTATTTTGAAAATATTTTTTAAAATAGTTTATTTTGAAAATATTTTTAAATAGTGTAATAGTTTTTATGAATCGAAATTGAATAAAATTTAAATATATTACAAATTCACATTTTTATATAGCCTAACACATTAAACATCACAGTTATAACTGATAATTTGGGTCAGCATTAAATGCGAATGTTCAAAAACGGACCCAACTAGTGTAATTTTGTTACGGTTTTATTTTGGGCTCACCCAACCGTAGTTATCGATGAAATATTTTCGATATATTCTCGGTTTGAAATACATTGTCCGTTGGCATTTTTTGCAAGTTCGCTGATTGGCAATTAATCCATGTCGTGACAACCATTTAATTGTTTTAATATTCTCTGCCATTTCAAGAAATAACTCTGCCATAGAAATGTTTAAAAAACAAAGCTCTAAGGCTGGTACGACTTCTTCACAAATTTTCTGCATGATTGATTCCCGCGTGTGCATCCAAGGAAAAGTGAAACTAAAAATCCGCCAATATCGAAGTGGTAAAAAATAATGGGGTACTGTTTTTGGATGAACACTGGTTCTCAATTTCCGATTTAAAAATCCGGCAGCCATGACCAAGTGGATTGTTTCTATTTTAACCGGTCTTGAATACCGTCCTGATGTTATATGGATTAAATATACTTTTTTTTCTTCAGATAAGCCCTTCATAATATTGTAGACAGACTGTGGTGAGTTTTTAGCATAGTGTCCTTAGATATTTGACCCGGATTTCTTGGATAGTTATTTTGATGAAGTGTTTCTCTTTAAATGTCTTGATATGTATTAGTGCTACTAGGTATTGCCTTTGTTTGATGTTGTAGACAACGGACGATTTCTTTCTTTACATTTCATGGGTGGTGCGAGTTGAAATTGAGGTATTGTCCAGTGAAGGTTTAATTTTGATGTACGCATGACCTGAACCTATGCTCAGTGCGACTTATAAACCTATCTAAGATGGAGTTTACATGGTCCAGCAATGCTTCAAAAATCGTCTGGATGAAGCTATAGTATGAACGTGTCATCGACATATCGAAGCCACATTGATGACTTTAGTGCTAGAAGTATGGTAAATTGTAACAAAAATTGTTTGGTGTGTATTGTGTGAGAGAATGTGTTGTTACGTATAATTTTGGTCAATTACTAATTGTTCTCTCTGAGAGATACCCTAAGCTCAACGAGGACAATGTGGTAAAAGCATAACATCGCCTCAAGAGATTGTAGTAAAAAAAAGTATGAGATAGAGTCACATGACTGCTGTCAGACGTTCAGAGCTAGACACGGTATATTCAAACGTTTGCGTATCTTTGTGTGTGGCTACGTTGGCTAAGATGGATACGTTGAAGTGATTTGATGGTAAAAGTAATTTGATTTTTGTTTATCAAATGTTGGAAAGATAAGCTAAAATAAAGCATAAAGATCTCAGGCAAAACAGTGATAAAGGATAATATATGTATTGAATTATGAAAATATGTTTACAAAACTAAGTGTGATTGCGGTTTAATTAAAAAAAAAACTTATTCTGAAAATGGTGCCTTTAACGTCTGAATTAGACGACTACCTGAATGCGAGTAATTAAAGTAAAGGCTAATTTAAAAAGAGAAGTTTCCTTAGCGCTTTGTCCGGACAAAGACAGCATTTAAAAGAGGATGAAAGAAGGCTTTTCGCCTCTATCTTGTCAAAATTAAGTGTCTAGTGATTGGTCAAAAAGAATTGTCTTGCCTAATCAGATGGGACTATTATAGAATACAGGGGAGGTAATTCATTGTCACAATAGACAAAGGGAGATAATTTTTTTTTTTTTATAATTTACGTGACGTTTTTGTAAAGTTATTGTAACATTGTAATAAACTATTTTTCTGAGCCGAACGGATAGCAGCCATAAACACTGACATTTCTTTCCTCTCGTGGAGAGCAGCCCCTGTGGAGTGGTTGGGTCACACGATGACCAATCAGACCTCTGGGCGTATTAATTTCAACTAGAAAATTGTAGAAGTACTTCCAGACTTGTTGAGATGTACACAGTAGTCACTGAGATCTTCCAGGCCCCCACGAAGAGAGATGCCTTCTCTCTCACCCCGCTCAACTTAGCTTCTGGACAATATACTTCTAAAAGACTGTTGGCAGCCGAATATTTTTACTTTCTTACTTTCTTACTTCCTTCAATGCGACAGGGTTTTAACTTTCGGCAACCTACACACAACGGACCGCTATTTCCCGACGTTGTTACAATGTTGTAGTAGTGTTGCGAAGCGTGTAATGACTAACGAGAACAGACGTAACTTGGGAAAGCTTTATTCAGCACACAATGTCGGTACAGTATTAGTGCTACTATTTATAGTGGTTAGTAGAAGCAGGAGAGTTCTCCAAAGGGGAGATAAGTCAGAGTAAGGAAAGTTACTCGTAATTTTTCATTACAAAGCGCACTGTTTAAATAAAATCAAAATATTGTTTTATTAATGTAGGAAAAGTATAAAATGTCTCACCGTATATTAAAAATATTGAAAGAATCTAGTGTGCAAGATCTTTTACACAGTCAAAAATATGACTGGAATTTATTTTCTATTTTCTTCAGAGCACCTGGCACCATTTTGAAATTTCATGAATTTTCCTGACAGTTACAAAATTCCAGCAATAACAAATGAGTGCGCTTCATTTAATTTTTGTTTTCTTTCTATAGTTTGATGTTTTTATTCATTGTCGTAGCATAAACTGACTTGTTGACATGTGTGCCACGAAGTGAACGGTCTTTCATAGGAGTTAGTTTCTTCCTTTCTATAGGCAGAGGGCTGGGAGTCTTATTCCTATATCAGGGGCAGTCCAATATGCAGGGTGTTCATAAAGTCTCTTTATAATTTCAAAAAATATTACGAAGACAGTTGATAAGATATCTTGACCAGATTTTTCTTGTTTAAATCAATGTTTATTGAAGTTTTATTAAAAATAAGATTTTGTATTTCAGATATTTTGTTAATGAAAGAACAACTGCTAAGTGAACCCTTAAAGAATGGCTACTACCTAAGAGCAGACACAATGTGTATCCTGTATTATTGAGACAAAACCGGATGTGCAGATTCAGCGAAACTACAGAACTAAGTATGGTAAAGATCCGCCATCGCGTCCTTCAATTCGTGAATGGCACACGAAATTTATGGAGACCGGATCAGTATTGGATAAAGGGAGAAGTTGGCGACCAAGAACATCTGCGGACGACATCGAGTACCGTCTTGATATGGTTTGTGTAACTAATGGTTCATATATAGACCTGTATTAACTGAGTTATAAAAAAAACTTTAATAAACATTAATTAAAACAACATAAATGTAGTGAAGATATCTCAACTGTCTTCTTTATGTTTTGAATTAGTTTTCGCTAAGCCCTCCACCCAAAAATATGTCTCCACCCGGGCTACGCCGGATAGATATAGCTAGTACTTTATTAAATGGTTGGTATTGTGTTAAAATACTGACTGTGTATGTAGCTGAAGTGCTACGTTGACATCATTTAATATATAAAATTAAGTCAGCCTGATTCTCCGAGTGGGACCTAAACAGATTTGCATCTGACTAATCGATATTTGATTCTGCTTAGCCAGGAAAATACGAAAATTTCCGGGCTGTGTTCTTTGGATAAAAAAGATAATTCAAATCGACTGCATCGATTACATATCTTATCCACCCCGATAATTATTTCAATAATAAGGAAAACGTTGCGTTTGTTATAAATTAAATTTTCAAAATAGTCTCTACATTCGTTGGGTACGAATTAATTAATATCTATTGCTTTATTTACATTATGAGTCTGTTTCACGAATTAAATACAGATA
Source organism: Sepiola atlantica (assembly GCA_963556195.1). Classification (NCBI taxonomy): domain Eukaryota; kingdom Metazoa; phylum Mollusca; class Cephalopoda; order Sepiida; family Sepiolidae; genus Sepiola; species Sepiola atlantica. The sequence continues at coordinate 10,509,794 of OY744529.1, forward strand.
TTTATTATAAACTAGCAGGAAGACCCGACGTTGCTCGGGATTGAATGAGGTTCACTACTATGTACTTTAAAAAAAAAAAACTATGCTCATAATGCCATATTACTTTCTTTGTTTTTACTGTTCCCCTCATCTCGTTTCGCCTCATAATATAGTCGGAAGAAGCTGAAATGTTGGAAAACTATCTGAATTAGTGTTTTAGACATATGGTTAAAATTTTGTTAAAATTGGATATAAATATTTGAAGTTTTAAGAGGTTTCTGTCCCCGTAGATCATTTAGCAGTGGAAGCACGTAGATATTCGGCACATAGATAGTAACATAGAGATTCGAGACCACTTCCATTGTCTTCCACTGAGAATTTTTTACATATGATATAAATTTCATCAAAATAGGGTACATTTCAAGTTTTAAAGGAGGTTCGTCCTCATAGCTCCCTTAGGTTAAGAGAGATCTTAAAAATTCGGGACGACTTCCATTATCTCCCCCAGAAAATGTTATGCATATGATTTAAATTTTATAAGAATAGGATATATTTGAAGTTTAAAGGGGGTTATGTTCTCATAGTCCCCTCTGGAGTGCACTTAGGGATTGTTTTCCCCGGTAAATTTTACATAAGAATACAATTTTCGATTTTATGTAGATTCTCCAACTTTTCTTTCTATAGGGACCACACAGACATCACACACACATACACACAGACATTGAGTTTTATATATATAGAAGATAAGCTTACTTAGTCACAATTTCCCATTCTAATTCTCTGCTAGAAATAGTAACTTTCGTGTGTATATCATTTTACCGCCCATCAGGCAATAGTGCAATTCCGTCAAAAAAAACAAAAAAAACAAAAAAAACTAAACCATTCAGTTTCATATACATTCAATAATGGTATTTTATTCATGACCGTGCGAATTTCGAAAATAGTTTTCTAAATTCATATTCAATACTTTCATATACATATATTATAATTACATTACCTTAATATAACCAATTATAATTTTATTACACCTTTTTTATTGTTTTATACATTACTTAATAATATATACCCGATTTAGTATTTTTTTTTCTTTAAAGCAATATATATTCATAAAAGAAATTTGATAAATATATAAAATGATATCAACCACAAGGAAGCCACATTTTCTGAAGAATACAAGCCGATAGACTTTTTACCGAGTGATGTTAATATCTATTTAATAATATTTTTCGAACAATTGTCTTAGCAGAGGAGGTATAGATGCCAGAAATTTGCTTTTTTCTGTTGTTTTGTTCCTCTATCCGACCCAATAATTCTTTCAGCGATAGACAATTACAGAGATTCATCTTTCTTTTCATTGGATAGTTTGGGTACGTCTCGCTACCCAATTAAATGCTTTGTAAGTATACCTGTTCCGAAAATTTGTCACTTTGACATCTTATTTATGTCACACACCGTGTTTAACGGTTCCAAGTCTAAAATGGTAGAATATTACTAGTTTGTGATTCTGACAAATTTCATTAGTAAAAGAGGGTTGTATGAATGTTAACAAAAATTAGATGGGGGAAAAACACGTGTGTTGGAAGTTCACAGATCGTTAATTATCACCGATTGTAACCACCAAAACAATCTAGCGTGGGAGGTCAATAATTTATGATAAAGTTACATAAAGAAATGAATCCTAATTCATAAAAATTAAATAATTTGGTTGGAAATACATATTTTTGCAGATAAATTAGACTTTCAAAAATTAACCCACGAAATAAAAGAAAGGGGGTTAGGAGAGGAATAAGCAATTTTTTAATGTTATTATGTCATAATTCGTCAACGATTTTTTATAGTTGCCACATAAAGCGAAAAAAGGGTTGAGAGAGATAGACATAGAGACAGAGAGGGAGAGAGAGAGAGATAAAGAAGGAGAGTGAATGGATGATAGAGAGGGGAGAAAAGAGTAGAGGGAAGTGGGGATAGAAGAGATAGGGGAGATAAAGGAGAGCAGAGAGGGGAGAAGAGAGAAAGGAGTGAGAGTTAGAGAAGAGGAAGGGAGATAGAGGAAAGAGTGAAGATATAGACAAAACTAGATAGAAAGGAATGATAGAAATAGCTAGAGATAGAGATAGAGAGAGAGCTAGAGAGAGAGAGAGAGAGAGAGAGAGAGAGAGAGCGAGAGAGATAGAGAGAGAGATAGAGATAGAGATAGAGAGAGAGCGAGAGAGAGAGAGCTAGAGAAAGAGAGAGAGAGGGGGGGTTTAAAAGAAAGATGTTACACACGCTTTTTAACTCCTCTATTTTATTTTTCATGTCCCCGGGCAAACGTCATGTAACCATGCTTGTCTATCAGATAAAGGAAAGTCATATTTTAATCAGGGTGTGTGCATGTGTGCATGTGTGCATGTGCATCAAGCTAAAACTCAGAAACTACCAAAGATACACTTACAAACCTTACATCATCGGAATCCGTTTTAATCCGAGCTGGTTATGATAAAAAAAAAAATACTGTAATATTCATTCCCTTGAGGTCATCAAGGACAAAATTAGTGCATGGCAGTGGCGTGCAGAAGTCTGGTGATGCCCTGATGATGCCCGGGTGGGGGGCAAACTCTTTGATTTTATGACCTAAAGACTCAAGTATAAACCCTAGTACTGAGAAATATCACGAGAAAGAGAGATAGTTTGAATATGATTGGATACCCCTTCCCCTACTTTGGATGCGCTGGGGGGGGGGGGGGAGGGGCTCACTGCCCCGTCGCCCCCTCTGCCCGCCATTGATGCATGGGGAGATCAGAATAGAAATAGAAATGATTTTCTTTCATTGTTACTAGTAGCTATTCCTAAAACACCGAAACTAGGTCAGACCATTAGTCAACTGTTGATGACTTTTCTTTTCCTCTTTTCCTCTTTTTGTTTTCTTTCTTTTTATCATATTGAACCAGTTGCCACGGAGAGAGAAAGAGAGAGGGGAAGGGGGGAAAGAGATAGGAGGGGGAGAGAAGGGGAAGTCGGGAGGAGAAGCGTGTCAAAAAAGTAACGTGGTTGAAGATATGTGGAGTGAAAAGAGAGAAGGAAAAACAGAGAGAGAGAGAGAGAGGGAGGAAGGGAGGGAGGATTGAAGGTAGGGGGAAAGAGAAAGAGAGAGATTAAAAAAATATGTTACAGATATTTTAACTAGTATTTTATGTTATCCATGACACCCCCCCATCCCGGGCAACGTCGAGTATCACTGCTAGTCTTCTAAAAACCGTTCTTCCATATTTGGTAAGCAAATGTTTCTCGTAAGAGCGAACAATAAAATGTATTTATGTTACGTGTTATTTCATTTCAAACACTATCGATGGCGTTTTGCCGGAAAAAAATAAATGCTCAATCGTAAAATAACTACTATTTCCGATAGAATGATGCCGGAAGGTTGCACTAACATAAATAATATATCGATACGAAATGAGGAACTGATGCTATTTCAAGTTTAACGAGTTGTTAGATAAGAATGTGAAACCGGAAAAATTATTAAGCGTGTCAGTAAAAAAAAAATACATCCATAATGAAGGTAAGTGAGTTTCTACATCTCGTCTCTTCCCCTTGGAAAGGGTACACTTTTATTTTTAACCTAATAAATTCTGCATTGTCAGCTGCGCTCCAATCTCTATCGCATCGCCGCAGTTGCATCTCTGTGCCTGTTTTACAAGTACTTCCACGGAATGTGCTCCGACGAACTAATTGCACTTGTACCACCCCAACTCTCTAAATACTCTCTACAAGCAGCAAAATTCCACCCCTTCAGTCGAGGTCCCTAGATGCCGGAAGGTTTTCTACTTTGATAGCTTCTTTATTCAGACCGTGTGCCTTTGGAATTTCTTTCCCTGCTCCCTGTTTTCCCGACCGTACAAACATGCAGAAATTTAAATGTAATGTGAACAAACATCTTGCTGTTCAGCTCCCCACCAAGGCTCCCCCCACTAAAAAAAAAAAATCTGACTCCTATTACTGTAGCCCCTTTTGTGGCAATATGCCTTGTTTAGGGTTAATAAATAAATAAAAAAGAAGACATATCAATCAGATACGGACCCCCAAAAAATTTAGAGTGGTTAAATCGATATGATCACTGAGGTTATTGTGTGATACTTTTTTCTTCTTTTTCTTTTGGAATGAAACATCACCGAGACTATATCACTCAGGTACACGAAACGAAATCAAATGGACTCGATCGACAGTTACTTACGGAAAAGTAATTATCGGCTTGAGGATTGTCATACGAGCAGATTCCTCGCTTTTATTCATGTGTGAATAAAAGTGTTCTGTTGTATTTTATTACCGTTTGCCAGTGTTCTTTTTACTACCAATGTAAACGTTGTAACAGTTTTAAACGAACGTTTTATTTGTTTGAAGTAGCAGCGGCAGTGAATGTTGTCTTTACGTATTAACACTTAATTAGACAAAAGCCCCAATCAGCAGGTTTTTTATGCACTAACACATCACCGAGTGGTCTTTGGGCCTTGAGAAGCATCACGGCCCAAAGACCACTCGAGGATAAAGGTTAATGCGTTCGTCTTGAGGATTGGTAACGGTGGTTATGACTGGGCAGGGTTTTATTATTTAAGAGGACGGCTCAACAAGAACTTGTTGAGATTGGACTTGAAAACGACCATGTTGTAGTCAGTTAGGAAGCAGCCCCGTGGTATTGTATTGTTTAGTTTTAGGTACACAGATGGAAGAAAGGAAAATTATTTTCAGTGGTTGTAGCTAGACGAGTTTTTGTAGCGAATGTTTTACAGGGGGAGAACCAACCATAGATTGGAGCTCTGTCGAGCAACTACAGGGTGGGCAAAAATAAGGGTCCTATTTTTTAAAATTCATAACTTTTTTATTTATTGATTTTTTTTTATTTTCTTTTTTAGAATAAGTAAAGGACCCCTTCCGAAGCAAGCATGAGCCGTATTAGCCCTAAGGAACGTACCCTCATTTAGAAAACATTATTTTTGCTTAAAAAACTCAAAACCGTGTAAAAAAACACTACTTTAGTTTTTGTAAGTTTAAAGAAGTGTTTTTCGGCTAAAATTTGTTTTGTTTATTTCAAAAAATCTCGGAAGGGTCAGTCTACACACATATAAAGTTTGGTGAGTTTAACTTTTATTTTGTGGAAGTTATTCAAATTCAAGTTATTCAAATTTAAAGATAGGACCCTTATTTTGGCCCACCCTATACAATGAAAATAACGATAGAGCAGAGAAAGACTAGCAACCTTTCTTCTGTGAGAAAGAGAAGAGGATATTCCCCACTCGATTTTGAAGTCGGTTTTGTGCTCTGTCAAGGCAGGAAAGAGTGCTGTTAGCGGCACCTCCTCAGATGTGGCAACAGTGCTTCATCTTCGGACGTATTTGACTCTTATACAGTTAGAGGATTACGTCACGAGTGAGATACATCCGGGAGCGGTAGAATGATCCAACCATTTTTCCAGCAACAGATTTAATGTAAATCTTCCATTTCAGGTCTAGGGTGAAGGTCAGTCATAGAAGCTTTCTTTCAACCAATCACAACACAAGTAATATTCAGTCCCGAAATCTCGCGCGTATCATAAAAATCCAAACAGCGTTTCTCTTTCTCTTTGTTCCGGTATTTTTCTTTATACCGTACGCGGGTACGTTCTTAAAAGCTAACCTCGGCTCTTGGTCGAAGGACCCCGACAGACGCAACGAGAGAATTACACGGACTACTAAACACAGCGCCAGCATATACACACTATTAACCGAATACTCTCGCACACAAGTTAGTACATACACTGGCCAAACAGGCACGCTAACACACACACACATCTTCATACCTATCCCATTTACACACACGTAAACACACGTGGCGCCAGCCGAAACAAACATGTGTATTCAGTTTTCCTTATAAACACTTTTCTTTCACTAGAACGTTTCTTGGGCCCTTTGAACTCTTATTCTTCACGAACTCTTCATCTTTCGTTGTCTTACAAAGTTGTCAATGGAAATGAATTATTTTGTATGGGTAGACTTTGTTGTTCTTTCTTTTAATATTACTATTCCCTCTACACATCCAGGACAAAACAGGGTAGCGTGGTAATATGAACAGGCAGTCCCTTTTGATGGGTTCGCGGACGGACGGCGGTGATGGCATTTGTGTTTCCGAAGACGATAGTGGCATGAAATGGGGACGAGCGTGTTAATTATAATCAACAATAGTGGAAAGTACTAAAAATAACTTTAAAAAAAAATACTATTTATATTTTAAATAGCATTTAAATAACTAAATGCATTTCGTAAAAAAGTCACACATTTTAATCCTTTCTTAATAGTTTAAAAGAAAAACAAACAGAATTAATAAATTACTTCGTTTCTCTTTTAAATTGGAAAGGAATTTGGAAGCATTTAAACTGTCGGAAAGAAAGTCATTCTTGGAAATCCTCAAGATTAAAAGTTTGGCAAACTATTTCTATCCGATATTTTTTTAAACGGAGAAGATTAAAACAATATTATCTTAGCAAAATGAGTTATAGTTCTATAACAATTTGGTTCAATTAATGATTTAATGTCCAAACGATACGGTAATAATTAAATTCAACTTTCAAAATCCTATTTTAAAAAATAATTCAGTGAAAAAAAAAAAGATAATACTGTATAGTTAAACAACAAAAAAAGCGAAACAAAAATTAAAGTAAATAAATTCCCGGGCAAATTCGGGTTGGAATAGCTAGTTTAGAATATTTTCTGAATTTCTACTTTTATTGTTATTGGTTTTGTTTAAGATTTCTGCTACCACTTTAAATAAGTGTTAATTAACTGAAATTAGGTTAATTGTATTACATTCTATACTAGGTCTACTTAGGAGGTCATTGTTGCCTAGCATATGTGCTGCTTCTTTGAGACGTCTTACTCTACACCGTTGTTCTTTGTCTATAATTTTTACTACGTCCCATAAGGGTAGATGGTTTCCTTTTCTCCCCATACTTGGTCAGACATACCCGATTTTTAAATATTTTCACGTATTACGGCTTTTCTGATGTTCTTCTCGCCTTACTTTTAGTGGGTGGCATGTCTCACACTGGCACACACAAAGTTTTGGGTCATGATGGTTTCTGTCGGGGGCTTGACTCGGAGGAGCTTGTTCTAGTAATTGAGTCACTTCTGAACACTGCCCTGATGTCGCATGGATTACATATACTCTGAATTGCTCTCAAGCAAGGTAAGGGGAGGATTTCTTTTCTATTTATTTTGTACTAATGAGTCACCGCTTACCAAGGCCCAGAGGCCACTCGAGGATAAGGGTTCTCAGGTGAACTGGCAGACAACAACGTGATGATTGGTAACGATGGCTAAAACTGGGCAGCATTTTATTTAAAAGTACGGCTCAACAAGAATTGGTTTACATTGGACTTTAATACGACTATGTTGTAGTCAGCTGGGAAGCATGCCGGCAGTATTGTTTTCCACTAACGGTTAGTTATAGGAAATAAATTTTGCTTATGGAAGCTCCGTTTAGTTTAAGGTATACAGAGAGAGAAAGGGGAATTTTTTTACAGCTGTTGTAGCTGGACGAAATTTGTTTTTCGGATTAATCATTTTAATTCGTAACTTTCCTATTGGTTTTATTTCTGTAGTATCTCACACTACGAGGGTTTTATTTGTAGATTTACTTTTATTTCAATTCAGATATTGCATTGAATTTGATCCATAGTCATTAGACACCAATTAAGCAAGATTCCCTGAATTAAAATTTCTTCTTAAGACCCCTTAAACTTAAGCCTAAAATTTTAGATATTTTCTAGAATCAAAATCATGTAATGGATTTTGATTAAAATTGCAATAAGGATTATAGACATTAGGTTTAGTATCATTATATCTTGATTTTAATCTTCATAATGGGACATAAAAGTGGTGCAAAACGGCTCCGATCGAGGAATTAATATTACACGTCCTCGGACACGTATTCCTCTAGTATTATTATAATGATACGAAAAGCAATTTTAAAGAGAAATAAATTTAAAAAAAGACAAATATTGAAATGTAGATTGTGTGCTGTCGTTATTAATATCTGTTACGACCGCTGAAGAATAATAAGAAAGAAATCGACTCTACTGCGACTGACACGACTACTGCTGCTACGACGTATTATCAATACAAAACAGTTGCAACAAGAGACATACCGGCGAGATATTTATTACGGTCAGAAGATAAAGAATTTTCGACTGCGTAGTGCTACCTGCGTACGCTTAGTTAATTCGCTACCCCAATTGGTTCGTACTAAGGCAAATCCTTAACAAGGTCTGGCAAATGTTCTTGTTATGTTTTCACTGGGGGAAACAATTGCTCAAACAGTCAACAGTTAAAAAAAACGTTGTTGCTGCAGTAAGATAAGAAATTGAACATTTTCTAAAGATATTTTTTAACCTTCAGATTAACTTAGTCTATTATTTAATAACTAGCTAGGGCCCGTGGAAATTTCACGGTGCTTTTTTAGGTCAATATTTGTAATTTACAGTGTTATAATATTATTATTTTCGAAATAATAAATGCCTTCCAGGGACAATGCGTTTAAAAATGACTCTTTTTCTTCCGTAAAAATAATTGTTATTGTCAGCTAAATATATATTTTTAAATAAATGAAACGTATATGTCTTTTCTTTCTTTCTTTCTTACTTTCTTTCTTTATTTAAAATTTTAGCAATTTAATTCCTTTTAAAACAACCGTAAAAATAATTGTCAGCTTAATGTTCCCTAAATCAATATAACGAATTTCACTTTTTGAAATGTCTTTATTTAAAATTGTATTGTTTTAGTCGACGTGAGAAAGAAAGGTAACCTACAGCTGTGTCAAAATTACAGGACCATTAGTCTTATCAGCCATGCCAGTGTTATGATCGAGAGGGTGATGTTCCCCCGATTATGGACGTGTTCATTAAACCAAACAATGTTGCATGCAAAGACAGAGTAATAATTAATAAACAAAAATGAGGTAGTTCAAATAACGTTTATTGAACGTGTGTGTACGTGGAATGATGAAGTGTGTGATGTATGCATGTGTGTCGATGGAAAAACAGTTCTTGAAAAGGTATAAGAAGAAATGAATCCGGCGTGAGGAAAGTCTTTGAAGGCCGTACACAAAGAAAACGAGTTGAGAACTCTTACCGTTGTTTGACCACGTGTTGACGGAAGAAACGTGTGTTGGTAGTTGGTATGCCGAGACCAGTCCAAGAGAAAAGCGTGAGACGAAGCGCTAGTGTATTAGCGTCGTTCTGCCGAGGCCAATCGACCAGAAGAGAAAAGTGAAACGGAACGCTAGTGTCAGCGTCGTTCTGTCGAGGCCAATTGAGTAGGAAAAAGCGAGTGAAACGGAGCGCTGGTGCCAGCGTTGTTCTGCCGAGGCTGGTCGGTGAAGGAGAGATGGATTTTCCGTTTGCAACGGTTTTTATAGTCAGAAGGGCAGATAACTCTGGTGTCGCTTTACAGTGCCACCTGTCGGTGAAAAAGCGACACCTACCGGCAAACCGGTGTAGTTATGTTTTGAAAGGAGGAGGTAACTGCTACACCAGCAAGGGAATGCTGAGGGTAATTTTGAACAGACTTAGACCACAAGCAGAAGAGATCATCGCTGAAGAACAAGCTGGATTCTGTAAGGGTAGAAGCACCACAGAACAAATCTTCAATCTACGAGTTCTAAGCGAAAAGTACAGACAAGAACAACAAGAAATATACCATGTGTTTGTTGATTTCAGGAAAGCCTTCGACAGGGTCTAGCACGACGCACTGTGGTCAACAATGAAGAAATACAACATAGGTCAAAAAATGATCAAAATAATACAGGAGTTGTATACTAAAGCCACAAGTGCAGTTCTCGTTCAGGGTTCAGTGGGGGATTGGTTTCACACTGCAGTTGGGGTTCGCCAGGGCTGTCTCTTGTCGCCAACACTCTTCAACATCCCCCTTGAACGAATCATGTCAGATGCCCTGGATGATCACGTGGGCACAGTCAGCATTGGTGGACGAACCATCACAAACCTCAGATTCGCCGATGACATTGATGGACTTGCCGGAAATCAAACAGAACTTTCTAATCTAGTGAGCCGCCTTAACAGAACATCCACAAGGTACGGAATGGAGATCAATGCTGAAAAAACGAAGCTGATGACGAATAGTGGACAACCATTATCAACAACGATAACAGCCAACGGCCAAGAACTGGAAACCGTAAACCAGTTCAAATACCTTGGCGCTATACTCAGCAACAAAGGATCCAAGACTGAAATCCTGGCAAGAGCAGCACAAACGGCAGCGGCACTTGCAAAACTGAAATCAATCTGGAAAGACGGAAACATTAGTCTCCGTTGCAAACTGAAGCTGCTGCATACACTAGTATTATCCATCTATTTGTATGCATGCGAGTCATGGACCTTGACAGCTGAGCTCCAAAGAAAGATCCAAACGGTAGAAATGAGATGCTACAGAAGAGTGCTTGGCATCTCTTACTCAGACTGTGTCAAAAACGAAGGAGTTCGCGCGCTCATCAACGCAAATCTGAACAATTACGAAGATTTACTGACAACTGTAAGAAAAAGAAAGCTTGGATGGTATGGTCACGTGACAAGGGGCAGTGGTCTCTCCAAAACCATCCTTCAGGGAGCAGTGCAAGGCAAGACAAGGAGACGTAGACAACACAAAAGATGGACGGACAACATCGGAGAGTGGACGGGCTACAACTTCGCTACAACCCAGTCCATTGCCCATGACCGTCAGAAGTGGAGACAGCTGGTGTGGAGTTCGTTGGTGCAGCGCCCCTACGACCCAGGAGGGGGTTAAGTGACCAAGTCAAGTCAGTCAAGTCAAGTCGACGACATGATTTGATTTTGGAACAATTCATTTTAAAATGGGTAAATGTTGTGATCTAGAAGGGCCGATAATAAATAAGACAACACGGTGGTATATTTACAATAGTGTGTATCTACAAAAGTACAGCATAGTATGTTACAGAAAGACTGCTCCGAGACTTCTTCGAGATTTGGTCGTAATCTCCTCTATACATAGTAACTGGAAGAGTCCATATATTCACGAAATAGGGTAGATCACCATCACACCATAACAGTAAAGTAGGACAGCGACATCAGATTAATCACCAATCACCATCTTTGCTGATTGAGCGATTTCATTTTTTATGTGTGTGAAAGGTGATGACGTAGTCAAGTCAGTCAAGTCAAGTCAGTCAAGTCAAGTCGACGTGACGACATAATTTGATTTTGGGACATTTCATTTTAAAATGGGTAACGTCGGAATTCTTTTACTTTAGTGACATTAGATTAATTACCAATCAACATCCATGCTGATCGGACGATCTAAATTTTTAATGTGTGTGAAAGGTGATAACGTACATTCAAACATAAAATTGCCATAGCGTATTATTATATAGATACTTAAGAATAATTAAGTAAAAATGATAATTTATTTGAATTTTAATATTATTTTAAAAACAAATCTTTTTCGTTGCGAAAAATCAACAAATATTGTCATTAAGATCTTTGAAATTTCTCACAAAAAAGTTAATTTAAAGTTGATATTTTTCTATAGCCTATTGTTCTTCATTTAAAACTAGCTGGATTTGTCGGCTCGCTATCGATTCGCAAAGTTCGCTACTTGAAGCGTTAAGCTAGAATAATCAACATTTCATTCATAACTTTGTTGTAAACACGAAACAAAAATGTTCTCATTTATTCATATAGATAGATAAACATTAACATTTTAGTAATTTCGATACAAATTTATTAATCTTTTAATGTGACTGTAAAGACTGGAAAAGAAATCAATCAATTTTACTTTTCACTTGCAATTTAGAAATAGATCACAACTTGTTGAAAAAATCAAGTCGCTCCCTCCACAGAATGGAACATTTGAACACAAATTCTAAACATTTGTCCAGGAAATAAAACAACTATTGCGAAACAGAATTATTTGTTATATTAAAATTAAAATAATCATTGAAATAAAAACCGATGACAAAATAATTAATAAAATAGCTTTTTTTCAAAGCCAATATGCAAATTAGTTAACCTTGCGACTGATATCGCGTATACATAAGCAGTATGTAAAAATAAAAATGGAATAAAGAATAAGCAATTCAACAACTAACAAAAATAAACTCAAAAACTCACGTTGTAAAGTTCCACCGAGATATTTCGGCCGTAGATACGACCATTTTCGATCAGTTAATAAACTTTATTTCAAAACGGAAAAGTTTTCAAATTTATACAGAGAATGCGATTGGAAGAAAATGTCACGTGCAGAGAACAACAAAACGGGGAGAAAAAGGAATGCGAGGAATGTTATGAAAAGAGAAAGAAAAAGAAGATGAAGAAGAGGAAGAAGAAGAAAGAGATACCAATCAACCAGTGTCTTTAGAACGTCAGTTGAAGAAGACGAAACGAAGAAGAAGAGAAAGCGAGAGCAAACGTGAGAAAGGGTAAATCGACATGTTGTCGAAAACTATTAAAGAAGAAAAAAAAAGAGAGAGAAAAAATCAGTGCTTAGATATCGCCTGCTGATTGAAAGCAGTATATAAAAAAAGATGGCGCGTCAATTTTGTGAAGTTGAATTAACTTGATACAGGTCGTTTTAACTTACCGTTAATGCGAGAAATGGACCAAATTTTCTCTCATGTAGACGTCAAACCTTTGTATTATCAAAACTATCAGACAAGGTCTCTGTGTTTCTCGCATATACGTAACTTTAAGAAATACAGATTGAATTATTTTTTCAATTGACCATTAATCGAATATTTATTAAAAGCAACAATAAAATAAGGGAAAACTAAAACGATAAAAAAAAATCCTATTAAAAATATCTTAATTTTAGTTTTTTTATCAGGTAAAATTGAACGCATGATTTTTTTATTTGTTTCAATTGTATCATTGAACGCGACTTATACGAAACTTTTCATCTCTGCATTAATAAAATTATCAGATCAGAAATCGTCTGTCTGCGTTTCTCGCCTATACGTAACTTAGATAACTGCACATTGAATTATTATTTTTATTTACTATTCATCGAATATTTATTGAAATCAACATTAAAATATGAGGTGCTAATGAAGAATAGACATCAAAAGAATTCCAGTACTTACGGAGATTACCGAGTAGTGACGGACGTTGATACACGAACGCCTGGCGAACAGAACAAACTTTTTTTTCTGCAAATAATTTATTGCGTAATATTTTTTTGATTACCTAAGAGAGGACATGATTTTCATTTTATCTTTATTTTTATTTTTTCAGTTTTTATTGTTGTGTAGGGAAAGGAAAACTAGAAATGGAGGGCGAAGGCCGATAAATTATTTTTTAATTTTTAAAATGTATTTATTATTCTTTCGATCTTTTATTTTACGGGGGGGGGGTCTGTTGCCATCTGGATTCATGGTTAGCTTAGATTTAGGGTTACGGTTAGGGTTAGGATTAGTAGTAGGTTCCAGTGTGTTTTTTTATTTGTGGGAGAAGGAAGACTACAAATGAAGGACGTTGGCCGATAAATTCAAATTAGGCATATCTAAGAAATATTAGAAGAAAGCAAATAAGTGGTAAGAAGCGATTTTACTGAAAAAGAAGAACAAGGGTTATGTTCTGTAGCAATTTCCTACAAGCCGTCATATTGTTTAAATATCAATGGCTCCTCAGCTGCCTGCTGATTGGTTCAGGCAAACTACTTCCTCCTTGGCTTGACCAATCAGTGGCCTTCTTTTAGGCGAATCTCGGATGGCTAGCATAATTATATAAACACGTGACCGCCATCCACCCGTTCTCTTTTTTCTCCGGTACACGAGACGACACCTCTCTCTTTTTACTTCGGTGGCACGAGACGACACTTCTATCTCTTTCCTACTTTGGCACTGCTAAACACAAGCCGCCCCGCCCCCTCTCTGGGGACGCAATAGACATTTCCCCGGGCCACTGGCCCTGGGTTCGACAAGACACCAAAATGGCTATTGCCTCAACACATGGACTTAATATTACAGACATACATACTTGCATACACATATGGACGCGTCCTGACACCATAGCCGGTGTACAAACATTTAATATCATGAACAATTCTCTTTTCCTCAATGGGGGGAAATAATAACTATTCCCTCCTATATTTTGTCTTCGTCAGTATCTTATTTACACACTAATATTTCCTCTTAAGTCAGTCTGCGAAAGAAAACTGGCGAAAGGGTCGGGGTTTCAAAATATTTGTCTTCACAATTTATCGTCTACATATATCGGCAGAGTCCGGAATTTGTCGTCGAAATTCGGGAATCTCCGTTAAATATTTAGATGTCGTCTTTATTTGTACCAAATATGAAAAAGCTAAAACGAATTTAAAAAAATCCTATTTATAATATTTTGAATTATTTTCTCTCAGCAATATGTCAACACCCGGGCAACGCCGGTTAAATAAAGGTAGTTAATTTTAAAATGAAAGAGTATTGTAATCACTATTTATACAGCATGGATACGCCTTTTCATGGGTTTACAGTTAGGCGCAAATGAAAGAAGTCTTTCCAAATGTCGGACATAATTCTCGCTTCAGCTGATACCGTAAAGTATAGCAATTACATGCTTTAAGCTGGTTTACTTCCGGTCTTATTGGTTTACTTCCGGTCTTGTTTGTTTTAGTTTAATTTTTCCCCAGTAATTTTATTAATTTGTTCATATCTTAAAGGTTCGCGACTGTTAGGTTGCATCTTCTGATAACTTGCAGATGACTATACATCTCTGCAAATACACATTTCTCACTTTAAAAAAGTTCCGCTCGTGTTTGGGTGTTACAACTTGGCAGCACAAAATTGTCTCGTAAAATGGAGTCGACACATATGCTATGCCACAAACCAGCCCCGCAGAGAGATCTTCGTGAAAATTCTGAGATGCTATAATTGTGTTACGATTTTAAGATATCATTTTGTCGTGAACTCGCCCTGTTTTTTTAAAATTATTATGACGACCTTCATCCAAGTATGCCTTATTTCTGTGGTTTAAAACGGCTTAAAAGTGAAACTGGGTACACTGGGATTTGTTCTCTCACCCCATGCTGGCACCAGAGTTGGTTCACATGTTAAATAGTAAGGGTACATTTACTTATTTGAGGATTTAAATTTGCAGAGGAAACTTTAGCGGGTAGACAGGAAATAGAGGTCAGACGGGGGTCAGGTGACTTGCCTTCGGAGGCATTGACTCCTGTGAGAACACAAGCTAGAAGAAATGACGGCACACGAGATAGTATAGGCACGAAAAGCGGGGACACTTGGTTGGAAGCTCGAAGTAATCATAAGAGCTATCGGGCGTATGAAAAATAAATTCAAAAACTATCTGGCGAATATACTCAGTGAACCAAGTGCAAGAGAGATCAAATAATTGCGCTAAAAGGAACGGTTAGAATCTGAAAAAGATATTTCTATTAGAGTTTCTGAAATAGCGGATAATAGTCTGGCATCCGGTAGGATACCCTATCCTCAGCAAAAACAAAAAGATGAGAAAATTAAAAAAAACAAAACAATCTTTGATTATACGCATGTGATTACACTTGATTTTCTGCAAAGCCATCATCCGTCCATGAATGGAGTATTGTTGCCACATCTGGGCTGGAGCACCATCAACTAGTCTCTCTCTCTCTCTTTCTCTTTCTCTCTCTCTCTCTCTCTCTCTCTCTCTCTCTCTCTCTCTTAGACAAGGTCCAAAAAAGAGTTGTCAACTTGATAGGTCTCTCACTATCCACCAAGCTCCAGCCCCTGTCACATCACCGCAATGTTACTTCCTTGTGCCTGTTTTACAAGTACTTCAATGGACTGTGCTCTGATGAACTTGCTGCTCTGGTACCCCCACGACGTAAATCCACTAGACCAACCCGACAATCTGCCAAATCCCATCCATTCACTGTGGAGGTCCCCAGATGCCGAAGAGCTTTCTACCCCAAAAGCTTCTTTCCTTGTGCTGCTGGACTCTGGAACTCCTTCCCTGCTCCCTGTTTTCCTGACGGTACTGACATGCAGAAATTTCAAACTAATGTAAACAGACATCTCGCTGCGCAGCTCCTAACTTTTTCTCAGTAGCCCCTTACGTCTACAGTGGCGGCCTGCCTTGTTTGGGGTGAACTATGTTAAAAAAACAAAAAAAAACAAAAAAACATACAGACAAAAGAAACCATCCTTTTAAAAAGAGATATTTATTCACACATTGTGTTTATAAATTGTTTATACTCTGACTGTAAAAATGTATTATTGGTCATACAACGTTGTTTTGAGTATTGGATTTTATTTATATCGTTATTGTGTTGGATTCTGCTATTCACTTACTTTTGTATGTTTATAAACATTTCCGTTATTATTTTACCGTGTGAACCGTGTTTAATCAGCAGCAGCAAACGAATGTTATTTCGTAAAAATATCAACTCTTGATTGGATAGAAGTCTTAGAAGTCTTAATACAGAATTTTGATTTCAACTCATCGAAAGATCAGAAAATATACACTTTCACACCTTAAAAATAGACATTAGAATATTGGCGCCATGCACTAAGCGCCACCTTAATTAATACTTAAACTAAGCCTAAGAAACATTCCACACAGTATTTCTTGCACAGTCTTACTGTGAAAGTCAGAGACGCTATTCTTAGGATGTCGAAGATTCGTTCTCGACAATCAGTCCGACGGAGGCGGGCCATTATGACTTATGGGGGCCTTTCTGCTATCGGGTATGGTTTTAGGTAGTCCTAGGATGTCCACCCTCACCGGCCTTGCCTCCCCTTTTTGGGGGGAAGAGTTAGTTCATTGCTAATTGCCTGAGGCGCCCCAACCGGGGAATGCCTTCGAGTGCAATACCTGTAGTGCTCTGGCCCACCAAATCCCACTTTCCAACATTGTGTCACACTTTCCTGCGATGGGAGGGAGTTAAATAATCAGTCTGCCCGAGAGTTTCCACTGCGCGTTCACCTTTCGCCTCACCGATGGCAACAAATTTAGAGTGTCCAGTTATTGATAATCTGGCCCCTGCCTAACGATCGGCTCCTCTTATAAAAGATGTCTTTTCTTTTTAGGGTCAGCACGAGACTGTTTCTACCAGTGACCGTATATTCAGCTATTTCTCTAAATTCGTCGTCTGTCATCAATAAAATTTAATTTGTTTTTGTATGCATCAATTTTAAAAATCTTTTTGGTATTGCTGTTCCATCTACAATTTTGTAGCTGGGACGAAGGTGAACTCATTGGTGTTATAAGGGTCACAATAATACAGAGATATAGATAAGGGAGTTTTCTTGTTGAATTAAAGTGATAACGAAAACAAATCGAACGAAATAAAAAGGAAAGAAAAAAAACAGAAAGAATCTTCTTTCGCGTGCATACGCATGAGAGTATTCCACCATTTTTTTTATGAATGAAACATTCGTTTAAAACTGTAACACGAAACTGACGGAACTACTCGCAGAGGCACGCCTTGTTTTGCAGAACTTGTCTATTCTTCAGACTATTTTGGATAAGCACATACGCTAGACGCTTTGTGAAAGTTTGTATGTTGCAGTTCTGTCTGCAGAAGAAAAAACGGCGGTGAAAGAAGAGAGGTGGGAAAGAAAGAAAGTAACAAGTTAAATCGAATAGAAGGAAAGAAAGTAAAAAAAAAGAGAGAGAGAGAAAAAGGACGTTGATTAAGAGAGGGAAGAGAAGCAGGGAAGAGAGAAAGTAACAAGACAAACCGAATAGAAGAAAAGAAGGAAAAACAGAAAGAAAGTAAGAAAATAGAAAACGATGATGAACGGAAAAATAGGCAAGAAAAAGAAAGAATGTAACAAGTCGAACCGAATAAAACGAAAGAAAGAAATAAAGAAAAGAAAGAAAGAATGAAAGAAAAGAGAGAAAGAATGAAAGAATGAAATAAAGAAAAGAGAGAAAGAATGAAAGAATGAAAGAATGAAAGAAAGAAAAGAGAGAAAGAATGAAAGAATGAAAGAATGAAAGAAAGAAAAGAGAGAAAGAATGAAAGAATGAAAGAATGAAAGAATGAAAGAATGAAAGAAAGAAAAGAGAGAAAGAATGAAAGAATGAAAGAATGAAAGAAAGAAAAGAGAGAAAGAATGAAAGAATGAAAGAATGAAAGAAAGAAAAGAGAGAAAGAATGAAAGAATGAAAGAATGAAAGAAAGAAAAGAGAGAAAGAATGAAAGAATGAAAGAATGAAAGAAAGAAAAGAGAGAAAGAATGAAAGAATGAAAGAATGAAAGAAAGAAAAGAGAGAAAGAATGAAAGAATGAAAGAATGAAAGAAAGAAAAGAGAGAAAGAATGAAAGAATGAAAGAATGAAAGAATGAAAGAAAGAAAAGAGAGAAAGAATGAAAGAATGAAAGAAAGAAAAGAGAGAAAGAATGAAAGAATGAAAGAATGAAAGAATGAAAGAAAGAAAAGAGAGAAAGAATGAAAGAATGAAAGAAAGAAAAGAGAGAAAGAATGAAAGAATGAAAGAATGAAAGAATGAAAGAAAGAAAAGAGAGAAAGAATGAAAGAAAGAAAAGAGAGAAAGAATGAAAGAATGAAAGAAAGAAAAGAGAGAAAGAATGAAGGAATGAAAGAATGAAAGAATGAAAGAAAGAAAAGAGAGAAAGAATGACAGAATGAAAGAAAGAAAAGAGAGAAAAATGAAAGAATGAAAGAATGAAAGAAAGAAAAGAGAGAAAGAAAAACGATGCCGATGATCAACAGATGGAAAAGAGGTTGGAAAGAAAGAAAATATAAGGTTTCTCGGTTTCTTAATTGGTTTGGTTGCTTTGTTTTACGGCATATCAACACTTTTCGGGAATGCCGAATCCGGTCATTTTAGTAAAAGTGTTTATGCTTCAAGTTCTTTATATCTTCAAATGTTTACTCATGGTTTTTGGCTTCGTTGTTTTGTGGAGGAAAATTGTTGTTTTTTGTTTTGGTCTTTGCAGAACATGATTGAGTTTTGCAAAGGGAAAGGAAAAAACAATAACATCAATGTTTGGTGCATTTTAAATAAGGTAGCCGGTATCATTCAGACAGCCTGATCTGGTAGCACGAGTGTTTCTACAGTTCTTACTTATAAGCAAAAGAGATAAACAACAAAGAAGTAAAAACTTGGATTTATTCTATTTGGATTATTCAGACTACTATTCTCATCTTGGTTGTAATTTAACAACGTTTCAGCCGATGTAACCACCGCCTTTCTTCAGGCGCATCTTTTCGAACTCGGGAATCTATATGTCGAACTCGTGAACCAATACGTAACTTCGAACTGAACCGTTTATTTAATCCACACGGGCACGTGGCGCAACTGATAAAAGCGATAATTAACAATCAGCTTTGAGTGACAGTTTTCTAGAGGTTGAAAGTTCAATCCTTACTACAGGGGATAATAACTTAGAATCACTTAATTATTAATGAACACTTTTACCTGGGCATGACTGACGGAACGAGAACAATCTATTCCTGTGGATTAAATAAAGATTTCAGTTCGAAATTACGTATACGTTCGAGAGTTCGACATAAAGATTCCAAATTTCGGAAAGATATACCTGAAGAAGGTCGAAGATGAAATCGGTCGAAAGGTTGTGAATATGTCAAACAAGATAGGAATAGTACTTCTAATAATAAAAAATAATGCAAATTATAAACTCGCAACAAAGAAATTCTGAAATAACAGGATTTATTTTGCGCTCAAAAGTGACCCATTAAATTAGTAATGGGACGATTCCAATATTTTTCCCGATTCCGATACAATTACCGATTCTGACTCCAATTCTAAAATCGACTAATCGACTAAAATGTAGAATTTCTTATTGGGGGGGGGGGATTTAGCTGAGAGTCCTCATCTATTTTTATATATAGATATAATTTTCTTTTTAATTTGACAAACTTCTTAATGTTTTTCTCTTTATGTATTGGGTACTTATCAAGATTAGGACCCAAGCTAAAATCAACTTGGCGTCGGTTAGGGTTAGCATTAAGGTTAGGGTTATCTTGGGTCCTAATCTGGATAAGTATCATGTATTGTATCCAAGATTTTCATAAACTCATTATGAGATTTTCATTTATATTTTTCACTTCTGCCATTTTTTCCTATTTATCCACTCGTACTTTTTTTTTTACCGAAATTCGTTATTAGTTTTAATGATAATTTAATGATAATTTAATGATAATTTAATGATAATTTACACTTAATAAATTTTTATATTCTATCATTAATACCAGCAATAGAAAATAATGTTTAAAACTAATCTAAAATAAGCGTTTTGGGAATCAGAAATTAGGCTACAATCTTTCCGATATCCAAAAAGTTTTGTTTTTTTCTGATTCCTGATCCCGATTAATCGTCCCAACACTGCATTAAATATGTACCCATGTCAACCTTCTTAATACGTGGATACAATGAAAGACGAGCTTATAAATTATGTATAGAAGATCCTGGTCTGAACGAAATAGGAGGAGTAGTTAATCGATGTTGTTGGGCCAATGATTAAACCGAAGAAAGAAAAGAGGAAGTCACGTATTTTATCTAAGTGACCACATGGTTTAAACAACCAATGGTTTACCGCCACATTGTCACGTGATCTTGTACCTCACGTATTAGGAAAAAGCAACGTCGACAAAAACAACGAATGGAAACTACTCGTCTGTGGAACACAATACCGCAGAGATGCTTCCCAGCTGACTACAACATGGTCGTTTTCAAGTTCAATGTAAACAAATTCTTGTTTAGCCGTTCTCCTAAATAATCGGATTCTTCCCAGTTTCAACCATCGTTATCAATCATCCAGGTGTTGTCTCACCGCCCGCCTGACACTCATTAACCCTTATCCTCGAGTGGCCTTTAGGCCTTGATAAGTGGTGACTCTTTGATAAAAACAAAATAAACACATAAAAGAACAGAAAGAAAGGTAAAAGATAGAAACCTGGATTACGATAAAATAGGAACAGTGATTGGTTACAATGTGTGGTGAAGTAGAGATGCGATTCAAATAAACGAAAAAAAAAAGGTACTGGCTTGAATAGCCACTCTTTTACTTTTTTTTCGTTCGTTTAATTCCATTTTCCTGTTCACGTCGAAAATAAGTAATAATTTTCATATACGGTCGCCAACTCATCATCTTCAGCCTATGGAAATGATTTCATTTCGATTGACACGACATTGTTCGCGAACTGATATGAAATTCGAAATCAAAATAAAAGAAAAGAACCAAAGACTCATATGAACAGATCGAAGCCGGCGGACATCGGACGAAGACCAGAACGTATGCTCGTCGCCACGGCTAAAGGCCAGGCGGCGAAAAAACATTCAAACGCCCACACAGCGTTCCTAAACTCGCACAAACGCTGACAAATTACTACTCCCTTGCACAAATTCTCTCACACATCCACAATGTCACACTGCATATTTATCACGCAGACATATATTCGCACTACAAATATATAGTTGCATAAACTTTTCTAAATTAACACTTATTGACTGAAATTATCTTTTATATTCTTGTAAGATTATAGATATAAAATGTTTTGTTGTATAATTTTGTTTTTCCCAATCTTTTTATAAAATGTGTTGATGTATTTAATTAGCACTTACGAACTGGTGACTCTTCTATTCTATCAATCATTTTTCTATTTCCATTTTAATATGCATGCATGCTTTCATCAATTTTTTCCTTCGCTATGATATAACGTTTATAAAGCATTTCATCACATTTATATACATTGTCAGCGTGGTTCTTGGCACTCTTTCACAAGACGCGTCTGTCGTCTGAATGCGATACTATGGACTGCCCCCTCCATACTCAGCCTGGGCCACCGAGAAATAGTGAAGTGAGATAAATGGACGGCGATAGGGAGGTCGGTGAATCCATTGAACTCCTCAGACAGGATGGCGCCCTGACAGTTTGTTGTTAGTTTCTGAGTGTCCGGATTGCGATAAGCAGAGAAAAACAAACACGGTTGTGGCCAGTTGTGGCTTGACTGAGAGGAAGATCGGACATTTAGGATTTCCGGTCAAGAGTAAATATATTTAGGATACAGAGTAGATGAGGAATTAGTCACAATTCGGCCCGGAGAGATCGCCGAGAGAGTCCAAAACTTAACAACTCGGCGTCAGACAAAGATGATTGTCACTGGGACCGACACGACCGGACAACGATCAACAGACAGCGTTTGGGGTCCCTAGGCACGACGGTATAACACCCACACACACTTAGCATAACTTGTCTAGTATTGTTTTCGCCGTAGCGCGACCATTTAGACGATCATCGGGCTGCATAAACAACTTATCGCAGCAAGAAGCCACGCTACAAATGCATAGATTTATTGAATGATCAATGTTGGGAACCCCATAGAGATATCCTTTTGGCTAAGATCAAAGTGTAGTATCTGTTCCGATGGATACTGCACGCCTGTCATGTGCAGTTCTAGGAGGTCCACCCTCCCAGGCTTCGCCTCCCCTCTTTGGGGAGGAGTAAGTTTATTGCTTACTGTCTGAGGCGCCCCTACCGGGGAATGCCGACGGGGCTGCCGAGGCAATTTTTAAACCCCACTTCCCCGACGCGTCTATGCGACCAGTCTATGGGGTGTAGTATCCATCGGAACAGATACCCAGGCTTCGCCTTCCCTCTTTGGGGAGGAGTAAGTTTATTGCTTACTGTCTGAGGCGCCCCTACCGGGGAATGCCGACGGGGCTGCCCAGGCAATTTTTAAATGGCCAGAGTGCTCACCTCTCGAGCGTTGGCTTTTAACCCCACTTACTCGACCCAAGCTGTGGTCACATCTTACTTGTGGGAGTAAGATAAAACTGGCCTTGTGCCTAACTCCTAGCGAAGGAGTAAATAAATATCATACCTAAAGTAAACGAAATGTATTATATTATCAGAATTGAGAAGTTGAAAGGGTCGTTATTTTAAACTATGGACTTATGGATATGTAGATATAAAGAAACTTTTGATTGAGAAGATAAAACATGCGAATACGTAGATAAAGGGAAACTATGTGACAGGAGAATGGCAAATAATAAACACTGAATATTTTCTTGAGTGAATAGAATAACAATCAGAAAGGCATGTCGCCATGAAATGTTTGGACCGTGTCTACATGGTCTGACAGATTAGACAAGCTGGGTAGGAGTGAAATATTCGACGAAAAAATGTCAAATGCTCCTCGTGGTGTATGTTCAAATGGACGTAAATTATTGAAAATGTTCTTATTAATGAAGCGCCAAAGCCATTCGAGGATAATGGTGGCGTAATCATTTTATATATTTACATGTTTACTTTAAATGGATTTTACAAGTGTTGCATTTTAATCAAAATATATAATATAGCCTTTTGATTGAGACAATTACAAATGTTTATGTGGCCAGGCGGATAAAGAGACGAAAGTAGCTATACGACCGGAAGTGATACCTGAGAATTTCTCTATTCAGAAAAAAATATGAAAGAAGAAAAGGAATGAAAATTACACGAAGAAGGACAATTTCTAGGCCATTTGTCAACGAGCTGACGACTCGCATCGTCCCCATGCAGTTGGTAACCATAGATCTAACATCTGTAATATCTGTAATATACAATGTGATTCCTTCGTAGTCCAGGGGAAACGAATGGTGTTTCTCATGATCCTAGCCGTTACTAGACTAGTAGTGTCAACTTCACGCTTATGGATAGGGGTGAGGGTGAACCGCCTTCTGAGTATGATCTGATTTTGTATTTTAAACATCAGCTTAAAGTCAAAATTAGATGTGATAGGAGGATATTGCATTCTGCACTATATAAAAGGAGCTTATGTGTTTGGACGAACCAAGTTTGGGTACGTATTCCCTGCCTAGGCATGGTTCACCCCAAACCGAGGTCTTATCAGACTTTATTTCAGTTAGCAAAGTCTCTTAGCTAGTGTTACAACTGAGTCCTGTACCCCATCTTATTTCTTTATTTTCGGTATTAGAGATCCTCTGAGATTCGCACTCTACATATTTATTTTGTCCCTACCCCGACTTAAAACATGGTATCTCGGAAGACACCACCGATGCTCACAAAACCCGTCCAGCCTTTTCTTTTTATTCCTCATTAATCCCATGTCCAACTTAAGAACTGCCTTGCTTGTTTTCAGCTCTTGAAACAACCCAGAAAACAGTGAGCAGCTCATATCTAGATAGATTTGGGAGGGTCTTACTAACCACCCCACTTATCATTTTATTTTGTTTGATTTTCTTTTTTCTATAATTACTGGTTGTTTTTTAGTAACACTCATCCCCAACCGATGAAATTGTATATACATTTTTTGTAAATAAAAAACGTCTAAGCCCATAGAGTGAATGTGGTATTTTTGTTATTGGAACTTGTTTAGAAGATAGACCAAGTGGATGACGGACAACCACTTAATTTTGGCCTTGATAAATGGAGCCGAATTTTCATTGGATCATTTGTTACTTTATGTTTACTTGGTTAAAGTATATGTCGACGCTGTTTCTGAAGTCTTAATCCTCTATACGTCGACGGAAAAAATTGCAATTTCCTAATGTATGGTCGCTTATTATTTATACTAAAATGGGTTTCGGCATTACTCCCAAACAACTTATTTAGTAATCATGTAATATAGTTAACAGCCGATATTATACTATAGCCAGGACCATTATCAGAATTAGCTAGGAAGTGAATGACAATAAAAATTCCTGCGGATCTATTGATCTCCACGGACCAATGCTGCCATGACACTTATTTGTTAACTTCTGGGTACTCCGGGAGAGGGGGTAAAATAGAGAATTCGGAAAGAAAGTATTTAGTTTCTGGTGGTAATTTTAGAAAGATAGCGGGCATATCTAGTTTCCGGTTGAAGTAAGCTGAGAGTAACTGAGAAGAAAACCAGATATTTACGATTTCCGTTCGAGAGTAGCAATGTTTGGGGGGGGGGCACTGGCTGTTCATGCAGATGGACGAGAGATCATCGATGTAAACGACGAGAGAGATATGGAGGCAGATAGGCGAGAGAGAGATCGGCAGTGAATCAAGTCGAACGATGGAGTTAGTCTTAACTCAGACACTGAACTTGAGATGAGGAGCTTGACTCAGATGTAGACGCCAGTGACGAGGCCCCAACGACACACACACACACTCGTGTCCAACAGTCGCTTGTATAAAATGTCTGTTTGTTGTTTTTATAATATATGCAAATTGTGAGCTACGGTTCGCGCCCGACGACCGCTAATACTTTAATCGATACGGTCAGAATAAGATGATGAAGAAGAAATTCACGACACATGCGTTTGGGGTAAAGCGGTCGTTCGAGGTGCTGGCATAGTTATACACCAAGACCTTGGAAAAATATCTAACAAATAATTTTTACCAAACGTAAGAACATTTATTCTCAACCGACCTGTATATTTTTAAGTTCTGAAGCTGTTTATAAGTTTATTTATTTCAATATAAGATTTCATTGATACCCACCTCTTAAACGAGTCACAATCCAATATTTGCTTTCAGCCTTTATGTATTATAGTTAACAGACGAAAAATTGAAGAAAATTACAACTAATACATGTCACCAAACGCATTAAAATTAATTTTTCTATCGATCTGTATATTTTTAACTTACTGAAACCGTTTGAAAGTTTTTCTTTTAAAATAAGTTGTAGTATTTCGAAGCTTATGGTCGCATGTGTTCAGCATTTTTTTGAAGCTATACTAGGATCAAAAACAAATTCTTAAATTAAAACAACTTACAAAAGTTTCAGAATTTAAGACTATGCAGGTCGGTAGAACATAAAATTTTCTTGCGTTTGGTATACTGCATGATTGCTATTTAGTGTTCACGTGAAATCATGTTTTATTAAAATGTAAATAAAAAATACATTAAATAAGTTAAATGGAATACGCGAAACGGTGAATAAAAGCTGCTCATATTCGAAAAATCCAATATACAGTCCTGAAATTTAGGAAAAGATTACAAGGAAGATAAGTATGAAATTATATATTTTTTATATAATAATAATAATAATAATAATAATAATAATAATAATAATAATAATAATAATAATAATAATAATAATAATAATAAAACGAAGTGAGTCAGGGTTGGGTTACCTCCCTTTCAAACACTCAGATTAAATAATATTTGAAATCAGTAAATTTCTCGTAAAATCTTAGAAAAGTTGTGTTTAACCTTGTTATAATTAAAATAAAGTAAAACGTCGTCTTTATTGTTTACGCAAAGTCCACGATATTATTGTAAAAGTAAAAGCCCTAATACAAAACTTTAATACCCCCATTAGATTCTTCGTGAAATTTTACCTGAGAAAAGTGTTCTTTAATCTTTGTACAGGGCTTTGTTTTCAATTGTTTCCATGTATGGGAGGGAGAGAGAGACTGTAATGGACTGAGCCAATCCCCCTGACATAAACAACAAAAAAATAGCCTGTGCCGTGCATGAAATTTACATAGCGTCCAGATGAACTGATAAAAATAAAGGATTTGAAAATTAAATTATAATGAAGAGCAAAACGACAGGAACAGCGGTTGATTGTTAGATGATTGTTAGATGATTGTTAGATGATTGTTAGATGATTGTCAGATGATTGTTAGATGATTGTTAGATGATTGTTAGATGATTGTTAGATGATTGTCAGATGATTGTTAGATGATTGTCAGATGATTGTTAGATGATTGTTAGATGATTGTCAGATGATTGTTAGATGATTGTTAGATGATTGTTAGATGATTGTCAGATGATTGTCAGATTATTGTTAGATGATTGTCAGATGATTGTTAGATGATTGTTAGATGATTGTCAGATGATTGTCAGATTATTGTTAGATGATTGTCAGATGATTGTTAGATGATTGTTAGATGATTGTCAGATGATTGTTAGATGATTGTTAGATGATTGTCAGATGATTGTTAGATGATTGTCAGATGATTGTCAGATGATTGTTAGATGATTGTTAGATGATTGTCAGATGATTGTTAGATGATTGTCAGATGATTGTTAGATGATTGTTAGATGATTGTCAGATGATTGTTAGATGATTGTTAGATGATTGTCAGATGATTGTTAGATGATTGTTAGATGATTGTCAGATGATTGTTAGATGATTGTTAGATGATTGTCAGATGATTGTCAGATTATTGTTAGATGATTGTCAGATGATTGTTAGATGATTGTTAGATGATTGTCAGATGATTGTTAGATGATTGTTAGATGATTGTCAGATGATTGTTAGATGATTGTTAGATGATTGTCAGATGATTGTTAGATGATTGTTAGATGATTGTCAGATGATTGTTAGATGATTGTTAGATGATTGTTAGATGATTGTTAGATGATTGTCTCGGATTTTTGTTTTGTTTTGTACGTTGCTTTCTTACAAGCTATTTCGGCATCATGATGGCAGATAAGATTGATCTGAAGCTTATACCGGAGTTTAGTGGTTCAGACCCCAGCCAATCCATTATTAAATGGATTGAGAAGGCTGAGCTTGTGTGTCGGTTGGACTCTGTAAAGAAAATAGAATACATAACCCCTATGCGTTTGACAGGCGGTGCCGTTGCAGTGTACCACCAATTGAGTGAAGAAAAAGAGGGGGATTATGCCTCCATGAAGGAAGCTTTATTTACAACGTTTTCCCTGGACTTGTATGCGGCATATGCACAGTTTGTGGGACGCTGTATGCGCCCAGGTGAATCCGTAGATGTTTATCTGGCGGACCTGCGGAAGCATTCTGTACCATTCGATGGTATAACGGATCAAGGCCTCAAAGCAACCTTTGTCCATGAGTTGTCCGACAGATCCTACGAGCTTCTTCTAGAATGGAGGAAATGAACATTTCTCAGCTACTGGATCGTGCAAGAGCTTCATTGAAAGATGACCCACCGAAATCCGCGTTAATTACGGCAGTCGTGGGGCCGATGCAAACAAAGGGGAGACAGACGAAGAACACCAGGATAAGGTGTTTCGAATGTGATGGAATTAACCACTTAGCTAGAGATTGTCTCACTCGGCGCGACAGACAGAGAACTCGGGAGTCCTAACTGCGGAGAAGTGGTGCACGTTGTAACCGATGTGAAAAACTATGCCACACTTCTCTGTATTGTCGGGTAAAATGTTTAGGGGACACCAGCTATGAACCGGCTTCTTCCCCAGACAAGATGTGAACTCAGCGCTGCTAACTGTAAGAGTAGCTGTTGAAGGGAAGGAGTGCATTGCACGAGTTGATTCTGGATGCTCCTGCATCATAGTGAGCAAAAAAGTGTGCCGGGTGTGGAGAAAACAGACCATCGAAGTGGATACTATTGGCGGGAGAACGCAGACATGTGGACTTGTGTCCGTTAGCCTCCGACTGGAGAGTGGACATGCAGTTGTAATTGAGGTCCTGATAATGGTGGGGGCCCCGCTTGGGTTCGACATTCTGATGGAGATAAACGCGATAAAAGCTATAGGCGGAGTATCCATCTTAAAGTCAGAGAAGGTCCAATTTCTTGGCGAGCCAGTTTCTGTCTGTGCGGCTGCGCCAGCCCTTATGATTGAAGAACCCGATTTTCGAGCGGAGTTTGACCGACAACGAAATGAATGGGCTGCGACGTGAAAATGGGCGGAAGGCAAGGCAATGCTCCCGACTAGTTAAAAAACTTAACACTTTACATCGATGATGTGTACGTGGATGAAAGTGTCGCATCTGCAACCAATGTTACTGAACATTTGTCGCGCTTTGGACTGGTCAGCAACACTCCGGAGTGACCGAAGGATGAGGTTCGGGTGCTTGGCTAAACTGTCTGGAGAGTAGACAATGCCCTGTTTTGGAAACGTGGGAATGGGCTGCCGGACATCTCAGACACTAATACCAAAAAGTACGCGCTGGTGGTAGACGCTGTGCTCGTCAGGTCAAGTCAAAATAAAGCCGATAAAATCACTAGAGTCTCGTAGAGGTAGTTGAAAGCAATGAGGAAGGAAACAGAGCTGTGTCGCAGATATGCGCCGCCGCTGACAACAGCATGGAGCCGAGCTAAATACGATAGATCCATTTAAACAGCGGTAATCTTGGAGTAAAACGAACAACCTACTTCGCCAGGAAGATCGCCCCTGGTACAACAAAGAGGGCTGTGAAATCTGCAATTGGATCCTGTTGCGAATGTCTGTCTATTGATCCTGCACCGATACAATAGCAACATGGGAAGCTTAAACCATCAAGCGTATGGCAATGGTTGGGTATGGATCTTACTCACTATGGGGGGGGGGGTGTTCATTACCTAACTCTCATCGATTGTGGGCTTACCCGATTTGCCATATGACGACTCTTACGGCGATAGGATTCTGCCGCAGTGATACAGTGTCTCAGCTCTGTTTTCTTTGAAAGGGCCCGCCCGAAGAAATTTTGACCGACAACGTTGCAGCTTTTAGAAGCAATAGGTTCAGAATATTTGCTGAAAGCTGGGGTGTCCGATTGCGTTTTCGGTGTGCATATGCACCGCCAGGAAATGGTATTTTCGAGAGGGCCCATAGATCTATAAAACGGATTGCCGCTAGGAAGAGATGCATTGCTGAAGAGGTGGTTTATTGGTAAAATATCACGCCAAAGACGATGCCCATAGTACGACGGTTCCGGCGAATACACTGTAAAAGTGTACGGGTGAAAGGCATTAATGAAGCCCTTCCGTTGTTACCAGAGCAAAAGTATGAAATTTATGAACAGGGGGACGTTGTGCTGGTAGGGGCCTGGCCAAACAGGTGCATGAGTAAATGGAGGACAGAAACTGTCAAGAAGGCGGTGAGTCCCCAAACTGTGTGTGTGGACGGAGTGCCTCGCCATGTAAAGGATCTTCGCCCGTATCCTCGGATGGTGAGCAATTCCGAAGCAAGTGGAAGTGCAGCGTCAAGCGATGGCGAATTGCGTGTGCCGGTGATGAATGACGAGGCCGATAGCCCGGTCGATGATGGCCTTTATCGATTGAGCGACGGTGACGACGACAATAGCGAAGATCAACATGTCTCGCTTGAAGCGACTTAATTAGCCACAAACGAAGGAGACCGCCTCGCAGCTGCTGCGTGTGTGATGATGAGAACAGCAGGGGTGGGGGGGTGTAATGGACTTACCCCCCCCCCCCCCCCCCCCGACATGAACGACAAAATTAGCCTGTGCCGTATATAAAATTTGCATAGCGTCCAGGTGAATTGATAAAAAGAAAGGATTTGAAAATGAAATTAGAATGAACTTGAAAGCGGCAGGAACGACGGTTAGTTGTTAAAAGATTGTCTCGGATTATTTTGTTTTTTGTGCATTGCTTTCTAACATGTTATTTCGACGCATTTTTCGTTTGTTTTTGTGCATTGCTTTCTTACATGCTATTTCGGCGCATTTTTCGTTTGGTTTTGTGCATTGCTTTCTTACATGCTATTTCGGCGCATTTTTCGTTTGTTTTTGTGCATTGCTTTCTTACATGCTATTTCGGCGCATTTTTCGTTTGTTTTTGTGCATTGCTTTCTTACATGCTATTTCGGCGCATTTTTCGTTTGTTTTTGTGCATTGCTTTCTTACATGCTATTTCGGCGCATTTTTCGTTTGGTTTTGTGCATTGCTTTCTTACATGCTATTTCGGCGCATTTTTCGTTTGGTTTTGTGCATTGCTTTCTTACATGCTATTTCGGCGCATTTTTCGTTTGTTTTTGTGCATTGCTTTCTTACATGCTATTTCGGCGCATTTTTCGTTTGGTTTTGTGCATTGCTTTCTTACATGCTATTTCGGCGCATTTTTCGTTTGTTTTTGTGCATTGCTTTCTTACATGCTATTTCGGCGCATTTTTCGTTTGTTTTTGTGCATTGCTTTCTTACATGCTATTTCGGCGCATTTTTCGTTTGGTTTTGTGCATTGCTTTCTTACATGCTATTTCGGCGCATTTTTCGTTTGTTTTTGTGCATTGCTTTCTTACATGCTATTTCGGCGCATTTTTCGTTTGTTTTTGTGCATTGCTTTCTTACATGCTATTTCGGCGCATTTTTCGTTTGGTTTTGTGCATTGCTTTCTTACAGAGACACACACCACAAATATCTATTTACAATGTTAGGCCGTTTAGTTCAATGACGTGAACACCTTATTTATTCATACACAAAATAAAAGCACTCTACGTTTCTAATATAATGATCATGTCCACGCGTTATTCGTACTAAAATAACGAATTTACTTCTCATTAATTCACTATTTATCATCAGTGTTGTTTAATTCAATGATTGTTTTCATGTTATTATTACACAAAGTTCTATTGACGCACATTTTTTACATAATAACTAGAAAATTTGCATCTTGGATGAGAAGCGTTTTCCGAATATTTTCAGGTCAACTTACTTCTGGAAGTTGCGTGTCTAGAACCCCTCTCTTAATATAAACACACGCAATGAGTATCCCTCCTCAGATTAATTTAATTACGAAATTGAATTCCACCATCATGCATTTCAGTTTAATCGTACACAAATCAGCCATTTAATTATTTTGTTAAATTGTATATCAAATCCCCCAATAAAATACATAAGCAAACTCACTAAGTAATCTTTAGTATAATAAAAGTTCTTTTAGCCAATTACACAACAGGGTTATACGATTTTAAAATGTCCCTTTACAGTCACTGTTTTGCATTAATATCATTCGCACTAGACAACCATAAAATAGTTAATAATATTAAGAAACCAATATCCTAATAGAACAGAAATGTAATTGCTTATCTGATAGCGAAAATAGATTAGAAAATAGTGAAAACAGCTGATGTCACTAGTAAAAACAACACATTAATGACGTAAGCTGTTTATTTTCTTTCTCTGTATTTATTTAGATATGTGTCTATAATACGGATATTCTGGTCAGGAACATTGTTTTTCAGAAATGCCAGTTAAATACGTTATTATGTTGACGATGATAACACAATTGGTGGTTCAGAAGCAAAGTTTGATTTGTCAGCTTCAATGCTATCTGTGTCTGACTTTGCAAATCTGACTGATTTAATTTTATGGAGTACATGAGGCCAAACATCTATGATAGGCTCGGTCCGTCTGTAGGTCTGTCACGCTTAAGTTTGAAATAGCATTCTTAACGCGAAACGTGCAGATTGAATGAAATTGTGGCAATAATGTATTATAGTTAACAGCAATCGAAAACAAACAAAATATACAACAAATAACTGCTACCAAACTCGATAAAATGTACTTTTCTACCTACCTGAATAGTTTTAATATTCTGAAAGTGTTTTTAAAGTTTTCTCATTTCAATATAAGCTTGCGTCTTTATCTGATGGTTTATTGACCAACAATACAAGATGGCTGCCGTCAGATGTGACTTTTAGCTTCTGTCTTATAGATAACAGCCGAGAAATAGACATTTTAAAAGAATTACAACAAATAACTGTCACAAAACGCATTAAAATTTTATTTTCAACCGATCTCTATTTTTTTTTAACTTACTGAAACTGTTTTAAAGTTTTTTTCGGTCGATATTAATGCACTCTGGAAGCTGATTGATCAGGGGTAAATTGCAGCATCTCGAAGATTTTGTCTTAGTGTGGTTAGACATTTTTTTACAAGCCTTCGCGGCTCCGATACAAATTCTGACATAAAAAAAAACACTTACAAAAGGTTTTAGAACTGTAAAACGATACAGATCGATAGAAAAGTACATTTTCTTGCGTTTAGTAACAGTTATTTGTTGTATAATTTTTGTTTGTTTTTTATTTCTGGGTTGTTAACTATACTACGTCATTGCGGCAATTGTTTTAAAAATAACTGTTCTTGTTTAGTATAGAATTTCAACAGGCCAGACTGTTTTTTTCGTAATCCTAGGTGTGTCTTCGTTTCTTAATGTTCATCATGGGAAGATTCAGCTCTTCGTTTTCAAATAAAAGACCGTTCTTTATTCGTAAACATGTTATCTGATATCTTTGTTTTAATTGTCTCTATTTTATCTACCTCCTCTTCGGGAAGTTAGACACAAGGTCAGATGTGGTTTTGAAAAGCCAGCATACTAGGATAAGCGCACTGGCCTAAAAAAGGCTTGAGCAGCCTCGTCGTAATTCTCCAGTAAGGGGCGCCTCAGGCGATTAGCAATAAACTACCCTCCTCTAAAAGAGAGAAGGTAAAACATGGGAAGGTGGACCTCCTAGAACTGAAGAGAACCCTACCTCAGTCCGACGGCAACAAAGTTACTGTCGGTCTGATTGTCGAGAATGTATCCTTGACTGGTACGAATACCTACTCGGCTGTATTGGTTAATTAATTTAGGAGTGAATCCTGTACATAGAAATATATAAACATAACTAACTTTATATATATATATATATATATATATATATATATATATATATATATATATATATATATATATTATAATATAAATAATAAATTATAATATTAATGCTCTATCCAGTATATTGAGCTTCAGTTTTTATCCGGATGTTTCACTAATTATAAGATATTAGTTGACGCTTATATCTTTTGTTGGATTACTTTATATATATATATATATATATATATATATATATATATATATATATATATATATATATATATATATATATATATATATATATATAGGGTGGGCCAAAATAAGGGTCCTATCTTTAAATTTGAATAACTTGAATTTGAATAACTTTCACAAAATAAAAGTTAAACTCACCAAACTTTATGTGTGTGTAGACTGACCCTTCCGAGATTTTTTGAAATAAACAAAACAAATTTTAGCCGAAAAACACTTCTTAAAACTTACAAAAACTAAAGTATTGTTTTTTACACTGTTTTGAGTTTTTTAAGCAAAAATAATGTTTTCTAAATGAGGGTACGTTCCTTAGGGCTAATACGGCTCATGCTTGCTTCGGAAGGGGTCCTTTACTTATTCTAAAAAAAAAAATAAAAAAATCAATAAATAAAAAAGTTATGAATTTTTAAAAATAGGACCCTTATTTTTGCCCACCCTGTATATATATATATATTAAAAAAGGAAAAAAAAGATGAAATATTTAATGTTGTCTCATTCTTGCCTCTGCCAATGAAGTGAATGATCTTGTTGATGATATGAAAAATGATAAGTCGTGCTAAGAGCCTGATTTGAAACCCGAACTGCTTGTACCTAAAACGAGTGGACTCTTTCCCACGCTCTGTAGCAAAATAGCAAGAAAAAAAGTGGGGGGTTTACTCAACAGATGGTTGTACCCGGGAAATGTTTAAAAGACATGTCGGTCTGATTGTCGAGAATGTATCCTTGACTGGTACGAACACCTACTCGGCTGTGTCAGGTAAGTATTCAACTCTTTGTTTTCACGTAAAAGACCGCTCGTTATTCGTAAATACGTCATATTATGTATTTTTTAATTGTCGGTATTTATTACGTACTAAAGAGCTTTTAATACTTTGGAAGAGTTATTTCTGGCTATGGCTCCGTTGACAATACATTATCGGCCATAACCCTATTTATCTACGTCCCACACAGTAGAATGTGACACAAGGTCGGAAAGTGGGAATGCACTCCAGAGGAGGAGTGCTAGGGGCTTTTTAAAAAAATTGCCTGGGCAGAGTGCCTCAGACATTAAATTTAATCCTCCCCAATCGACCATAACCTGTAAGTCCAGCTAAAGCATGAGATCAGATTTAAAACAAATCTAAAACTTTGCGATGCAATGGACTCCCAGCATTTTTATACCGCGGCGAAACAGA
The DNA here is from genome assembly GCA_963556195.1 of Sepiola atlantica. Taxonomy (NCBI): domain Eukaryota; kingdom Metazoa; phylum Mollusca; class Cephalopoda; order Sepiida; family Sepiolidae; genus Sepiola; species Sepiola atlantica. Next base: position 10,544,441 of record OY744529.1, read on the forward strand.
CAGTTTTTGTAGTGGAGACCCATCACTAATAGAAAAAAAAAGGTCTTGCAAAACAATAGCCCTGTCAGTCATGAGCAGTGCGCACACATCATTGACACACTTTTGTAATTCCTGTCTAGACATACGTAGGATTAGGGCTAGGTTAGGGTTAGGCTGTACAAAATGCAGAATAAACGCTGCTGTGGAACGCATCGTGGAATGATGGACAGCTATCCGAATAGAGGCAGAAATATAAGGGACATGATCTTTTTTCATTGAAATACTCAGTTACATGAATAAATTCCATTGTCTTAAGTAAATAAAACTTTTTTTTTTTTTTTACTACAGTTCGCATTTTGTCTGGTTTTTTTTAGGGGGGGGGGGTTGTGGGAGTATTTTTGTCGAGGTACCTCTGTAAATGTTCCAAGACACATATAGCAGTTCTAAAGCGTTTACATCAACTACGTCCCACCTTAGGAATTCAGTGGCAGAAGAAGGTCAGTCGCTAACATGGAGATCTTCGATAAGATAACATCAATATTGAGGTTTTATTTACTACTCCCCAGGAGTTAGGCACAAGGCCAGTTTTATCTTACTCCCACAAGTAAGATGTGACCCAAGATCGGGTCGAGAAAGTGGGGTTTGAAAAGCCAGCGCTCGAGAGGTGAGCACACTGGCCATTTAAAAATTGCCTGGGCAGCCCCGTCGGCATTCCCCGGTAGGGGCGCCTCAATAAGCAATAAACTTACTCCTCCCCTAAGAGGGGAGGCAAAGCCTGGGAGGGTGGACCCCCTAGAACTGCACAGGACAAGCGTGCAGTATCCATCGGAACAGATACTACACTTTGATCTTAGCCAAAAGGCCAAAAGTCGCTATTCCAATGGTCCGGCCTAGGACTAAGACAACATGTTAGTGCTGGTGCAGATTAGGACCCAAGCTAAAATCGACTTGGCGTCGGCTTAGGGTTAGCGTAAGGGTTAGTTTTGGGGTTAGGGTTATGATCAGGGTTACGGGTAAGGTCAGGGTTATGGTCAACTTGTGTCCTAATCTGCACCAGTACCAAAATGTTTTTAGGGGAGCTAAAACTAATTGATTTGATTTTAACACGTATATATATGCCAAGTCTCTGCATGGACTGTATATTATTTTGTTACAAAAGAATTGTCAAATGAAAAGGAAAACAAAGCCTTTCTATAAATAACAAATAATATAAATTTGAAAATTAGTAAAGAAACCAGATAACACGATGCGGGATCTTTTTCAAATAAATGTATTATTTATTTATTTATTGTTTTTAATTATTTTTTTTTTATAAATCTTAATCATGCTGATATAGACAATTTTTTTCTTGCTGTTTTCATTGGCGAGATCTTACGGCGTAGCCGAAGATTGGCCAGATTATACGGTCTTGTTGAAGAAACTGTTTTTTAATATCCGATAACCGTAGCGAGACGCGCTGGAAGGCGTGTACAAATAATGAGATCAATGTTACTAGATAAAATTAATTCCCTGAAAAAAAAACGATTTTGCACCACTTTTATGTCTCTTTACGAAGATTAAAATCAAGATATGATACTAAACCTTATTCTAATTTTAATTAAAATTCATTACCTGATTTTAATTCTAATAAATGTCTAAAAATTTCAGGTTTAAGTTTAAGGGGTCTTAAGAAGAAAATGAAATTCAGGTAATCTTGCGTAATTGGTGTGTAATAACTATGGATCAAATTTAATGCAAATCTGAAATATTTGAATTTTCAAATAGGAGATTGTGCCCATATTATGCCCTTGAAACCCTTTTAAAATACTCCAAAGAAACTGAAATTTGTGGAATATTTATTAATTGATGTGTTATACATATTGTTAAAATTTCACAAGAGTCAGAGGTATCTGAATTTTAACAAAGAACTTCCACCCCCTCTGTGCCCATTTTGCATAAACCTGAGTAAAACTAAATATAGACCACATTATCCATCCTTACGCTTAGCAGTTGTGGACCCAAATGCATAATGATTGGTTAATTAGTTTAGGAGTGAGTCCTGTATATACAGATGTATAAACATACTTAACTGTATCTAAATAGATACAGGTATATGGTTCGGTATTTATCGGCAAAACTCTAGAATCTCCGTTAAATTCTTGGATCTCTATTCTGCACAAGTGTATGTAATATATATATATATATATATATATATATATATATATATAGTGTGTCAGGTTTTATATGAAAAGAAATCAAATAAAGTGCTAGATCATATAAGAAGTTAATATAATTTATTTAGATACTGTATATTACATAATTCAGCAATGTACCGCGGTTTCATCCAAAAGGGCAGATTTAGACATCTTTACTAAATCTCCGTGCCCAGTGGAATCATCGGCAAGCTGAAACGATTGTAGTCACGCCCGATCGCTTATAAATGTATTTAATCTACCACAGTTTATCAGCCGTTCAGATATTGGCCGCGAGGTTTAAGACGTTGGGTTGGAGTCGAAAAATACTTATAATCCAGGGTTTCGAATCGTGTGACCAGTAGTGAATAGTCATACTTCTACGCTGAAGAGTCTTGATTGAAAAAAGACGAAACGTATACGTCCGTAGATAATAAACAACAACAAATATTTTTTCATATATATATATATATATATATATATATATATATATGTGTGTGTGTGTGTCTGTGTAAACAATATTATGCTACATTCCAGTGACAAATATTTTATCTACCTTACTAATCATCTTTTCAAAAGAAAAACTTCCGTTTTTTTTTCACAGAAGAACATCCGACATTTATTTGTATGTCAATTCGGGATCTTTCTTCTATGGACTCCTCAGAAACCAAAGAAGTTTTCCTTCAGAAAAAATACATAGTGATGCAGTAAAATTTTTTTTGAAAAAACTCATATCGATTACATCTTCACTCAAGGTTAGATCCAGAAATCACTATACAGAAAGAGCAGCCATCTTGTTTTATGAAGAAATTCCTCATATACATATGTATATATATATGATAGAAATTTGAAAAGGTTTCCGCGTATTTCATGCTACGTAGGGACGTGTTTTTTGTATATTTAGCTTAATTTAACCACAAACTGTGAGCTGAAAGTTCTCATAATTTTTTACTGAAATATATTTCTTACAAGAAATCAATATGATAAGAAAGTGTCTAACATGATGTTTTATTTAAAATTCAATATGGGCGACAGCATACGTTACCAGCTTTTTAGCATGCATATACATGCCATTAATTGGTTTTACAAAGCAGGAAAAGGAGAGTTAAAAGGCTGCCCTGTTTTGTCCTCACATAAGTTATGTTTCTGACAAAGAGGGAAAAATTACTGTTATCTGGGTCGACTAGTATCTTTTAATGGATGTTTTGTGGAGATTTTCAATCCTCTCATAGTATTCATTATCATTCAACTATTAATCCATCCATCTCATTAACTCTAATCCTCGAGTGTTTTTAGCCTTAAAAAATAGTGACTCATTATAAAAAAAATAAATACGGTTCCTTGTGAAATCAGTTGATGCGTTTCCCAAGTGACTTAAAAAGTTTGTTTATTTTGCTTTTCTGACATATTATTTATCCATGGGTTATTTAATGCCGAATAAAGTGGAATTCTATAAGTAGGATAATTATTTTATATGCTTAGAAAACATTGCTCTTAGAGAAGATTACTTTTAGAAAAATTACTCTTTGGCATTGGTAATCTTTTTGTTCTCAACACAATTTTGCCCCTCAGCCACAGCCTTCTAGTATCTATTTGAAAGTAAAATAAAGAAGCAAGGTTTTGAATTTTAGAAGAATCAGATTGGATAATACGATTTGGGATGAGCTACAGATACAGAACAGCCGATTGATCGAATCGGGCTTCTCCGTCCTCCCGTCCAGCCGATGTAAAGGCCGAAGTCGAGTGTTGCAAGTCACGTGGCCATTTATGCAACCAGGCCACGGACTGCTCAGCCACTAGGATCCCGCAGAGGGGGTTACCCCTCTGCATGGGGTTGCAGTCGGCGAATTTGTGGTCCAACACGCAGGCCATTGAAAAGCTGGTGTTGAATGCTGGCGCCCATATTTAATTCGAAATAAACCTTTATACACTTTTTTTTTATCATATTCATTTCTTCTACGAATTATATCGCAGTAATAAATCACGAGCATATAATAATAGGGAGTTACGTCCTAATCACTCTGTATATATATTTTCTATTTTTGCTCCAGGAAAGAGCTGAAATTTTCAAAAATTATAAGAATTATATAGGCGGCGACATTGGCAAGGAAAGTAAGCGAATAGAAATACCACGTGTCTTTTTATAGTTGCGTAGTAACCTTGACCACTCTCCCCATGGTTAAAAGGCGCTGAAAGAGAAGGAGGGGAGGACAGGTGGTTTTGTTTTACTCTGCGAACAAGCCGCAACAGAGGATTTTTGTTGTTGCAACGCTCACCTTCCCGTGCCAGTTGTCTAAAACGTACGACTTATTGCTAAATGTCGCAATAGGGTCGTTCAACAAAATCCAATCACGCAAGTATTGTTCATGATATTTAAAAAAAAATTAAATAGAAATAATGCGAATATAGAAATATTGCTAAAAGCGAAAATAAGAGATCCTTAAGAATCTCAAAATCGATCTTTTAAATTATCTTAAAACAATGAAAACTTGAATAAAGGTTAATATTAAAATCGTAATGTTTAAACTAATTAAAAGAAAGTATTTTAAAAAATAAACTCCCAATGCTTAAGAAAATTATCCCACGAAAATAACGATAATTAGAAACAAAATCAGTTTTAAATTTTGGGGCCATAGAATCACCGCACTTTTAACGGAGCCGATTTTGGCGCCCATCCACTCGCCTGTTTAAACCCTTGACCTTTTGCCTAGAAACAAAGTGTAGTATCTGTTCTAGAGTAGAATAGTCTTCAATAAGGTAGGATGCTTTACATCCAGTTCAGACTGCTCCTTTGTACCTCTTCTTTAGCCGAATGACACTGTGATTTTCTGTCGGTGGTCCACGGCTCTGAAGTTGTATTTTACAAGATGACTTTCCATAAGGCGGGCAAACCTGGCTTTAAAAGCGTTCACCGAAAGGGCTTTGACAACCTCTTCTGGCAATCCGTTCCACCAGGGAATCACTCTGTTACTAAAGAATGACAGTCTTTTTCCTTGTCTTAGTAGCATTTCTTGTCAGTCGTAGATTATCTCCTCTTGTTTTAGAATCCCCCTGAATTTCTGATATGCATGTCGTAGTGTCATACAGGCCATGGACATATTTATACGTGTTGATGAAATCTCCCCTCAGTCTTCTGTACAACAGCGATGGAAGCTTCAGGGTTTTTGAGCCTTTCCTCATATGAGAGGTCACGTAGACCGGCCACTTTTTTCGTTGCTCTTCTCTGCACATTTTCGATATGTTCAGCGTGTCTCCAGGTGCATGATGACTATATAGGAGCACCATATTCGAGGAGTTGTCTAACCAGTGATTGAAAAAACAGGGTAAAGATCTCACTGTCAATGTATTCGAAAATTCTCCATAGCAGCCCGGCCATTTTGTTTGCCTTGGATACTAATGTAGAAATGTGTTTATCAAATGTCAAACCATTGTCCACGATTATTCCTAGGTCATTTTCCTGTGTTGTGAATCCCAACTGGACTCTCTTTGCACAGTGGTTTGTCATATGGTATATGAACTCTGGATGACTATTACCAAACCTTATGGTGGTGCATTTGCTTGCGTGACATTTTAATTGCCAGATGTTGGTCCAGTCTTGTAAGTTGTTGAGGTCGTACTGCAGTGCCTGGCAGTCGCTGACCTCACCCACTGTGCGATACAGCTTTGTATCATCAGCGAAGAGTCTCTGATGCGGCACTGCATCTTTTCTGTCCTTGGTCGTCAGTGAAGAAGAACTCTTCCCACGTTGAGTATTGATTTACTCCTCTCCAGGAGTTAGGCACAAGGCCAGTTTTTATCTTACTCCCACGAGTAAGATGTGACCCAAGGTCGGGTCGGGAAAGTGGGGTTTAAAAATTGCCTGGGCAGCCCCGTCGGCATTCCCCGGTAGGGGCGCCTCAGGCAGTAAGCAATAAACTTACTCCTCCCCAAAGAGGGGAGGCGAAGCCTGGGAGGGTGGACCTCCTAGAACTGCACAGGACAGACCCATAGACTGGCGTAAATCAAGCCCCGAAGGTCAAGACAATACCGGTCTATGGGGTGCAGTATCCATCGGAACAGATACTACACTTTGATCTTAGCCAAACGGCCAAGAACGAGTACCGGACGTTGAGTAGGGGCAAGTGAATTGGGACTCACCTGGTCAAAAATTTTACGAAAACTCAATGAGTCATATTTTCACCAAATATTCGTACTAATTCACTTTTAGATGGTTTTATTTTAAAATGGATTTTTCGTAAATTGGATAACGGTAAATATTTTTTGTAATAAACTTTTTAGTTTAGAGCTCAAGGACAATTTACAAAAAAAGAAAACAAAAAAACATGTCCCCTTGAATATTAGAAAATTGCTAATATAATTCTTAGGCTTCTTTATATTGATATCACACTAGCTGGCTTTTCCAGCTCGCTATCGTTTCGCAAAGTTTCTATTTGAAATACTTGAAACCAATATTTTAAATGGTAAATATTTCATTTATAAGTTTCTTATAAACACGAGACAAAAACGTTCGCATTTATATCTATAGATAGATTAATATTTGGTGAATTTCGGTACAAATTTATTTATTTATAAAATATGACCGTAAAGAAAGGAAAATAAAGAAGAAATCAATTTGTCCGAGCGCTGATGTTTGCGCGTGTGTGGAAAATACATTTGGACACATTTGTTAAATATTTTTCCACGAAATCAAACAATATTCCTGAACAGAACTATTTGTTATATTAAAATCAAAACAACCATTAATTTAATAATAATAATGATTAATAATGATACACAGTTAATTAATAAACTGCCCTTTTAAAAAGCAATATGCAAATTAGTCAATTTTCGCCTTCATTCATTTCGATTAAAAATTTCATCTAACTCGAATATATTTTGTTCATATTTCATAAAAATGAAATAGAGAGATCAATAGAAAATGAAAATGTATTCTGTTTGAAAAGTGTATAATTCTTTTCTCATTAGTATATACTACTACTGCTACTACTACTGCTGCTACTACTACTACAACAAAAAATTGACCCGTTGAATCACCGATTGAGCTCGGGTTAAACAGTTGGAATCAGAAAAAAAGTAAGTCTGCAAGGCTAGTTAAATTTCAAAATATAAAAACAAACTCCAAAATTAATCTCTCTGCTCTCTTTCTCTCTTCCCGGTCCCATTTCTCCATTCCTCAAACGACATATTAAATAGTTTTACTACTTGTGTTATCTATACCTCCCCTCTTAGGGGATGTCTAATGTCTCACAAGTCACATGAATGTTCATAACATACTTTGCTGGCTGTTCGTTTCTGCACAGCGGATTCTGTCCGACGCCGCCGTCTCCAAACAAGTTCGTTTATACCGCGATTGTAACGACCAAGAAGAGAACGGCTGAAGACAAGAAGAGGTTTATTCGTCTGGGATCGTCTGTTCTCAATCACTGATCAGTGGGGCGGGTGGGCAGAGAGAGAGAGAGAGAGAATTAGTCTAATCATATCTTATCAAGACATTTCTGAAAGTGCGTGTTAGCATCTCAAGGCTTCAGATAAAATTAACACCTCTCCCTCATCTTTGAGCCATGTTACGTCATATATGTTTCTAGCATACAGGAGTTCAAGCTGACATCCGACTACACTAAGCTGACTACGAATGAACCCCATTTATTGTAATTCTCAACTAACAAAATTATACTCGCCCAATATTTAACACTTGTCGTTACGTTTTTTTTTATTTATGTAAATAATGAACTATTCCAATTTTTAGATTTGTAGTTAGCTTTATTGACTTTCACGTTGAGAGAGAGAGGGGGAGGGAGAACGTATAACATAACAAAGAGTGGGTCAAACAACATATGAGAATGATAGATAGTAAGAGATGAGTCACTTGATGATTTACTTGCAAATTACGACTGATAGTAACAAATTAAAATTGAATATTTTAAAACCTAACTCAATCCAAGAACTAAGTAATATTTTAGCGTGTATTTTGTGCCATTTAAATATATAGGAACATTTTTTTAGGGAAACTAAGTTGATTTACTCAGCTTTAGTATAATAAATATATGTTAAATTGAAAAAAAAAATTCTAAAAATTGTTTTTAAAGATTTTAATTTAAGTGATGAAATAATTTTGACTTTTTATGCTTGAATCAATTTTAATTAAACCACTCTACATTTTTTATTTGTTGAAATTTAAAAAAGCATTTTTCACATTTGTTTTTCCAATTTTAATTTGAACCAGCGAATATTCGACCAACCGACATAATGTAAAAAAAAAAAGTTTTCACTTTAAAATTTTCATCATTTATTTATTTTTACTAACAAATTCATCGTCGATGTTAAAACATTTTCTCCATGTACTGTTCGCCTCACAAACGTCGAGCCAACTGCCTACCCCTTTTTACTCTCTATATCTTCTAGTCATGTAACGTTACGTCCGGTTTCAGTACACGGCAGGGTCGAGATGACATTGAATTCACTCGCTGACCCGATGCCCCCCCCCCCCCCGTGTAGTGTCAACGTTGGCCCGCGAATCTAAATCACGAGATGAATGCTAGCAAACTATTGCTTACTATTTAACATATTTAGCGTGGTCCCTTATTAATAAGAGTCGTGGCGAAATGCGACAGGCTGTCCGTTGTTGTTGTTTCTTGGTTAATTGTTGTTAGTATACACAAGACACCATAAAGAAGAAAACACGGCCACTTTGATTTTTTAAATGTATAAAAAGAAGGGTTTTTTCTTCTTATCTTATTTATGTGAACAGGGTTTCTTAACCCTTTTATTTTTAGTTACGGACCTTTTGGGGATCTGCTGAAAGTTTTATTTTAATCCCTTAATCAAGAAACGCATATAAACGTGATATTTCATGCAATGGATCTGGTTTATTTTTATTGAAACATCCAATGCCTCATACGTTGCACACAAACACGATATATGAATCAAGGAGTTCTCACTGTTTTTCATGTAGAAATTGATGGTCACGCCACACAAATCTGCAATGTTTGTTCAAAGTAAACAAAACTGATGGTCACGCCGCACAAATCTGCAATGTTTGTTCAAAGTAAACAAAACTGATGGTCACGCCGCACAAATCTGCAATGTTTGTTCAAAGTAAACAAAACTGATGGTCACGCCGCACAAATCTGCAATGTTTGTTCAAAGTAAACAAAACTGATCGTCACGCTGCACAAATCTGCAATGTTTGTTCAAAGTAAACAAAACTGATGGTCACGCCGCACAAATCTGCAATGTTTGTTCAAAGTAAACAAAACTGATGGTCACGCCGCACAAATCTGCAATGTTTGTTCAAAGTAAACAAAACTGATGGTCACGCCGCACAAATCTGCAATGTTTGTTCAAAGTAAACAAAACTGATGGTCACGCCGCACAAATCTGCAATGTTTGTTCAAAGTAAACAAAACTGATGGTCACGCCGCACAAATCTGCAATGTTTGTTCAAAGTAAACAAAACTGATGGTCACGCCGCATCAAATCTGCAATGCTTGTTCAAAGTAAACAAAACTGATGGTCACGCCGCACAAATCTGCAATGCTTGTTCAAAGTAAACAAAACTGATGGTCACGCCGCACAAATCTGCAATGCTTGTTCAAAGTAAACAAAACTGATGGTCACGCCGCACAAATCTGCAATGTTTGTTCAAAGTAAACAAAACTGATCGTCACGCTGCACAAATCTGCAATGTTTGTCCAAAGTAAACAAAACTGATGGTCACGCCGCACAAATCTGCAATGTTTGTCCAAAGTAAACAAAACTGAAGGTCACGCCGCACAAATCTGCAATGTTTGTCCAAAGTAAACAAAACTGATGGTCACGCCGCACAAATCTGCAATGTTTGTTCAAAGTAAACAAAACTGATCGTCACGCTGCACAAATCTGCAATGTTTGTTCAAAGTAAACAAAACTGATGGTCACGCCGCACAAATCTGCAATGTTTGTTCAAAGTAAACAAAACTGATGGTCACGCCGCACAAATCTGCAATGTTTGTCCAAAGTAAACAAAACTGATCGTCACGCCGCACAAATCTGCAATGTTTGTCCAAAGTAAACAAAACTGAAGGTCACGCCGCACAAATCTGCAATGTTTGTCCAAAGTAAACAAAACTGATGGTCACGCCGCACAAATCTGCAATGTTTGTCCAAAGTAAACAAAACTGATGGTCACGCCGCACAAATCTGCAATGTTTGTTCAAAGTAAACAAAACTGATGGTCACGCCGCACAAATCTGCAATGTTTGTTCAAAGTAAACAAAACTGATGGTCACGCCGCACAAATCTGCAATGTTTGTTCAAAGTAAACAAAACTGATGGTCACGCCGCACAAATCTGCAATGTTTGTTCAAAGTAAACAAAACTGATGGTCACGCCGCACGAATCTGCAATGTTTGTTCAACGGGGTACGTTTATGAACCCTTTAAGTATATAATTATCATTTATTCCTCTGTGTATCTAAAACTAAACGGAATTTTCATGAGCAAAGTTTATTTCTAAGAACTATCCGTCTGTGTAACACAATACCACGGGGATGCTTCCCATCTGACTACAACATTGTCGTTTTCAAGTTCAATGTAAACACATTTTTTGTTGACCCGCCCTCTTAAATAATAAAATTCTGCCCAATTTCAACCATTGTTACCAATCATCACGGTGTTGTCTCACCGTCCACCTGATAAACTCATTAACCCTTATCCTCGAGTGGTCTTCGGGCCTTGATAAGCCGTGACTCCTTAGTACATAAAAAAGAAACTTGTGTGAACACATTCAGATTTTAATGTAATATCGATGTCCCCTAAAAATAAGTGTCATCAACAAATCCCTACGTTAAACATATGTTTATTTATCCTAATTTTGGCAAACGTGCATCATAGCTAGAAAATCATACGCCCTGCAAGCCGATTGGTCAGTGTATGACCAAACTGCCTACAGGGGACAAGAAGAAATAGGTCCTATGTCCGACCGCTACAGACAAACCGACACAAGTTTGGGTTCTCATAAAGATATAAAAAGAACTTATATATATATATATATACACACACACACAAACTGGATCACATTTTAGCTGTATCGAGCATTTAAAAAAAAACAACAAAAAAACGGTATGAAACAGCCTAGGAATTTATCGCCTGTCATACTTGTAGACGATGCTTATATGCAGACGTACAACTGTCATCGATGACGTCATTATGTATTAGATTTTTCGACATTTGTCCCTTGTTGAGCGATCAGACATAGTTAAGGCTGGCGGAACGAAAACATATCTTCCCCCGTGAATTAAATATATTGGAATTTATTACCGTCCCCCTCACTGACTGGCCGCAGCCTTGTCCCTTAAGGGTCTCACGGATTGGCTGTAAGGCATCCCAACCCCTACTCCCTTAGGGGTCACGTGAGTCGGCCCATAAAAACGCTTGCACGCTGTGTCCCGGCCTCTTTTCGACCCACCTTTTGAACCTGGTAGGACCGCGGCTGGACCCTTCAAGATAAAGCCCTCGACGGCAGTCGCAGAGAGCCCCCACTCCTTCCTGTTACCAACCATCTTGGACTGAAGTGACTACATCTCGACAGGAGCCAGAATTGGAGGCGGGCGCACGTGCAACCTGTTACCAGAACTCTCACAAGATACGTTCGCGAAGCATGTTTTCGCAAACCTAAATTAACTTCCTCCTTTCTGAACTTTGAACTCACCATTTGTTGTATATATATATATATATACCCTCATGTTTTCTCACAAGTAAAACTGTTTTAAACTTATATACGATTGTTGTGTTCCTTCTCACAAAAGCTGTTGCCCTGTTTCTATTTTGCACTTATCTACATAATTGTTATTGCATTCTCACGTGCGAGAATTGAACTTTCTTCCAGGGATATTTAATCCCAACAAATAAAAGGTTTAGTTCAAAATTCCGTATAGATCCCCTAAGTTCGACAACATGCACCCGAAGAAGGTCGGAGGTTACATCGGCCGAAACGTTGCGAGAATAATATCCAAGATGAGAATAGTAGTCTGAATATTCCAAATAATACAAATGATGAAAACTAATTTTGCTTTTTGTTGTTCAAACATTTTTTCCTGTTTGATAAAAATAGATACAAATTAAAGATATTAAAAAAAAAAAAATGAATTACGTTTTAAAATAGGGGTTGTCGGCTCCATAAAAAAATGCGAGAACAATGCTAATCTAGATCTATGTAATACTAGTACTTGCCTATGAAACAATGGAAGGTCTCCTTGTTAAATTAAATACTTGGAGGAATGCTATGGAAAGTAAAGGTCTGAAAGTAGATGTTATCAAGATCAAAGTGATGATCAGTGGTTGTAGTGTTGGAAAGCTCCCCAAAAGAGGGTGTTGAAACTCATTTGTTTTGTGGTACTCACAAACATTGGGTATACAAGAAGTGTAGTGGAATTGCAGGTAGGTTGAGAAATGGTAACCAGTTTTTGTGCAAGAAGTGTAAGTGTAATATGGCCGACTGATTATGCTAAAATCCTTATTTCGTTGAAGAAACTAGGTTCTATGTAAGATTTACGTAAAAGTATTTTGTGCATTTTTGTTCGAGGGTTTCTTTCGAAAGCGATCCTTGGTCTTCTGAAGAGCTGCATACATGAAAGATCCTGGTAAATATGTTTATACCCGGTTGTTTGTTTGCGTGCGAAACAGCCGGCAAGTCACACTGAATTGTTTTGAATTTCGGTAAGCAAAAAATGAATAAAAATTTGGTCATTGGGAGTTAACATACCATTGCTTACTTACCTCCCTCTCTCCCTCTCTCCCTCTCTCTCTCTCTCTTTAAATAAATATATATATATATATATATATATATATATATATATTAGTTCATTTCTCACTATGTAAAGTATACACTAATGACCAATGTACCAAAGTTGACTGTACCATATTTGCCTGAGAATCGTCTGCAAAACGTATTATGCTAAAGAAATTTGAACGACGCAAATAACTTTCACATACGCGCAGTCAGATTCCATAGAAAGATGCCTCCATGCGCATGCGTGCGCTTACAATTCTTTGATGACTTTCACGCATGCGTAGTTAAGCATAATTGGACCCACCAGAAAAAGAACTACCGTAAAAAAAGGCACTTTTTTTTGCGAACACCTCTTTGTAGTGCCATTTGATTGGTTTTTGCTGGAGGGGTTATATATATATATATATATATATATATATATATATATATATATATATATATATATTATAACAGGGGTGTGCAAAGATCTGGTGATGTCCGGTGTCAACTCCTTAATTGTAGCCATAAAAGACTCTAACGTAAGTCTTAATACTAAGAAATATTATGAGAAAAGGATGATCGGATGCTCTGTGCATTCGCCTTATCCCCCCCCCCCGCCTCTGAACCCCACGGACATCAAGCAAACATTTATTAGCTATATTTGTATACATACGGATGCCCTACAGACTGACATTCTGTGACTGTTTCCCTTTTTCTTTTGTACCTTCTGTGTGTTTATAAAGTTGAGCCATTTGTCGCGCGGAGAGTGAGATTAAAAGGCAACCTTGTAGCAGTCACCAATAGGGACTACTTTTGAATGTGTAATCACTGTTCCCGTGAGCTGGCTTGTCCAATCAAATCACAGGGCGCAGTAATATCGTTAGTTCCCTAAGGGACTACTTATGTTTCCTTAGGGTTCGAGGAAAAAGATCAGACGACCTCCTGGCACCAGCTTGGACACATCGCAGAGAGCACCAGCGAGGAACGAGAAAACGCTCTCTCTCCTGCCGCCGTCGCCACTTGATGACTACTACCATCTTCACCTGAAGAAATCCACGGGCGGCCCTAAGAACTCTTATATTCTTCCTCTTCCTCAGACGGACACTGTCCCACTCTCTTCTACCTATACCAAACGGTATAGGTAACCTTGAGTTAATAAAACCCCTTTTTGTTATAGTTACAGAAATAATTTTCGTTGTTCCGTTTCTTTACGAGAGGATAAAATGATAACCCTTTTCACCCCCACTCATCTTCCGTTTACAAATGGTGACCCGACGCTAAAAGAAAAAAAACAGACCTTCTGATATACGAAACGTAAGGAAGAAACGGAATATAAAAATCAAACAAAAAAAAACCCTCGAAAAGTTATTTCTGCGACGAAAAGGTTTTAAAACTCAACCCCACGGCGACAAAAAAAACTCTGTCGTTTAAAAAAAACATTAAAAAAAAAAACAGTCATAAATTGAACAAGACACGAAACTCCGCGTTTTTGTAAACAAAAAAAGAAAAAATTTAAACCTTGAGAGATTCGGAAACTTTTAAAATTCTCTTTAAAAGCTTACTGCTACAACCTTCCTATTAGCGATGGAATTTACTTCCTAGGCCAGGAAGATAGGAAAAGCCAACGCACCAGAAGAGTGATGCACCCAGTCCCCGAAAAAATAAAAAAAAATAGCCTAGGCAGCCTCATTGGCATTCCCCGGTAGGGTCGCATACGGCGATTGACAATAAACAAACCCCTTCTAAAAGAGAAGGTAATGTCTGGGAGTGTGCATATCCTGGGGCTGAATAGGACCATACCTCGCCCAGACAAAGCAAAACGAACTGATTCAACAGCAGCTCATCCTCCGTCAGATTGATTGTCGAAGACGTATCCTCGACTGGTATGAATGCGAACCTTTCGATTCACAATAGAAGAAAAACAGCTTTCTAATATACTCAGTCATATTTATGCGATCGTTCGACGGTTAACTAATTTGCATATTGCTTTGCAAAACGGACTCTCATTAAGTAATTATTCGTGTTTTAATTTTGTTATCTGATTTGATGATTATTTTCATGTTCTTATTACCAACAGTTCGATTTAAGAAGATTTTTCGGTGCCGCTTTCGTTTGTTATCTACGTGTCATGAATCTACTTTGCTATGACATCTATTCTTTGTTATGCGGTCTACGCCTCATATTGCAATCAACATGGTGCAAGAGCAAGGGAAACACTTCGAATTGGTTGGAATCCAACCACCAACCCCTAACTCGAACCCGACCCTAACGTTTAAAGAATAGACCGTGCGACACTTCAGCCAATTATTCAACGAGAAGTCACTGAATATATTCTGACGCATGATGAGCTTACGCTAATTGAAACCAACTCAATTTTCGTAATTTTTCCCGTAAATCATCAGCAAAATTTCGCCGATCCCAACATCGGAGCACATACACATGGAATTGAAAGATCATGGCTTGAGGCGACGATCCGTGTGTGTGTGTATATATATATATATATATATATATATATATATATATGAGACGTACGGTGCAGATATTATTTCCTTGTGGATAACAAGCTAACACGGCACCGTTTTTTTTCTATATTGTGAATTTATAGATGTAAACTGCTTTCATTGCTTTTTTCTTACATCTTTTAAATGACCAATATTTCGAGATAAATCGCTTCTTCAAAGGATAATTAAGAATTGTGATCGGGGTATTTTTTTTGTTTTTGTATGTGTTATTGGAAATGTAATTTCAAATGAACATATTTTTAATAGGGACACTGTATGTAACCATTGGTTAAAGATATAATGTCTTCAACCAACGAACTTTGATCACAATTTTGAATCTTCCTTTAAATATTGGTCATTTAAAAGACGTAAGAAGAAAAAAAAGAAATAAAGCAGTTTGCATCTATATCTAATGCCGAATTTACGAATTGTGACAGCCCCTAATACACATATTTTTTATTCATAATCACAATACGCCAATCAAATCATAACAATCTTTACATAAATGCAATCGTGCTTCTATCCGCGATTTCTTCTGGCAACTCAGAGCGGCCTGAAGAAATCACGGATAGAAACACGATAGCATTAGTGTATTGATTTACTCCTCTCCAGGAGTTAGGCACAAGGCCAGTTTTTTATCTTACTCCCACAAGTAAGATGTGACCAAGGTCGGGTCGGAAAGTGGGGTTTAAAAATTGCCTGGGCAGCCCCATCGGCATTCCCCGGTAGGGGCGCCTCAGGCAGTAAGCAATAAACTTACTCCTCCCCAAAGAGGGGAGGCGAAGCCTGGGAGGGTGGACCTCCTAGAACTGACCAGGACAACCCATAGACCGGCGTGAATCAAGCCCCGAAGGCCAAGACAATACCAGTCTATGGGGTGCAGTATCCATCGGAACAGATACTACACTTTGATCTTAGCCAAAAGGCCTTTGAAATACAGAAAAATATATCCATGATACGTTTTAATATATCATCATATTCGATTTAACGCCCGTTTTACATGCTGGCATGTGTTGGACGGCTTTTCGAAATTGACTTCTAAACTAACCTATTTCTTGCCACGTCTTTATTTATAACGTTTTCTCTCAATAATGTCCTATGTTTTCCTTTGCCTTCCTTGCCAACTGACCGTGCTACCTCAACTGTTCTACACAGAAACTCTCATCCATTCTTTCGGTGTGACCAAACAAACAAAGTCTCCTGTTCCACATTTCTCGATGCTGTTCGGATTCAATCTTCCTTTGACGTCAGCAGATCTAAGCATGTATTGAAAACTTAAATTACACATCCATTGTATCATTCTCATATAATTTCTCTCCATGCAACGCATGTCCTCAACCCTCATTGGGTAGGAAATATATTACCAGCAGACACATCGGCGTTGTGTAGGAATTAATAAGGGTTCGCGCGTGCTTTTGCTCCCAGCCCGGAACTAATATTATCCTCTTTTTTTTTTGATTTCTATAATTTCCAAATTATAAATCAAAGATTAATGTCAATTACCACGTTTAAAGCACGATTATCGAAAAAAGATCCCAACAAAATTATTTTCCTGTAGTAAGGGGGTTCATTTCGCTATCACACGTTCATTGTAAAATGGATACTGATTTTATAACCGGCGTAACTGAAATCATTAATCTCAGCAGAAATAACGTATAGCGGTATAATAGTAAAATGAACCTACACGAAAACAAGTTTTTCGACAATAATCTACATGTTTTTAACAAACGATGCGACCTCTATTGAGAAACAGGGTATCCAATTCAAATTTTTAAAAGAATTTTAAAATCTAGCACAAAAAGGGGCATGTAAAAATGGCAAATTTTAAACGTTTTCTAATGAATAGAGCTACTTCTTGGCCTTTTGGCTAAGATCAAAGTGTAGTATCTGTTCCGATGGATACTGCACCCCATAGACTGGCATTGTCTTGGCCTTCGGGGCTTGATTTACGCCGGTCTATGAGTCTATCCTGTGCAGTTCTAGGAGGTCCACCCTCCCAGGCTTCGCCTCCCCTCTTTGGGGAGGAGTAAGTTTATTGCTTACTACCTGAGGCGCCCTTACCGGGGAATGCCGACGGGGCTGCCAAGGCAATTTTTAATGGCCAGAGTGCTCACCTCTCGGGTGCTGGCTTTTCAAACCCCACTTTCCCGACCCGACCTTGGGTCACATCTTACTTGTAGAAGTAAGATAAAAACTGGCCTTGTGCCTAACTCCTGGAGAGGAGTAAAGCAATACTCTATCTACCGTTTCTTTGAGATTAATAGCTTTTTAAAACTTAAGTTAATGCTTCGATCCATTTCGATATAAACATATGATTTTCATCCGAGTATGTCCTTAAGTATATTTTTGATTGTAATAGATTTTAATATTTAATCCTATTAATATTTTATCTTGATTTGTATAATTATTAAGAAAGGGAAGATTTTTACTCTAACACTGGGAACTGCTCTTCCTGTCCTCCATTAAAAATCGAACTTTGTTTAATAAGACATATTTTTAATATACACCGGTTCTTTTTGATTCAAGCTATTCGACATAAATTTGACCAATCGTTGCGTTTCTTCAAAATGTTAATATTATTTAACCTAATTACACAGTGAATTATTATTTTTAAATCGCGTAAAATAAAATTAATAATTTCAGGACAAAACGGTATTTCTATATATTTAAAAATATAAATAACGGGTTCTATTGTCCGAAGAATAACTTTTGTTTCGGCCAAAAGTTGAATATTTTTTCAATTTAACTACTTTGTAATCTCTGTATTAATAATATTGTCGCTGAGGGACAGTGGATAACACGACAGCTTGTTTAGGTGGCGAATGCTAGTTCGAATCCCGTAGGAGGACTCTAAGTATTTTTTAAACATTTCCCTATATAAAAAAATTCGTTTGTCTTCAATAATGACACATTAAATTATTTTTATTATCAACTTATGTATTACTTATTGAAATTAAAAAAATCGTAAAATAAAATTAAAAACAAATCATATTTATACAAATAATTTGCGAGTCTGCACTTTCATCTTTTGTTAATAGTTATAAACAAATGATTAATAGAACGTTACTTCACCTAATTACACATTGAATTATTATTTTTAAATCATGTAAAACAAAAACAAAAAGCTTATGCGGAAGGCGTTGGAGCAAAAAATGAAGAGTCGAAACAAGAAAGTTTTTTTATAGCTTACAATTTATTGCAGTAGAATGTTAACACCCTCTTAACACACCCCGCTTTACAGATGCATTCGACTCCTCATCCGCAACTGGGGAAGCAAAGTGCGAAACGCCCGCTCTCTCCATCCGCAAGTCTCGCTCTATCTAGGCATAAACCGTGAACATGTTAAATAATCTTTTGAGCATGTCAGTCTGGTCGTAAATCGATGTAACCCGATTCCCGATCATAGATTTTCCGAACAAAATCATTTTTTTTGCTGATAGTACCTTTCGATTTACCAACGCCATGGACAAGGAATGTTTTCGCTTTGTCCATTTATTTCCTAATTAATTATTTGTTCTTTTTACTTTGATCTCAAATCCGTTAGCAGACGACCCAGGTTCAAAATCTGCGCCCTGCTTAATAACCAGCTAAACACAAATGAAAGTAGAAATACGCCCGGACAAAGCCAGTTTTATATAAATGTAAATCAGCTAAATCCCATCCATTCACTGTGGAGGTACCCAGATGCCGGGGGACGTTCTACTCTAATAGCTTCTTTTCTCGAACAGCTAGCCTTTGGACTCCCCTCCCTGCTCCCTGTTTCCCTGAATGTACCGACATGCAGAAATTTAAATGTAATGTAAATAAACATCTCGCTGCTTAACTCCCCGCTGAGGATGCCCCCTATAAATCTGACCCTTACTCCACAGTAGCCCTTACGTCTCAGTATCAATGTGCCCCCTTGTTTGGGGTGAATTAAAGTTTTTAAAAAAATCGTGGATAAGTTTTAAAACTGGTATTTTTTCAACGTATTGTATTTTAAAGTCCTACGCTGGAACCCGTTAAAATCGGTTGCGTTGCCTTTAGGCTGGCCCTGGGCTCAGCCATTATTAACCCAGAAAAAAAACCTCTTCCGGTCCCTTCTTCCTGTTCCGAAGTCTATTTCCACAGGGAGTATTAATTTACTACTCTCCAGGAGTTAGACACAAGGCCAGTTTTTATCTTACTCCCACAAGTAAGATGTGACCCAAGGTCGGGTCGGGAAAGTGGGGTTTAAAAATTGCCTGGGCAGCCCCGTCGGCATTCCCCGGTAGAGGCGCCTCAGGCAGTAAGCAATAAACTTACTCCTCCCCAAAGAGGGGAGAGACCCATAGACCGGCGTAAATCAAGCCCCGAAGGCCAAGACAATACCAGTCTATGGGGTTTTATTTACTCCTCCCCAGTAGTTAGGCACAAGGCCAGTTTTATCTTACTCCCACAAGTAAGATGTGACCCAAGATCGGGTCGAGAAAGTGGGGTTTGAAAAGCCAGCGCTCGAGAGGTGAGCACTCTGGCCATTTAAAAATTGCCTGGGCAGCCCCGTCGGCATTCTCCAGTAGGGGCGCCTCAGACAGTAAGCAATAAACTTACTCCTCCCTAAAGAGGGGAGGTGAAGCCTGGGAGGGTGGACCTCCTAGAACGGCACAGGACATGCGTGCAGTATCCATCGGAACAGATACCACACTTTAATCTTAGCCAAAAGGCCAATTCAGGGGGTGCAGTTGCAGTATCCATCGGAACAGATACTACACTTTGATCTTAGCCAAAAGGCCAAGAAAAAGATGACAATTATTCGCATGTCAGGCGGAATTCTGATCGTAAATTGGGAGGTCTTCACATTAAGAGTACATAGGCCCTTCTTCACTAAATATCGGTCCGTTTTTTGGTGTGTGTGGTTTTTTTTTTTTTTTTTTTTTTTTGGCAAGGTGAATTGCTCTAACACTCGCCTCGCAGCTAGCCTGGCAGCTGCTGCGTTGGTTAGGTAAAAAAACTCATCACAGGAAGAAACACAAGAAAAAACAACCTTGTAACAAGAATAAAACGGATAAATAAATAAATAAATAATAATAATAAATAAATAATAATAAATGAGGGTAAATGAGAAACAATTTACTTGATGACGGCTTCCGCTTTCGAATTCCGCAACTGACAAGCGGTGTTTATCAGAAAACTGTTACCCATTATATTTTAGGTAAAAATGTTTTTTGTTGGAGGAGGGGGGCAATTAATTTCTTTTCACATTTTTTTTTTATTAACACATAAGAAAATCAAACTGCTTTTAATAATTGGAATTTTTTATTACAAATAATAAAATAAGAGGTTTTTTTTATAATTGGAATGTTTTTTTTGTTTTTTTTTAGGGGGGGGTTGAAAATATTATTTTAAAGTTTATTTACTATTTTTTATAGGTGGAATGTTTCTTTGGGGTGGGAAAATATTTAAAAAATAGGTTATTTCCTATTTGTTATACGTTAAAACTACTGAAATTAAAAATTCTGCCAAATTTTAAGCCGACGAAAATGATGAGAGATTGTTTTCTGATGATCAACACCGTTTGTCAATTTCTGAATTAAAAACCGGAAGCATCATCAAATAGACTGTTTCTCTTTTACCTACTTGGCCTTTTGGCTAAGATCAAAGTGTAGTATCTGTTCCGATGTATACTGCACCCCATAGACTTGGGCTTTGGGGCTTGATTTACGCCGGTCTATGGGTCTGTCCTGTGCAGTTCTAGGAGGTCCACCCTCCCAGGCTTAGCCTCCCCTCTTTGGGGAGGAGTAAGTTTATTGCTTACTGCCTAAGGAGCCCCTACCGGGGAATGCCGACGGGGGTGCCCAGACAATTTTTAATGGCCAGAGTGCTCACCTTCTCGGGCGCTGGCTTTTCAAACCCCACTTTCCCGACCCGACCTTGGGTCACATCTTACTTTTGGGAGTAAGATTAAAAACTGGCCTTGTGCCTAACTCCTGGAGAGGAGTAAATCAATACTAATTGTTCCAAAAAACGAACAACTAGACGCGTGATGTCATAGTTTAACATTTAAACATTGTCTACCATTAGGCATACCAGGCTTACAATTGTCAACTCCCCCCCCCCAAAAAAACCATCGAAATATAATAATATTGATAGTAATGACAATGATTGATAATAATAATGATAATGATAATGATAATAATAATGATAATAATAAGAAAAAAGTAAAGTGGTCGACCATAGTTGTGGACAACCTGAAGAATCCCTTTTAATAAGCGGGTATATGTTACGACGCTCAGCAGAGGCGCGAACGGGGTCCAAAAAAAGAACGAGAAAGAGTTTAAAAACATAAATTTGCAACAAGTAAAGTTGACTTATGTCTAGAATAGACATTTTTCTACTTACCTATGTAATTTGTTTGTATTTTTACGTAGTATAAATGGCTTTTTATTAGATGGTAAAAAAAAACTTCTTGTTTTTTAAAACATCTAGTTTCTCAAAGAAAATGCCGGCCAGTCCCTCTATATTATTACGTAGAGCGGCCATTTTGAATTCTTCGAAAACCGTGTGTTGAACTTAAATTTCTAATAAATAGCACTTCAAACGGGTTTAAAATACAAACAAATAGCACATGCAAGTTTGAAACTAACTTTTACAGCCTACAGTTACTTTTATTTGTTGTATATTTGTGTTTTTAGCGTTTTTACTCTGCTGAGTCTCGTAAAAGATGCCCTAATAAGCTACTGCACCGAAGTGTAGAAGAGAGCGCCATACCTTTCCCAGGTTTACTCCACTTACCCTTGATCCTCGCCTTATTATGTTGAGTGTTTCACAAAGGGTTCATCTGTTATGGTACTGAATAATGACAGAAGCAAAGCACGTGTTTTAGGTTTCAAATCCAAGATGGCTGACCCGTGCTTATTCACATCTCATTCAGGTTACAGAGCGAACGTTAGTCTCGTGGTTAGGGATATAACTCTGTTTGGTTAACCCCTACTAAAACATCTCCCCTTTTAGGTAATTATTTTTATTTTATTTATTTATCTCCAGTCTGGTAGGTGTTCTTGACAATCTTCCGGACCTAGTTGTAACATGGTCTGGATGAATGATCGGTTGATGCACCATTTCTTCACTTTCATTTATTGAGGTTTGGGTATTATCAAAACTTTCCACTTCCTCTGTCTCCTTGTTGGGAGGTGGTCTTGGTACGATATGTCGATGGTTGCGTCGGATGTATCCGCTGTTGTCGTCTGTTTCCAGAATGTACGATCGTGGGGTGGTGGCGTTTCCAAATATAGTGTCTTCCTGGCTGGGGGTATTTGGGCTTCTAACCTCTACATGGGTTCCCGTCTTAAGAGGTTTCAGCTCTCTTGCTCTGTGTCTCTGGTTGTGTGTGTTGTTGTTGTTGAGTTTTCTTGCACTCATCCCTCTCCCAAATAGGCTTGAAGTTAGGCTACTCGGGTGTCAGTATCTTTGGGTGGATTGGAACATCAGTTTTTAATTTTCTTCCCATTAGAAGTTCGCTGGGAGAATATCCACAGTCGCTACATGGGCTAGCAGGGACATATATGGGTCTCTTACTTTCCTCAGCATTGTCTTAATTATTTTTACTGCTGATTCCGCTGCTCCATTGCTTTGGGAAAATCAAGGTCTATTTATGATGTGTCGAAATTCCAAGATTCTCGTGAAATCAGCAAATTCTCTTGACATATACTGGCTTCCTGAGTCTGTTCTCAGGATCACTGGTACTCCATTCCTGGCAAATATGGATTTCAGGCTTTCTATCACTGTTCTGGAGGTAATTGAACTCAGTTGAGTGAACTCAACGTATTTTGAAAAATAGTCAACCACCAAATGTAGGTTTGACTGTTTAGCTCAAATAAGTCAGAAGCTAGGGTGTGCCAGAGTCTTGGTAGGAGTTTGGTTGTCAATAGTGGTTCGGACGGTTGCAGTTCTCCACTGTGTTCTTTATCTGATTGGATAATCCTGACCACCAAGTTGATTGGCAGGGTCGTTGTCGGAATCTGCTGGTGACTTGAGTGGATCTTGCCAATTATTTATCTCATCGACTGGGGGGGCCACAATCCGTGTTCCATACATTAGTAGGCTTTCCTCCCACATAATGTCTCCTCGATGGGCCCAATATGGCTTGAGTAGCATAGGAATTTGCTCCTTTGAAGGGCATTGCTTTTTAACAAAGTTTATGATGCATGTACATATGTCATCATTGCTGGTGGCTTCCCTTATCTCTGCCAACCGTCTATCCTTGCAGGCAGAGAGTGCATGATGGCCTACACAAATATTGCTGAGTTTTCCTCCAGTTTTTTTTTATCTTGGTTGGTCGGCTGTGCGTGACTCTTGATAGAGAATCGGGAATGTATAGTTCCTTGCCGGGTACATGGTGGATTTTATAACTGAATCTCATGAGACAGATGCAGAATCTCTGTACTCTGGCTGGTAATTCGCTGACATCTTTACTGCATAGTTGGGGTACAGGTGGTTTATGGTCTGTCAGAACTGGTGCCGAACGCAGAACTTTCTTTTATAGAATTGAAGGCTCTTTTTTGTTCGCTTTCCCATACAAACACATTCTTCTGGCTCACTAAGTCCCGTGGCAGCTTTGTCATTTCTGCTAGGTTTGGGATGAACTT
The DNA here is from genome assembly GCA_963556195.1 of Sepiola atlantica. Lineage (NCBI taxonomy): Eukaryota > Metazoa > Mollusca > Cephalopoda > Sepiida > Sepiolidae > Sepiola > Sepiola atlantica. Next base: position 10,568,441 of record OY744529.1, read on the forward strand.
CCCCATTTGGTTCACCATTCCCAGAAATCTGCGAGTTTCTGTTATATTGTTTGGTACTGGGAAGTTGTAGACTCTGGAAACCCTGTCTGCGTTGGGCCTTAGGTCGTCAGTGTTGAGGATATGTCCTAAGAATTTTAGTGCCGTTTTAGATATCTCACATTTTTGTGGATTTTGGGTTACTCCGACTGCTCAAATTCTCTTTAATGTAGCTTTTAACCGTGTGACGTGCTCACTTGGGCTCCTCCCATGTACCAGCATATCATCCAGCATACATATCGCCCCTTCTTGCCGTTCCAGTATGGCTGACATCTGCCTCTGAAAGATCCTGCTGGCTGACATGATTCCAAATGGTAGCCGATTGAATTGAAATCTGCCAAATGGGGTAATGAAGGTTGTCAGTCTGCAGGACTCTTGTGACAATGGGATTTGCCAGTATCCACTGTTTGCATCTAACTTAGTCATGACTTTGGCTCCATCCAATTGGGCTAGCACATAGTCGACTGTTGGTAACATATGCAGTTCTCTTTTGACATGTGTGTTTAGTTTCGTCAGGTCAACACATATTCTGACCGTTCTGTTGTCCTTTGGCACCACTACTATGGGGAAGCACCATTCTGTGGGCTCTTCAATCCTGCTTATTACCCCTATCTCTTCCATCCTGTTAAGTTCTTTCTGTGTCTCCTTCATTAATGGTAAGGGTATGCGACGTGGTGTTGAGATGGAGTAGGGTTTAGCATCCTCACGTAGGGGTATGGTATAGATTTCCCTGACGAGGACATGAGAGAGGTCACTCATCTCCTTCCTCGGGTCAAACGGTCACACATCAGTATCTCTGATGCTATGTACAGCAGAGATACAGTTACTATTTCAAGTGCTTCAATAGCCAGTTTCTCCAAGTCAGGAATGACATAAATATGTTGCGTTGTCCATCGCCTTTCATTTCCTTGGATAGTTGCCTTTAGTTTCCCCGTCACCTTTATCGGGTTATGGACCACCTTTTCCATTGCTGCGGCTAGTGCCGGTAAATGCATTCTTCTATAAATGCGTTCTGGGATTGCGGTGACATCAGCTCCAGAGTCGATTTTGAATTTCACTGGCATGTTATTTATTGCCAGATCAATTCTTCATGGTTTGTTGTGTCTAATTTTATCTACCGTCAATAGACCCAGGGTGATGTTGTCGTCGCTGCTATAAGAGTAGTCCTCGTCGTAGTGTACTTCATAGACTTTCTTCGACCTGCAACACTGTGCGTAATGGCCGACTATCTTACAGTTGTGGCATTCTGCTAGAGTGGCGGGGCATGTACGTCTCGGGTGGTTTTCTTTGTTGCCCCAACAGTGACATCCTGTTTCTGGCTTGCGCTGTTGTCTATACCCTTTTGGTTCACAGTTATGGTGATTCCTAGAAGAGTTCTCTCCTCTTTTGTCGCAGTTTTCTTTTCTTTTGGCAATGTCTGTCAACTGTGTCAACGACAGTGTCCTCTTCTAGTTGCTCGACTATTTTTTCAGTAGGCCGTAATAATCTTTGGTGGGACTTCATGGTTTCCTTTTGGTGCGCCCTGAGGTCAGGTATCATTATAAGGGTCTTGTATAGTGTAAATCTCTGCACTGCACAACGATTATATCTCGTATGAACTCATCTTCAAGTCTCCTTAGGCCGCATATCTTTGCTAACACGTGTAAGTCTGTAACAAAGGCATCAATGGACTCACCTTGTTGACAACACTTGTTGAACATGGCTCGTTCATATATCACGTTTGTGCTGGCCATGAAGTGCTTGTTGAACTTTTGTTTGACTATGTCAAACTTTTCAAGTCCTCCTGTGATAACTTGAATGTGGCTAGAACGTCCTCGGCTTTGTCACCCATACTATATATGAAGGAATCCACTTGGATCCTTTGGGGTTTCTCTTCAAAGCCGGATACAGTTTTGTACTGAGTAAATCTCGTTATCCACTTTGGTCATTGTCCTGAATAATGTATTGTAGTGAATAATGACCGAAGCTAAGCATGTGTTTTAGGTTTCAGATCAAAGATGGCATACCTGCATTTATTCATATCTCGTTCAAGTTACAGAGCAAACGTTAGTTTCGTAATAAGGGGGATAACTCTGTTTGGTTAAACTCTACTATAACAGCATCAAGTACCATTTTTTGTGTCTTTGGTATGAATCGACTGAGGATTGAACCCCAGTCTCCCGGCCCATAAGTAAATACACTAACCAAATTTGCCAGTTTATAAAAATAGTAATCTGGGGAGACTTGCTTTCACTCATACTCCAGGGAATACCATCAGTTATTGCCAGTGAGACATCACCGATGATGACTTGTGTGCGAAACTCCTTCTGAGTAAATAATAATAATAATAATTTTATAACTAATAGCAAATATATCCCACCCCCATAATCTACGTAATAATACACTAAGTCACTTCATGTTGTCACCTTTCACACCCATTATAAAAAAATGAGATCGTCCGATTAGCAAGGATGCTGATTGATGGTTAATCTGATATCGCTGAAGTAAAATAAATTCGACTTTACCCATTTTAAAATGAATCGTTCCAAAATCAAATTGTGTCGCACCGTCAACTAAAACATTACAATTTAAAATGAAGACATTTCAATAAGTGACGTTCAATTTTATTGATTTGAAGAATCAGAGTGTAGTATCTGTTCCGATAGATACTATACCCTACAGACCGGTATCGTCTTGGCCTTCGAACCTTGATTCCGTCGGTCTGAGGTACTGTCCTGTGCAGTTCTAGCAGGTTCACCCTCCCAGGCTTTGCCTTCTCACCCTTTGAGAAGTGGTTAGTTTCTTGCTAATCGCTTGAGGCGCCCCTACCGGGGAATGCCGACGGGGCTGCGCAGGCATTTTTTGACAGCCAGAGTGCTCTTCTTCCTCTAGGGTGCTGGCTTTTCAATCCCACTTTCTCGACCTTGTGTCACATCTTACCGTTGTGGGGAGTAGATAAATACTAAGAAGACATAATATTTATTGTTTTAAAAAGAATTGAATTGCTACAATTTCAAATAAATAAAGAAAAGGGACATATTCGTTTGATTGATTTAAAGAATATTTAGCTGACGATGACAATTATTTTACTGAAGAAGAAAGAGTCTTTTTTTTTCTTAATAGTATTGACCCTGCCAGACATTTGTTATTTCAAAAGGAATATTTTTATTAACTATAGATTATACAGATTGATGCAGAAAGCACCGTGAAATTTTCTACGAGATCCCGCTAGTAGTAGTAGTAGTAGTAGTAGTAGTAGTGGTAGTAGTAATGATTAATAACAGTCTCTATTTATAAAGTTGGGCAAATTGTACGGCATAATTGGGTTGAAATACCGGTTCTCGTTAGATAACCGAAGTTAAGCGACGTGGAGTCTGGCCAGTATCAGATAGGTGACCATTTGAGACTGCTAGGCGCTGTATGTCATCTTCCCATGACCGGGATATACATGCGGTTGGGGACCGCTTGTGAATTTGATATTTCCTGTAAACTTTCTCCGAAGAAGGAAGCCAGGGCTAATACCACACCAGGTAATATCGGTTTGTTTATATTTTATCACACTGGCAGCGAGATTAAAACACCAAAGTTATTTATCTACCTCCCACAGCGGTAAGATGTGACACAAGGTCGGGAAAGTGGGATTTGATAAACCAGTGCCCGAGAAGGTGAGCACTGGCTTTTTAAAAATAGCCTGGGCAGCCTCGTCGGCATTCCCCGGTAGGGGCGCCTCAGGCAGTAAGCAATAAACTTACTCCTCCCCAAAGAGGGGAGGCAAAGCCTGGGAGGGTGGACCTCCTAGAACTGCACAGGATAGACCCATAGACCGGTGTAAATCAAGCCCCGAAGGCCAAGACAATATCAGTCTATGGGGTGCAGTATCCATCGGAACAGATACTACACTTTGATCCCGGCCAAACATATTCAAAGTAGAAGAACACTAAATGATCATGTGTTATGATCGACATTCTAAGGTTAACTAATTTGCATATTGCTTTGCAAAAGGTCATCTCATTAATTAACTGTTTGTGTTCATTGTTAACTAATTCAATGATTATGTTCATTTCATTATCAGACATTTCTATTTACGCATTTTTTTATAACGTAGATAGAAAATTAGCATTTTTGATTAAAAGAGTCTTTTGAGTCGTTTACGAGCAATTTACTTCTGGGCGTTGCGATTCTTGGTTTTTCACAATTTTCCCGGAGCAACGCTAGCACACGTAATAATAACCCCACAAAATGGTCGTGATATGTGGAGGAGGATGGAAAGACCTGGTGGAAAAGCACCATCCAGACCTCCACTGGAAATGCGCAAAAAGTACTGGAATCTTGGTGAGGTTTATTGACATACAAACTCCAGGGAAGACAAACGGTCGTTGCCTGCGAAAAGACAATGGTCAACGGTTGTTGCGATAACGCAAAATGATTGGCAACGATTACCGAAAGAAGCAGAGAGTGCCGGATATCTGGGGAAATTTATTGTCACTCAGACTCCAAGGAATACCACTTGTTATTGCCAGTGATAAACTACTAATAATGACCCGTGTGAATACTCCTAGTGAGTAACTAGTAATAATAATAATAATAATGATGATAATAATAATAATAATAATAATCTGCTATAAAGAGATTGTCATTTTAACTATGTCAATAATCAATAAAAAGCAATATGAAAATAATAAAGAGATAATAGAATACAGCAAGGCGCGGAAAGTACAGGAAAGAAGGAAAAAAGAAAAAGAAAACAGCGGGAAAGAAAGTAAAGGGGGGGGGCATAGAGAAAAAAGAAAGAAGAAAAGAGAGAAATACGTAAAGGATGGGTTAAAAGTAAGAATAAATAAGTAAATAAACAGAGAGAGAGGGGGGGGGGGAAGAAAGAAAGAAAGAAATACGTGGTGGAATAAAGGTTTAAAAAAAGAAGGAAAAGAAGAAATGATTGCAAAAGTGAAGGAAGGGAGAAACAGAAGGTGGGGGGGGGGGAAGAAAGAAAGAGAAAGAAAGAAAGAGAAAGAACGGGAGGAAGAAAGAAGGGACGTGAGAAAGATGAAGAGAAACAGAATAATAAAGAAAGAATGATGGAAAGAGAAAAGAGAAGAAAGAAAGAAAGAACGAAAGACAAAGGCGAAACGAAATTTTAAGAAAAGAGAGAGGGAGGGAGGGGGGGAAGAAAAAGTATCGCAAACGTTAAATGAAGGAAGAGAAAACCTTGGAAAATAGGTGTTAAGTGATGGAAATCGTACAGTAACACAGAAAATAGAATAGTGTGTGTGTGTGTGAGAGAGAGAGAGAAACAAACAGACAGACAGACAGACAGACAGACCGAAGCTACAATATACTTTACTACTTACTGAAAGTAGATTATATTTACAATGCGATCATCCTAACAAAAAAGATGAGTGACAGTTAAAAGTAACGAAAGTACTCGATGGAAAATGAAATAATGTCGACGGAGAAGACGAAAAGCGTAGAATATAATAGTAATAATAATAACAACAATGATGATGATGATGATGATGAAGGCATGAGTTTTGCCAAAACTATTACGACTACTTACTATATCTACTACGACTGTTGAAGAGGAGAAACGCACCAAAAGATATATTGGAATTCTGCGAGCCTCGTCCGCAATAGCAGCAGCAGCAGCGGCATCAACATCACCGGAGAATCGCAGAAACTTAACAACGATGAAGATATAACCACTCGGCGATACTAACGTCGCTCGTGTTCTTTACTACTGTTTACATACATATATTTATATATATATACATATGTATATACATATACATATGCATAATATGTATTTACCTCTTCTATCCGATGCAAACAATATACCAGTTCTATAAGATTTACACGATGACGCGAAACAACAGTGACGAAGATCGCTGTTGTTTTTTCGAATGTTTATCTCCTGATTGCGATTTTTGCCGTGACAATAATACCAAGATTGCGAAGGGAAGAATTGTCGCGACTTCATCGTCGTCGTCGTCGTCATCGTCGTCGCGGTTGTCAAAGGACAGCGATGACAACAGGAATAGCGCGAAGTACAAATGCGACCGGAATATGACGACTAATGTTAATAGTGATCAAACTGCTATTGTAAATGAGAAAAAATACCCAAAAATAAAACATGATCGTACGCGGACAATTCCTCAGATTCTAGTGCTAAACTTTTTGTTACTTTTGGAAATTATACCTGTTGTTGGCGGATCTAATTCACTTGTTCTATCGAAATGCCGACAAACCTGCGAAACATACAGCACGGTAAGTCTATTTCTATTTAAATATTTCTACAATAATGATGATGATGATGGTGATGGTGATGATAGTGATGGTGATGCTGATGGTGATGCAGTGGCGTGCAGAGGTCTGGTGATGCCCGGGACCAACTTCTTGATTGTATGCCCCAAAAACTCAAGTATAGGTTCTAGTACTAAGAAATATTATGATGAAGAGAGATGGTTTGGATCTGATTAGATAACCCTAAGACGCAAGTATAAGTCCCAGTACTGATAAATATTACGAGAAAGAGAGATAGTTTGAATATGATTGGATGCCCCCCACCCCCAATTTGGATGCCCGATGCTATAGTCCTGTCGCCCCCCCCCACTCTACACGCCACCGTGATGATGCCGATAACAGTAATGATGATGATGATTGATAATGATGGTGTTGTGATGATACTCTTAGTGTTTGTCGGTAACAGTGTTATTGGTGTTGGTTGTGATGATGCCTATGATGGAAGTTGTTTTTGTTGATAGTTACGATGATGATGATGATGATCATGAGTATTGTGGCGATGATGATGATGATCATCATGAGTATTGTGGCGATGATGATGATGATGATCATGAGTATTGTGGCGATGTTGATGATGATGATCATGAGTATTGTGGCGATGTTGATGATGATCATGAGTATTGTGGCGATATTGATGATGATTATAGCATTGGTGATTATGGGCATGATGATGATGATGAGCATGGTGACAGTGATGGCTTTTCGTCGTGGTGTCGCTTATGACGGGTATGATGATGGACATACTTATGATGATGATGATTACTTAATAAACAACAACAACAGCTACAACACTGAATGCGATTGACAGGAACAATCATTTAAGACTGACAATTACATTTGACTTCAACGGTTTTCAGGGTTTTTTTTTGTGCAATTAATGATATATTTGTATTGAAAACTGACATTTCTAGTACAAATTAACACCATAGTGTTCCCATCAATATTGGTATTTCTTATTAATACGACATTTCAGTCGATATGTCACCCGGCCTTCTTCAGGTCCACTTTTTATTTATGTATATGGATGTTTTCCTTCGCGTAAATTTATTTACCCCCTCTGTAGGGGGTTAGACACAAGGTCAGCTGGAGTTTTGAAAAGAAAAAGAAAAAAAAAAGAAAAAAAACGCGCAATAGATGAAGTGTACTCCGGCCTATAAGAAATGCCCGAGCAACCCCTTCGGCATTCCCCATAAAGGCGCCTCAGAGAGAAGCTAATGCCTCGAAAGATAGACCTCCTAGCACTCAGCAGAACGGTACGACCTCAGCCCGATAGAAACACGCCAAACATAATTCTTCACGTATATAAATACGGTTGTTGCTGGTTATTTGCGTACGTTGGTGTAAATTACGTACCGAAATCTGATAAAATGATGATTTTAACGATTTATTTTTATATTAGTTGTCCTAGTATAATTTATGAATGGGGAGAATTGAAATAACAAAAGTTGGATTATTCGGGCCATTATTCTCAGCTTGGTTCTTATATTCTCGATGTTTCAGCCGAAAAAAAAACGCACCTGGAGAAGATTGGAGGTTATATACCTCCGATTTTCTCCATGTGCGTTTTTTTTTTTTTAACTTGGTAATCTTTATGTTGAACTCCCAAACCTATACAGAATTTCGAATTGCATCCTTTATTTAATCCACGGGGATAGATTGTTCTGATTCCGCCAGCCATGACAAAGTAGAAGTGTTAATTTATTGTTTTTTTTTAGTTATTATCGCTTGTATTAGGATAGAACCTTCAACCCCCAGAAAGCTGTCACTTAGAACTAATTGTTAATCAACGCTTTTATCCATGGCGTCACGGATAAGAATAACATAAAAATAATTAACACTTCTACCCGGTCATGACTGACAGAAGGAGAACAATCTACCCACGTGGATAAAATAAAGGGGTCAGTTCGAAAATAATCAGCTGAAGAAGGTCGGAGGTTACATCGGTCGAGACGTTGTGAAAGTAACAACTAATATGAAAATACTAGTCTAAATAATCCAAGTTACTTCGCCACATCTAAAAAAAATCCCTAAACATTAGCCCAATTGAATGAAACAGTTCATGTCACGCCCCAAGCGATTGTTTAAGTCAAGTTACGTGATTGTCCATCAATTTTAAAATAAACGTCAAAATTATCTGTTCATCGCGTTTAAATACGGTAGAAGGATCAACGTACACAAATAGTTGATAACAATCAGATTGTGATAGGGGTAAAAAAAATCCCGCTTATATAAATGAACAATAAACTTGAAGAAGATCGGAGAGTGAGTCGGTCTAAACATATAATTAATATGACTACCAATTTTTATGGGGATAATAGTCAGACAACAACAAAAAATTCAAGCACGGAAAAAATACGAAAAACAAAACAAAAAAAAAAAATCAGAAAAAGAAAGAAAACATAAGGGAGAATCGCACGCTTGTGTGTGCGTACGTGCATGCCTATTTGTGTGTGTGTTTGCATGCATGTTGTTGTTGTTGGGTTTTACGGTATATCAACTATCGTTGGGTCATTTTATACCGAAACCGTACATGTTTGTTTTTTCTGTATACGATTGATTTGTAGATTAATTTTGAAGAGATTTTTGTTACATGACGCACCTGGTCTTCCCAATTGGTCACCCATTTAGGACTGGCCAGGATTCAACGTCACTTAACTTCAGTGATCTTAAAGGAACCGGTGGATCAACGTGACGATAGCCGTCGTTTGCATGTTTTTGTTATGTATTAACAATTCATGGTTTATCAGCAAGGCCCAAAGGCCACTCGAGGATAAGGGTTAATGAGTTTATCAGGTGGACGGTGAAACAACACCGTGATGATTAGTAGCTATGGTTGAAACTGGTTAGAATTTGATTATTTAAGAGGACGGCTTAACAAGCATTTGTTAACATGGGACTTGAAACCGACCATGTTGTAGTCAGTTGGGAAGCAGCTTCGTGGTATTATGTTCCACGGACGGGTAGTTCTTGGAATTAAACTTTGCTCATGGAAGTTCCGTTTAGTTTTCTCTGTCTCTATATCTATATCTATATATTAATATAAAATGAAACATGAACTTCTGTGTAGCTTACTTGCCATACATATATTTTCATACTAAGGTCTACTCCAGTATTGGGTACTGTTGAAGTAAATACGGAAAAAATATATACGCAATATATTATATTACCTTATAATATTACATGCGTATATACATGAAATAGTAATCACACACACACACACACACACACACACACACACACACACACATATATAAATGAAAGAGGGATAAACATGTACGAATGACAAATCTATTTCAACTTCGATTGTTCAATGCAAGGTGTCTCGGAAAAGGCATGTTTATTATTCTTTCCTGAAGCCAAGGCTTTTCAAAGATTAACATCTTATAATCAGAGGAATTACATAGATGGATAAGTTAGCAGTGGAAAAGCCAACATTCAAAATTTGAAAAAATATTAAATAATGGAGAGTGTGCGTGTAAAAAAAAATGGGGTCTGTCCAGTTGGTGAATGCCCGGTGAAAGGAGATTCAAAGATGGAGAAAAAAAGAAAAAATATGGGTTTTCGTGAAGGCAGCGTTGAAAAAGTTCAAAAATGAAGTAAATCCAATAGAAAGATGTTTAGTTTAATCGTAGGTGGAACGCACTTATTCGGGAGTAATTTTTAGAATTAAGGCCATTTTAAAATACTTCCGTGGACCGAGAATGAGAGTAGTTTTTCAGAAGTTGAGATTGAACTGTGTATATTAAACGTAGGCAGTCGGGAATTTAAGTAGTGACTTATACTTTTAGTTTCATATTTATATATATATATATATATATATATGAAAGTCCACTCCATCTTAAAGAGCAATGTTTATTTATTTGTATATTTTTTACATAAAAATTTATAATATATCTATCCTGTTACACGAAAGTTTGCGAGTAAAAAACGTGCCTTTTACTAGCCTCCAGACGAAGCCAGTTCAAGTAGTGAGGGGAAGCGACAAAGCAAATAGCAAGTCAGACAACCCCACCACCTGAAATGAATTTGGAAAGAAATTCTCCACTCTAAATAAAAAGTCAAAGTAGGTATTTTTTTGTTTAGGTCATCAGAAATACTACTAATAAGTTATACATGAAAAATTAAATTGCTGACGTAATTCTATGATTTTTAGATGAATATTACTGCGAACATTGGCGAAGCATGATATTTTTTCTGTCATTTTTGACGCAGGGTTCACACACACACACACACACACACACACACACACACACACACACACACACACACACACATATATATAAGAGAGAGAGAGTCGTTATTATAAATTATAAAAATCCATTTAAGTCTTTAAAAAATTCTAAAAAATATTTCAAAATATATTTTTCAGAAATATTTCATAAAAAAAGAAAGAAAATACTGCGAAAGTGCTCAATTGAAAATACAAGATCTAAAGTGTATTTATTATGGTGAAATAATGTAATTAGTTAACCATACATTCGGAATAATAAATATATAGGTATATTTTGGCAGCAAGGTAAGTTTGATAAAAAAAAAAAACCAACTAATGAACAGAAATGTGATTTTCACAACTAATAAAAAAATTAATGTAAATAAACAAAATCCAAAACAAATAAGTATTTGAAGAACAGATTACATCGCACTTTTCCCGCCAAAACAAGATCCAAAAAAAAAATGAATTAATTAGTAAAAAAACAACAAAATACATCCTTATGATGATCGCAGAGGTCGAAAGCGCCCGAGACTAACTTTGATCTTTATTAGCACCCACTCACCCATCCATCCAACCCTGGATACTTGTAAGATCGCTCGAAGAGTCGAAAAAAATAATAATAATAAATACCAAAAAAAGAAACCTCCATCGTTTTTTTTTTGTATCAAAGTTGCCTGTCGAGCGATAATGGATACCCACTATCAGGGTGCCTTTTGGCTAAGATCAAAGTGTAGTATCTGTTCCGATGGATACTGCACCCCATAGACTGGTATTGTCTTGGCCTTCGGGGCTTGATTTACGACGGTCTATGGGTCTGTTCTGTGCAGTTCTAGGAGGTCCACCCTCCCAGGCTTCGACTCCCCTCTTTGGGGAGGAGTAAGTTTATTGCTTACTGCCTGAGGCGCCCCTACCGGGGAATGCCGACGGGGCTGCCTAGGCAATTTTTAAACCCCACTTTCCCGACCCGACCTTGGGTCACATCTTACTTGTGGGAGTAAGATAAAAACTGGCCTTGTGCCTAACTCCTGGAGAGGAGTAAATCAATACCCACTATCAGGGTGCCTGCACGAAGAGGCTATAATAAAGAACAGGTTGCGCAATCTCAAACTGAACCTTTCCTGAACTGGCATTGCTTGCGTCCAATGGTAAAGAGAAGTCCAAGACGACTGGAAACAATGCCAGGATAAGCAGAGAAAGACTGGTGTTATTTAAGAGTTTTCCTTCTCCTAGACTAGTTGCACAATCCCAGGCTTAAAAGTTTACTATACTCTATTATTTAATTCATAGCTGGAGGGAGGATATATGGATGCACACCTTTCCCAAGGGTATATACAAACATAGACGTAATTATAGTCACTGAGGGGCAGGTTTTGAATCTCAATAACTTCAGTCACGCTGAAACGCCGTAAAACGGCAAAACACGTGTCCATATATATATATATATATAAATATAGTAAGCAGTGAAAATATATATTACTACCTAGCTCTACTTACGTATCGAGCACTGTTGAAGTAAATACTGAAAACTGATACATAAAAAATTATATCTCCTTATAATATTTTATGTGGATACATGAAGTACTAATATATATATATATATATATATATATATATATATATATATATATATATATTAGAAGCCCTATATATAAAAAACCCAAAAAACATAATTAATAGAATTAACTTTAATACTAGTAATAATATTCTAAAATGTTTATAGCTTCAAATATAGTTTCGTACTTAGTACATAATTCCCGCCAAAAACCTTCTATAAATACTAACACATGGTCTTTACCTGATTAACCTCATTC